>CM022679.1:13189523-13539523 GCA_012295275.1 Chrysomallon squamiferum
AAGTTGGTTATTTATGCGCATGGGCAGACTAATTAGCACACCATGTGACTTGGCTTATCTCCAGTAGCGCCTGTTACCAACATAACACTGTAATGACAACAAATTTATTTTTAACATCTGACGTCATCAAGGGTATAAAAGGACCGCGCGCCCGCCCAATCGACGGAACTGCCCAGCTCGCACCCGCGGAAAGTCGTTCACCATGACGGACTGGAAGTGGGTGCTGTCTCGTGTTAAGCTATTTTCCTTTTGGTTCACAATTACGCTTACTTCGTTATTTCCTGAGATGTTCGAATCTTAGGACCCGTTCCCGGTTCTCGGAGACCACGCCCGTCAGCGGCCCTGCAATCGCAGTTTTAACTGTGCTAAAGGGTTGGGTGTGTGATCTGGGGACCTCAGACGTTGTACGTTGGCCGCTGGGTGGATTCGAATACCCCAGTGCCGAGTAGTGCAGTCTTTGAGGTCCCTGGTATATTTCTACACGTCTGCTATGGAAGGTAAGTTCGTTTATTTAGAAAGTAATTCTCTTCACATTCAGTATTAATTACTGCGTGACCTATATTATATGTGAGAATGATGATGGCGCTTATTTACTTATTATTATTATTATTATTATTATTAAGATGACGACGAAGAAGAAACGACAACGAAATTGATTCAGGTAAATATTGCAATAATGTTTCACACAGAATTAAAATAGAATCGTGAAGGTATTGCACAATCACAGTGCAAGTTCCAAGTACAAAGCTAGTGATAATGACTCGGTGTACAGGATATTAACAAAGGTTTAATGTGTAACTATTTATTAAAAAACGTAAGCGGATGATAATATTAGCTTTTGGCTGTGTGTAACTTCTAACAAACAAACAAAAAAAATAACAAAACGAATTTGGTGATTGTTTTTTTAGATGATGATAATTATTATTATTAAACAATGAAACAGGATTTTTCTCAAACTTTATTAATATATTTAGAATGAAGTACTTTACAAACGTGTGACTAACAGGTAAGTGACAAGTGTGTAATTTAAAATATTGAAAAGTGATCGAAAAATTCTTTGCCGGCGGATAAGGTAAGTATATTTTTTTAACTTTGTATTTTGCTAAGCGAATCGAGTGGGAGTTGTGTACCAAAGGGAAAACATCTTTTCACGAGACAGCATTCAAGTCTGGACCTGCATGTTGATCGACTTTCTGAGAAATGAACAGGACTTGTTACAAAAATGTTAATAAAAACAATAAATGAAACAGGAATCTGTGTATTACGTATGTTTTAAAAATAAATGAACGATAATTTATGTGGTTTCTGTAGAACTTCGTTTTAGCTGTTTCAGGCTATTAGACATCACAGTCAAGTATCTGACATACTCAGTTAGATCGTAAATTTATGGCATGTATCATTGAAAATGGTGTTTCATTTCTTCGTCGAATTAAACTTACTATTCTACTTTGACTTTCTAGTTTAGAACCCAAAACACAAACCACGATAATTTATTGTATTTTATTTAATCATAGGTATGTATTTATAAAAAAAAAAACATAACTTTAAAAATGTCTTTCACTATCCTGCAAATATTACTTTTTCTTTTTTACATGAAGTTTAAATTATTTGTTACGTGCCATATACTACTGAAAGAAAATAAATAGAACTTAATTTTGTAAAATTAATTTTTCATTCATTATTTCTGAAGAAGCAAATGAGCCCACCTAGTACAGGAACTTTTTATGTTATTTTTTATTTATTTATTTTTTTTTTTTTTTTGAAGACCTCTTAACTACAAACAAATAAAATAAATAACGATACAAAACAAAAACGCTTCAGGAAAAATAACCAATATAAATGTGTCAAAAATATTAAGCGCCTAAGATAATTAAAGTTGAAACATAATAAGTAAAAATGTATGCCTCTCCACCATGATTAAATTCAAAAGAAAACAAAATCCCTCCAATATGTTGTAATCGACTGCTGTTTGAAAAGTAGGAATTGAAATACTATACAGTAACGTCAAACAGAGATAATTCAAACCTCGATTTCTCGAGTACTCGATCTATTGAACTGAAAGTCTGGACACGCCTGAGCTCCTAAGTCAGCATTGATGACCTTCGAATATTCAAAAGTGAATAAATCCTAAAATTTTATATCTCAAAGTCGCTTTCCTGTTCCAGAATACGGATTTAATAGAAATTAGCCTTCGAAAACTCGAAGTGCTGGAATGGTCACGCTATTGTTTCACTTGGTAAATACAAAACAATGACTCGTTGATTATGCGGAACGAAATACGCCTGCCTCGGTCGTCAGGGTTTTTACACAATGCAAGCAGGGTCTCTGTTCATAACAAAAACACTTTTGTTGTTTAGCTGATAAAGTTCACTGATTGATGTTTCTTTTTGCTTACAAATGAGTGTATCGTGTCAAACATGCTGTTTACTGTTTAAATGCCAATTATTATGAAAGACCGGGGAATCTTGTTGGACCCGGCAACGGAGACAGGTGGGGTGGAGGAATAGCCAGATGGGTTAACAAACAAAAGTTCTGCTGTCATGTTATCCAAAAGGACCCGACAGTGGAGTTTTAACCGGATTGGAAACACAAAGCAGAGGCGTGAAAAGAAAGTTGGCGATGAAAAATACTGAGACAAATTCAAAGGGTTAATGGAGGTTAAAGCCGGTATTTAAATATATAAACTGCTAAGGAAAACCATAAGGGGGAAATACTTTATTACTATGGATTAAAAAGAATGAAGCCATTCAAGAAGATTATTTAACGTTTAGTCATAAAGTAAAAACACGAGAACTGGAGAAATACAGAGGGTTTATTCGCGATTCTGGCATTCCCGAATCTGGCAGCTTATTTGGACACGCCATTTGTTCCATTTCTGGCATTTTATTTCTCACCCTTATTAATTGGTGTTCCGTCAACTTAATATATGGCCCATCACCTTAATTGATGTACTTTTGTTAAACTGTATTTTGTCCACAATTTGTAGGACAATCAGTCACACTCTACACAAGAAATGTTCCAGAAAGCATTCCACCGCAAACTGACAAGTAGGAAGCCGTCTCCCGGGTACACGTGACGTACTGCAATCCCAGCTGGAAGAGGTTCTGCTTGTCTTCTTCAGTGCGGCGGGAATTCCTTGGTTTCTGTCCATCTTCCAGCTGCAGCAGATGGGCTTCCTCGTTGGCGTTCTCTGACTTGAACAAGAAAATCAGCTCGTATATGTTCATGTATTGTTTCACTTCTCTCTTGGCCAACCTGCTGTTGTAACCTTCACAAGTCTCCAAATATTAATTTTCTTGCAATCTCTATTCCGGCTCCCCTCTGCTCTTCACTGCTTATTAAAGTTAATCTCGTTAATCGCCCCCTCTGTTCTTCATGCCTCCAAATTGGTCTTAATTGCTCACGCCAGTTTTCCCAATTCTGGAAGCGGATTATAACACCTCACCAATAACATAATCTGGAGACTGCCAGTTTTGGGAACATACCATATAGAGACCACAACTATGAAATGGTTATAAAATGCTTGGGGATAAAAATACGTTTTTTTTCCAGGCCGCTTTTGACGTTCCAAACACTGAGCTTAAAGAGCACGACGATAATGTCGAACCCAACGTGTGTGTGTGTATGATTATTACAATATTAAATGTGTATAGTCTTTTGGCAACAGTTTCTCTACATTTTGTTATTCGTCCTCCAACATGAATATAAATTGTATATCAGAAAGATGCACGTTTATAAATATACGGGAATTTATTTATTTATTTATTTAATAAAATTACTCAATAAGAAAAGATAATTACTTATATAAATAATATTAAACACCCCAAAACAACAGCTAAAAGTTATAGTCCCATTGATAATCCTAGCTCCAAGCCAAGTTTTTACAGTTAGTCTCACTACTTCATACAGGTATGGTGGAAATGGAGATTATAATAAAATAAAATAGTGAGAAACATATGTTGAATTAGTTAACAAAAAAGTATAAAATTGGTGTCTCTGTATCTATGTATGTGTGTTTATATAGGTATGTATGTCTGTATCTATGTGTCTATGTTTTAATGTGTGTCTGTATGAATGTAGGTGTGTGCGTGCATATGTATTTAAGTATGTGTGTGAGTGAAAGCGTGGATCATTGAAAATGTTGTTTCATTTCTTCGTCGAATTAAACTTACTATTCTACTTTGACTTTCTAGTTTAGAACCCAAAACGGAAACCACGATGATTTATTGTATTTTATTTAATCATAGGTATGTTTTAATAAAAAATTTTTTTTTAAAAATGTCTTTCACCATCCTGCAAATACTACTTTTTCCTTTTTCTCTCTTTTTTACATGAGGTTTGTATTATTTGTTAGGTGCAATATACTACTGAACGAAAATAAACAGAACAAATTTGTAAAACAATTTCTTCATTCATTATTTCTGCAGCAGCAAATGAGCCGATCTAGTACAGGAACCGTTATTATTATTTATTTTTATTTTTTTCTTAACTACAAACAAATAATATAAATCAAGATACAAAACAAAAACGCTTCAGGAAAAACAACCAATATAAATATGTCAAAAATACTAAACGCCTAAGATAATTCAAGTTAAAACACAATAAGTAAAAATGTATGCCTCTCCACCATGATTAAATTCAAAGAAAACAAAATCCTCCCGCTATATTGTAATCTACGGCTGTTTGAAAAGTAGGAATTGAAATACGATACAGTAACGTCAAACAGAGATAATTCAAACTCGATTTCTCGACAACCTCGATTTATTGAACTGAAAGTTAGTATCAATTCCCTTCGAATAGTCAAAAGTGAATAAATCCAAAACCTTTATATCTCAAAGTCGCTTTCCTGTTCCAGAATGCAGATTTAATTGAAATTAGCCTTCGAAAACTCGAAGTGCTGGAATGGTCACGCTATTGTTTCACTTGGTATATACAAAACAATGAGTCGTTGATTATTCGCAACGAAATATGCATGCCTCGGTCGTCGTGTGTTTTTACACAATGCAAGCAGGGTCTCTGTTCATAACAAAAGCACTTTTGTTGTTTAGCTGATAAAGTTCACTGAATGATGTTTGTTTTGCTTACAAATGAGTGTATCGTGTCAAGCATGCTGTTTGCTGTTTAAATGCCAGTTGCTATGAAAGACCGGAAAATCGTGTGGACCCGGCAACGGAGATAGGGTGGGGTGGAGGAATAGCCAGATGGGTTAACAAACAAAAGTTCTGCTGTCATATTATCCAAAAGGACCCGACAGTGGAGGTTTAACCGGATTAGAAACACAAAGCAGAGGCGCGAAAAGAAAGTTGGCGATGAAAAATACTCAGACAAATTCAAAGGGTTAATGGAGGTTAAATCAGGTATATAAATATATAAACTGCTAAGGAAAACCATGAGTGGTCAAATACTTTATTACTATGGATAAAAAATAAAGAATCAATTCAAGAAGGTTATTTAACGTTTGGTCATAAAGTAAAAACGAGAGAACTGGAGAAATATGTGACCGCAACTTTGAAATGATTATAAAATGCAAGGGGATAAAAAATACTCTTTAGTAATGCCGCTTTTGACGTTCCAAACACCGAGCTTAAAGAGCATGACGATAATGTCGTCCCCCAACATATGTGTGTGTGAATATTACAAACATACAGATCAATATTAAATGTGTATAGTCTTTTGAAAACAGTTTCTCTATATTATGTTAATCGTCCTCCAACATGAATATAAATCGTATATCAGAATGAGGCACATTAATAAATATAGGGGCTTATTTATTTATTTAATAAAATTACTCAATAAGAAAAGATAATTATTTATATAAATAATATTAATCACCCCAAAACAACAGTTAAAAATTATAATCCTAGCACAAAGCCAAGTTTTTACAGTTAATCTCACTACTTCATACAGCTATGGTGGAAATGGGAGATTATAATAAAATAAAATAGTGAGATACCTATGTTGATTTAGTTAACAAAAAAGTATAAAATGTTATTATCTACACTCTCACTGCTAAAACGAGCACTTACACCAACGAAATATGCTCGAGGCTTTGTAAAACAAAAACGCAAGCAGACGGTGCTGTGAAATTTACGTTACAATGCAAGAAATTTATTAAAATATAAAAATGTGTGTTACTTACTGAAGCTAATCAAGATACGATCGAATCTGTGTGTCAGTATGTGTCGGTACAGACACAATCATACACAACCATATACACAAACAGATGATTATATACATAATACATACATACATATCATGGATCCCTGAACTTTTTCCACAAAATGAATGTGTGTTGTGGTGTCTATATATAATATATATATAGAATGCTAGGGGATAAAAATACGCTTTAGCTATGCCGTTTTTGAAGTTACAAACACTCAGCTTAAAGAGCACGACGATAATGTCTAACCCAAATGTATACATACATACATACATACATACATACATACATACATACATACATACATACATACATACATACATACATACATACATACATACATACATACACACATACATACTTGATAAAGGTCCTTTTGGAAATACAAATCAAATGAACAGCACTATTCAAACATTAAATAAGATATCGTAATGTACTACACTACACAGCACAAACGTTTTAAGTGAAATTATTTTACAGATGTAAACATCTGAAACTTCAAATTTGATTTTCTATGATTTTTCAAATCAACAGTTTTCAAATTGTGGGGAATGGTTGGCCCTCTTTCTCCCCATCGAACTTGCCACTGGGCTTCAATAATATCAAGACAGAACAAAAAATATATATCTTTTTTTTATTAAATTAACCTGTAATTTTTGTTTCCGGGAGGTTATGGTCGGTAAAAAAAATTCATCTTTATTCTAGGTTTTATGTGGGTGATCGCGAAAGACACTGTAGGAATGGCGAAGATGGAAATGACTGTGGTATATTACCAAGTATGATATCTTTATGTATGTACGTCTATGAATGTGTGTGAATATATGGACGTATTAATGTAGTTTTATTTGTACATGAGCGGTTTGTATGTATATGACTGGTGTCTCTTTATATACGTATGTGTGTTTCTATATGTATGTATGTCTGTATGTATGTGTCTATGTATTAATGTGTGTGTGTATGAATGTATGTGTGTGCGTGCATATGTATTTAAGTATATGTGTGAGTGAAAAATAACTAGTGTGAAGTATATTCGTATGTACGTAAACGTTTTGTTATTAAGTGTCTTTTACATTTTATTTATTTATTTATTTATTCATTGGAAGTGTTTCTTAGAAATAAATTCTTAATATTGTTCATCGCTCGTTTATGAAGATAGCAGACAGTTATTATTATTGTTATTATTAACATTATCATTATCATTATCATTATCACCATCATCATCATCATTATCATCATCATCATCATTATTATTATTATTATTATTATTATTATTATTATTATTATTATTATTATTATTATTATTACTTTCTTCATTCAGATTCACATTACTGTAATCCTGGGTTTTGTCTCTCCCGAAGCAACCATACCTGTATCTCCAGCCTGTATGTGTGTTATGACAAAATTCACTGTGGGAATGGCGAAAATGAAAATGACTGTGGTATATTAACAAGTATGATATCTTTATGTATGTGCGTCTATGAATGTGTGTCAATATATGTACGCATTAATGTATTTTTATTTGTGCACGAGCGTTTGTGTGTATATGACTGGTGTCTATGTATATATGTATATGTGTTTATGTATTATGTATATATGAATGTATGTGTCTGTGTATTAATGTATGTATGAATGCATGTGTGTTCGTGCATATGTATTTAAGTATGTGCGTGAATGAAAAATAACAAGTGTGAAGTATAATCGTGTGTATCTATGTTTGTGTGATATGCATGTGTGTCTATAATGTATAAAGTCTGGTTAAAACTCAATTGTCTGTTTGTATCTCTAACTCTTTGTTTGTCTTAAATCTCCTTCTCCGTCTTTCTGTCTGTCTCTGTATATCTGTCTCAGTTTGAATATACCTTTTAACATCCTCTTACACCAAATCACAGATAGAGACAAACGCATGCGCGCGCACACACGCGCGCACACACACACGCACGCACGAATAAACTTCATCTGGAGGTACGCTGATCGATCCCCACTGGGTGATTACAGCGGCGCATTGCTTTGAATCGTAAGTACAAAGATTCAGTTAAAACTCAGAAATTGTTAGCGATGTTCTAACGTTATAAAAACAATCTAATGGTAAATGAATATTTGAGAATTGTTATTATTTATTATGAACTGATATACTGTATATTTTCTCCGTTCCATCCATTTTTTGTTTTGTTTTTTTCTTTATAATGAAATTCATTTTATTTTTTGAAATTTCATCTAGCAGTATGATTAAATTATCCGATTTAGTTAAGACCTGAATCCATTACTAACGATTTTTAATTATGAAAAGGGAATTTTCAAAATAAAATAATGTCTTCTTTTTCTTCTTGATTTATCAATTCATTATCCCTGCAGAACCGAAAATCCATTGTGCAAGAGTTAGTATATCAAAAATAGCATACATTGTGCAAACCATATATTAATTTAGCATTCTGTTTTTTTTTTTTTTATTACACTTCATTAACAGCGGTTAATCTTCGTGGTGTCCAGTGATGCATGAGGCGGAAACAATATTAAAAATTAACGTGAGTAATAAATCAGTATTATCACGTACTATTCAAAAACAACAACAACAATAAAAAAAAGAAAAAAAGGTGGTTACTTATGCGCATGGGCAGACTAATTACCAAACCATGTGACTTGGCTTATCTCCAGTAGCGCCTGTTACCAACATAACACTGGTATGACAACAAAGTTATTTTTAGCATCCGACGTCATCAAGGGTATAAAAGGACCGCGCGCCCGCCCAATCGACGGAACTGCCCAGCTCGCACCCGCGGAAAGTCGTTCACCATGACGGACTGGAAGTGGGTGCTGTCTCGTGTTAAGCTATTTTCCTTTTGGTTCACAATTACGCTTACTTCGTTATTTCCTGAGATGTTCGAATCTTAGGACCCGTTCCCGGTTCTCGGAGACCACGCCCGTCAGCGGCCCTGCAATCGCAGTTTTAACTGCGCTAAAGGGTTGGGTGTGCGATCTGGGGACCTCAGACGTTGTACGTTGGCCGCTGGGTGGATTCGAATACCCCAGTGCCGAGTAGTGCAGTCTTTGAGGTCCCTGGTATATTTCTACACGTCTACTGTGGAAGGTAAGTTCGTTTATTTAGAAAGTAATTCTGTTCAGACTCAGTATTAATTACTGCGTGACCTATATTATATGTGAGAATGATGATGGCGCTTATTTACTTATTATTATTATTATTATTATTATTATTTTTATTATTATTATTAAGACGACGACGACGAAGAAGAAACAACAACGAAATTGATTCAGGTAAATATTGCAATAATGTTTCACACAGAATTAAAATAGAATCGTCGAGGTATTGCACAATCACAATGCAAGTTCAAAGTCTAGTGATAATGACTCGGTGTACAAGATATTAACAAGGTTTTAATTTTAACTATTTATTAAAAAACGAAACAAAAGTTTACGTAAGCGGATGATAATATTAGCTTTCGGCTGTGTGTAACTTCTAACAAACAAACAAAAAATAATAATAATAAAACGAAATTTGGTGATTGTTTTTTTAGATGATGATAATTATTATTATTAAACAATGAAACAGGATTTTTCTCAAACTTTATTAATATATTTAGAATAAAGTACTTTACAAACGTGTGACTAACAGGTAAGTGACAAGTGTGTAATTTAAAATATTGAAAAGTGATCGAAAAATTATTTGTCGACGGATAAGGTAAGTATATTTTTTTAACTTTGTATTTTGCTAAGCGAATCGAGTGGGAGTTGTGTACCAAAGGGAAAACATCTTTTCACGAGACAGCATTCAAGTCTGGACCTGCATGTTGATCGACTTGCTGAGAAATGAACAGGACTTGTTACGAAAATGTTAATAAAAACAATAAATGAAACAGGTATCTGTGTATTACACGTTTTAAAAATAAATGAAAGATAATTTATGTGGTTTTAGCTGTTTCAAGTTATTAGACGTCACAGTCAAGTATCTGACATATTCAGTTATATCGTAAATTTATGGCATAGATCATTGAAAATGGTGTTTCATTTCTTCGTCGAATTAAACTTAGTATTCTACTTTGACTTTCTAATTTAGAACCCAAAACACAAACCACGATAATTTATTGTATTTTATTTAATCATAGGTATGTATTTATAAAAAAAAAAAAAACATAACTTTAAAAATGTCTTTCACTATCCTGCAAATACTACTTTTTCTTTTTTACATGAAGTTTAAATGATTTGTTACGTGCCATATACTACTGAACGAAAATAAATAGAACTTAATTTTGTAAAATTAATTTTTCATTCATTAATTCTGAAGAAGGAAATGAGCCCACCTAGTACAGGAACTTTATATTTTATTTTTATTTTTATTTTATTTTATTTTATTTTTTTTTTTTTTTTGAAGACCGTAACTACAAACAAATAAAATAAATCACGATACAAAACATAAGCGCTTCAGGAAAAATAACCAATATAAATGTGTTAAAAATACTAAACGCCTAAGATAATTAAAATTAAAACATAGTAAGTAAAACTGTATGCCTCTCCACCATGATTAAATTCAAAAGAAAACAAAATCCACCCAATATGTTGTAATCGACTGCTGTTTGAAAAGTAGGATTTGAAATACTATACAGTAACGTCAAACAAAGATAATTCAAACGTCGATTTCTCGGATACTCGATTTATTGAACCGAAAGTTAGCATTGATGACCTTCGAATATTCAAAAGTGAATAAATCCAAAAACTTTATATCTCAAAGTCGCTTTCCTGATCGAGAAAATAGATTTAATAGAAATTAGCCTTCGAAAACTCGAAGTGCTGGAATGGTCACGCTATTTTTTCACTTGGTAAATACAAAACAATGAATCGTTGATTATGCGGAACGAAATACGCCTGCCTCGGTCGTCAGGGTTTTTACACAATGCAAGCAGGGTCTCTGTTCATAACAAAAACACTTTTGTTGTTTAGCTGATAAAGTTCACTGATTGATGTTTCTTTTTGCTTACAAATGAGTGTATCGTGTCAAACATGCTGTTTGCTGTTTAAATGCCAATTATTACGAAAGATCGGGAAATCTTGTGGACCCGGCAACGCAGATAGGGTGGGGTGGAGGAATAGCCAGATGGGTTAACAAACAAGACTTCTGCAGTCATGTTATCCAAAAGGACCCGACAGTGGAAGTTTAACCGGATTGGAAACACAAAACAGAGGCGCGAAAAGAAAGTTAGCGATGAAAAATACTGAGACAAATTCAAAGGGTTAATGGAGGTTAAAGCAGGTATATAAATCTATAAACTGCTAAGAAAACCCATAAGTGGTCAAATACTTTATTACTATGGATTAAAAAGAAAGAATCAATTCAAGAAGGTTATTCAACGTTTGGTCATAAAGTAAAAACGCGAGAACTGGAGAAATATGTGACCGCAACTTTGAAATGATTATAAAATGCAAGGGGATAAAAAATACTCTTTAGTAATGCCGCTTTTGACGTTCCAAACACCGAGCTTAAAGAGCATGACGATAATGTCGTCCCCCAACATATGTGTGTGTGAATATTACAAACATACAGATCAATATTAAATGTGTATAGTCTTTTGAAAACAGTTTCTCTATATTATGTTAATCGTCCTCCAACATGAATATAAATCGTATATCAGAATGAGGCACATTAATAAATATAGGGGCTTATTTATTTATTTAATAAAATTACTCAATAAGAAAAGATAATTACGGTTTTATAAATAATATTAATCACCCCAAAACAACAGTTAAAAATTATAATCCTAGCACAAAGCCAAGTTTTTACAGTTAATCTCACTACTTCATACAGCTATGGTGGAAATGGGAGATTATAATAAAATAAAATAGTGAGATACCTATGTTGATTTAGTTAACAAAAAAGTATAAAATGTTATTATCTACACTCTCACTGCTAAAACGAGCACTTACACCAACGAAATATGCTCGAGGCTTTGTAAAACAAAAACGCAAGCAGACGGTGCTGTGAAATTTACGTTACAATGCAAGAAATTTATTAAAATATAAAAATGTGTGTTACTTACTGAAGCTAATCAAGATACGATCGAATCTGTGTGTCAGTATGTGTCGGTACAGACACAATCATACACAACCATATACACAAACAGATGATTATATACATAATACATACATACATATCATGGATCCCTGAACTTTTTCCACAAAATGAATGTGTGTTGTGGTGTCTATATATAATATATATATAGAATGCTAGGGGATAAAAATACGCTTTAGCTATGCCGTTTTTGAAGTTACAAACACTCAGCTTAAAGAGCACGACGATAATGTCTAACCCAAATGTATACATACATACATACATACATACATACATACATACATACATACATACATACATACATACATACATACATACATACATACATACACACATACATACTTGATAAAGGTCCTTTTGGAAATACAAATCAAATGAACAGCACTATTCAAACATTAAATAAGATATCGTAATGTACTACACTACACAGCACAAACGTTTTAAGTGAAATTATTTTACAGATGTAAACATCTGAAACTTCAAATTTGATTTTCTATGATTTTTCAAATCAACAGTTTTCAAATTGTGGGGAATGGTTGGCCCTCTTTCTCCCCATCGAACTTGCCACTGGGCTTCAATAATATCAAGACAGAACAAAAAATATATATCTTTTTTTTATTAAATTAACCTGTAATTTTTTTTCCGGGGGCTTATGGTCGGTAAAAAAAATTCATCTTTATTCTAGGTTTTATGTGGGTGATCGCGAAAGACACTGTAGGAATGGCGAAGATGGAAATGACTGTGGTATATTACCAAGTATGATATCTTTATGTATGTACGTCTATGAATGTGTGTGAATATATGGACGTATTAATGTAGTTTTATTTGTACATGAGCGGTTTGTATGTATATGACTGGTGTCTCTTTATATACGTATGTGTGTTTCTATATGTATGTATGTCTGTATGTATGTGTCTATGTATTAATGTGTGTGTGTATGAATGTATGTGTGTGCGTGCATATGTATTTAAGTATATGTGTGAGTGAAAAATAACTAGTGTGAAGTATATTCGTATGTACGTAAACGTTTTGTTATTAAGTGTCTTTTACATTTTATTTATTTATTTATTTATTCATTGGAAGTGTTTCTTAGAAATAAATTCTTAATATTGTTCATCGCTCGTTTATGAAGATAGCAGACAGTTATTATTATTGTTATTATTAACATTATCATTATCATTATCATTATCACCATCATCATCATCATTATCATCATCATCATCATTATTATTATTATTATTATTATTATTATTATTATTATTATTATTATTATTATTATTATTTTCTTCATTCAGATTCACATTACTGTAATCCTGGGTTTTGTCTCTCCCGAAGCAACCATACCTGTATCTCCAGCCTGTATGTGTGTTATGACAAAAAATTCACTGTGGGAATGGCGAAAATGAAAATGACTGTGGTATATTAACAAGTATGATATCTTTATGTATGTGCGTCTATGAATGTGTGTCAATATATGTACGTATTAATGTATTTTTATTTGTGCACGAGCGTTTGTGTGTATATGACTGGTGTCTATGTATATATGTATATGTGTTTATGTATTATGTATATATGAATGTATGTGTCTGTGTATTAATGTATGTATGAATGCATGTGTGTTCGTGCATATGTATTTTTTAAGTATGTGCGTGAATGAAAAATAACAAGTGTGAAGTATATTCGTGTGTATCTATGTTTGTGTGATATGCATGTGTGTCTATAATGTATAAAGTCTGGTTAAAACTCAATTGTCTGTTTGTATCTCTAACTCTTTGTTTGTCTTAAATCTCCTTCTCCGTCTTTCTGTCTGTCTCTGTATATCTGTCTCAGTTTGAATATACCTTTTAACATCCTCTTACACCAAATCACAGATAGAGACAAACGCATGCGCGCGCACACACACGCGCACACACACACGCACGCACGAATAAACTTCATCTGGAGGTACGCTGATCGATCCCCACTGGGTGATTACAGCGGCGCATTGCTTTGAATCGTAAGTACAAAGATTCAGTTAAAACTCAGAAATTGTTAGCGATGTTCTAACGTTATAAAAACAATCTAATGGTAAATGAATATTTGAGAATTGTTATTATTTATTATGAACTGATATACTGTATATTTTCTCCGTTCCATCCATTTTTTGTTTTGTTTTTTTCTTTATAATGAAATTCATTTTATTTTTTGAAATTTCATCTAGCAGTATGATTAAATTATCCGATTTAGTTAAGACCTGAATCCATTACTAACGATTTTTAATTATGAAAAGGGAATTTTCAAAATAAAATAATGTCTTCTTTTTTCTTCTTGATTTATCAATTCATTATCCCTGCAGAACCGAAAATCCATTGTGCAAGAGTTAGTATATCAAAAATAGCATACATTGTGCAAACCATATATTAATTTAGCATTCTGTTTCTTTTTTTTTATTACACTTCATTAACAGCGGTTAATCTTCGTGGTGTCCAGTGATGCATGAGGCGGAAACAATATTAAAAATTAACGTGAGTAATAAATCAGTATTATCACGTACTATTCAAAAAAAAAACAACAACAAAAAAAAGAAAAAAAGGTGGTTACTTATGCGCATGGGCAGACTAATTACCAAACCATGTGACTTGGCTTATCTCCAGTAGCGCCTGTTACCAACATAACACTGGTATGACAACAAAGTTATTTTTAGCATCTGACGTCATCAAGGGTATAAAAGGACCGCGCGCCCGCCCAATCGACGGAACTGCCCAGCTCGCACCCGCGGAAAGTCGTTCACCATGACGGACTGGAAGTGGGTGCTGTCTCGTGTTAAGCTATTTTCCTTTTGGTTCACAATTACGCTTACTTCGTTATTTCCTGAGATGTTCGAATCTTAGGACCCGTTCCCGGTTCTCGGAGACCACGCCCGTCAGCGGCCCTGCAATCGCAGTTTTAACTGCGCTAAAGGGTTGGGTGTGTGATCTGGGGACCTCAGACGTTGTACGTTGGCCGCTGGGTGGATTCGAATACCCCAGTGCCGAGTAGTGCAGTCTTTGAGGTCCCTGGTATATTTCTACACGTCTACTGTGGAAGGTAAGTTCGTTTATTTAGAAAGTAATTCTGTTCAGACTCAGTATTAATTACTGCGTGACCTATATTATATGTGAGAATGATGATGGCGCTTATTTACTTATTATTATTATTATTATTATTATTATTATTTTTATTATTATTATTAAGACGACGACGACGAAGAAGAAACAACAACGAAATTGATTCAGGTAAATATTGCAATAATGTTTCACACAGAATTAAAATAGAATCGTCGAGGTATTGCACAATCACAATGCAAGTTCAAAGTCTAGTGATAATGACTCGGTGTACAAGATATTAACAAGGTTTTAATTTTAACTATTTATTAAAAAACGAAACAAAAGTTTACGTAAGCGGATGATAATATTAGCTTTCGGCTGTGTGTAACTTCTAACAAACAAACAAAAAATAATAATAATAAAACGAAATTTGGTGATTGTTTTTTTAGATGATGATAATTATTATTATTAAACAATGAAACAGGATTTTTCTCAAACTTTATTAATATATTTAGAATAAAGTACTTTACAAACGTGTGACTAACAGGTAAGTGACAAGTGTGTAATTTAAAATATTGAAAAGTGATCGAAAAATTCTTTGTCGACGGATAAGGTAAGTATATTTTTTTAACTTTGTATTTTGCTAAGCGAATCGAGTGGGAGTTGTGTACCAAAGGGAAAACATCTTTTCACGAGACAGCATTCAAGTCTGGACCTGCATGTTGATCGACTTGCTGAGAAATGAACAGGACTTGTTACGAAAATGTTAATAAAAACAATAAATGAAACAGGTATCTGTGTATTACACGTTTTAAAAATAAATGAAAGATAATTTATGTGGTTTTAGCTGTTTCAAGTTATTAGACGTCATAGTCAAGTATCTGACATATTCAGTTATATCGTAAATTTATGGCATAGATCATTGAAAATGGTGTTTCATTTCTTCGTCGAATTAAACTTAGTATTCTACTTTGACTTTCTAATTTAGAACCCAAAACACAAACCACGATAATTTATTGTATTTTATTTAATCATAGGTATGTATTTATAAAAAAAAAAACATAACTTTAAAAATGTCTTTCACTATCCTGCAAATACTACTTTTTCTTTTTTACATGAAGTTTAAATTATTTGTTACGTGCCATATACTACTGAACGAAAATAAATAGAACTTAATTTTGTAAAATTAATTTTTCATTCATTAATTCTGAAGAAGGAAATGAGCCCACCTAGTACAGGAACTTTATATTTTATTTTTTTTTTTTTTTTTTTTTTTTTTTTTTTTTTTTTTTTTTGAAGACCGTAACTACAAACAAATAAAATAAATCACGATACAAAACATAAGCGCTTCAGGAAAAATAACCAATATAAATGTGTTAAAAATACTAAACGCCTAAGATAATTAAAATTAAAACATAGTAAGTAAAACTGTATGCCTCTCCACCATGATTAAATTCAAAAGAAAACAAAATCCACCCAATATGTTGTAATCGACTGCTGTTTGAAAAGTAGGATTTGAAATACTATACAGTAACGTCAAACAAAGATAATTCAAACGTCGATTTCTCGGATACTCGATTTATTGAACCGAAAGTTAGCATTGATGACCTTCGAATATTCAAAAGTGAATAAATCCAAAAACTTTATATCTCAAAGTCGCTTTCCTGATCGAGAAAATAGATTTAATAGAAATTAGCCTTCGAAAACTCGAAGTGCTGGAATGGTCACGCTATTGTTTCACTTGGTAAATACAAAACAATGAGTCGTTGATTATCCGGAACGAAATACGCCTACCTCGGTCGTCATGTGTTTTTACAAAAAAACACTTTTGTTGTTTAGCTGATAAAGTTTACTGATTGATGTTTGTTTTTTGGAAATGAATGTACGCGTCAAACATGCTGTTTGCTGTTTAAATGCCAATTATTATGAAAGACCGGGGAATCTGGTGGACCCGGCAACGGAGATAGGGTGGGGTGGAGGAATAGCCAGATGGGTTAACAAACAAAAGTTCTGCTGTCATGTTATCCAAAAGGACCCGACAGTGGAGTTTTAACCGCATTGGAAACACAAAGCAGAGGCGTGAAAAGAAAGTTGGCGATGAAAAATACTGAGACAAATTCAAAGGGTTAATGGAGGTTAAAGCCGGTATATAAATATATAAACTGCTAAGGAAAACCATAAGTGGTCAAATACTTTATTACTATGGATTAAAAAGAATGAATCAATTCAAGAAGATTATTTAACGTTTGGTCATAAAGTAAAAACGCGAGAACTGGAGAAATATGTGACCGCAACTTTGAAATGATTATAAAATGCAAGGGGATAAAAAATACTCTTTAGTAATGCCGTTTTTGTCGTTCCAAACACCCAGCTTAAAGAGCATGACGATAATGTCGTCCCCCAACATATGTGTGTGTGAATATTACAAACATACAGATCAATATTAAATGTGTATAGTCTTTTGAAAACAGTTTCTCTATATTATGTTAATCGTCCTCCAACATGAATATAAATCGTATATCAGAATGAGGCACATTAATAAATATAGGGACTTATTTATTTATTTAATAAAATTACTCAATAAGAAAAGATATAATTTATTTATATAAATAATATTAATCACCCCAAAACAACAGTTAAAAATTTTAATCCTAGCACAAAGCCAAGTTTTTACAGTTAATCTCACTACTTCATACAGCTATGGTGGAAATGGGAGATTATAATAAAATAAAATAGTGAGATACCTATATGTTGAATTAGTTAACAAAAAAGTCTAAAATTTTATTATCTACACTCTCACTGCTAAAACGAGCACTTACACCAACGAAATATGCTCGAGGTCTTGTAAAACAAAAACGCAAGCAGACGGTGCTGTGAAATTTACGTTACAATGCCAGAAATATATAAAATTATAAAAATGTGTTATTTGAAGGGTCTTTACTGAAGCTAATCTGTGTGTGAGTATGTGTCGGTACACACACAATCACATACATTCATATACACAAACACATGATTATACACATAATATATACACACATGTCATGGATTCGAAAACTTTTTCCACAGTATGAATGTGTGTTGTGGTGTCTATATATATATATATATATATACTTGATAAAAGTTCTTTGGGAAATACAAATCAAATGAACAGCACTATTCAAACATTAAATAAGATATCGTAATGTACTACAGTACACAGCACAAACGTTTTAAGTGAAATTATTTTACAGATGTAAACATCTGAAACTTCAAATTTGATTTTCTATGATTTTTCAAATCAACAGTTTTTGAAATTTTGCTCTTGGGGAATGGTTGGCCCTCTTTCTCCCCATCGAACTTGCCACTGGGCTTCAATAACATCAAGACAGAACAAAAAATATATATATATTTTTTATTAAATTAACCTGTAATTTTTTTTCCGGGGGCTTATGGTCGGTAAAAAAAATTCATCTTTATTCTAGGTTTTATGTGTGTGATCGCGAAAGCCACTGTAGGAATGGCGAAGATGAAAATGACTGTGGTATATTACCAAGTATGATATCTTTATGTATGTGCGTCTATGAATGTGTGTGAATATATGGACGTATTAATGTAGTTTTATTTGTACATGAGCGGTTTGTATGTATATGACTGGTGTCTCTGTATATATGTATGTGTGTTTATATATGTATGTATGTCTGTATGTGTGTGTCTATGTATTAATGTGTATAGGTATGAATGTATGTTTGTGCGTGCATATGTATTTAAGTATGTGTGAGTGAAAAATAACTAGTGTGAAGTATATTCGTATGTACGTAAACGTTTTGTTATTAAGTGTCTTTTATATTTTATTTATTTATTCATTGGAAGTGTTTCTTAGAAATAAATTCTTAATATTGTTCATCGCTCGTTTATGAGGATAGCAGACAGTTATTATTATTGTTATTATTATCATTATCATTATCACCATCATCATCATTATTATTATTATTATTATTATTTTCTTTATTCAGATTCATATTACTGTAATCCTGGGGTTTTTCTGTGCCGAAGCAACCATACCTGTATCTCCAACCTGTATGTGTGTGATGACAAAAGCCACTGTAGGAATGGTGAAGATGAAAATGACTGTGGTATATTACCAAGTATGTCATCTTTCTGTATGTGCGTGTATGAATGTGTGTGAATATATGTATCCATTAATGCAGTTTTATTTGTGCATGAGCGTATGTATGTATACGAGTTGTGTCTATGTGTAAATATATGTGTGTTTATCTATGTATGTATGTGTCTATGTATTAATGTCTGTATGTATGAATTTATGTGTGTTCGTGCAGATGTATTTAAGTATGTGTGTGAGTGAAAAATAACAAGTGTGAAGTATATTCGTGTGTATCTATGTTTGTGTGATATGCATGTGTGTCTATAATGTATAAAGTCTGGTTAAAACTCAATTGTCTGTTTGTATCTCTAACTCTTTGTTTGTCTTAAATCTCCTTCTCCGTCTTTCTGTCTGTCTCTGTATATCTGTCTCAGTTTGAATATACCTTTTAACATCCTCTTACACCAAATCACAGATAGAGACAAACGCATGCGCGCGCACACACACGCGCACACACACACGCGCACGCACGCACGAATAAACTTCATGTGGAAGTACGCTGATCGATCCCCACTGGGTGATTACAGCGGCGCATTGCTTTGAATCGTAAGTACAAAGATTCAGTTAAAATATAGAAAGTGTTAGCGATGTTCTAACATTATAAAAACAATCTAATGGTAAATGAATATTTGAGAATTGTTATTATTTATTATGAACTGATATATTGTATATTTTCTCCGTTCCATCCATTTTTTGTTTTGTTTTTTCTTTATAATGAAATTCATTTTATTTTTTTAAATTTGATCTAGCAGTATGATTCAATTATCCGATTTAGTTAAGACCTGAATCCATTACTAACTATTATTAATTATGAAAAGGGAATTTTTAAAATAAAATAATGTCTTCTTTTTCTTCTTCTTCTTGATTTATCAATTCATTGTCCCTGCAAACCGAAAATCCATTGTGCAAGAGTTAGTATATCAAAAATAGCATACATTGTGCAAACCATACATTAAGTTAGCATTCTGTGTTTATTTTATTATTACACTTCATTAACAGCGGTTAATCTTCGTGGTGTCCAGTGATGCATGAGGCGGAAACAATATTAAGAATTAACGTGAGTAATAAATCAGTATTATCACGTACTATTAAAAAAAAAAAGAACAACAACAACAACAACAACAAAGGTAATAATAATAATAATAACAATAATAATAATAATAATAATAATAATTATCTCCATAATGCCTGTTAAACATAACACTGTAATGATGATGAATTGGTTTTTAACATCTGCGCATGGGCAGACTAATTAGCACACCATGTGACTTGGCTTATCTCCAGTAGCGCCTGTTACCAACATAACACTGTTATGACAACAAAGTTATTTTTAGCATCTGACGTCATCAAGGGTATAAAAGGACCGCGCGCCCGCCCAATCGACGGAACTGCCCAGCTCGCACCCGCGGAAAGTCGTTCACCATGACGGACTGGAAGTGGGTGCTGTCTCGTGTTAAGCTATTTTCCTTTTTGGTTCACAATTACGCTTACTTCGTTATTTCCTGAGATGTTCGAATCTTAGGACCCGTTCCCGGTTCTCGGAGACCACGCCCGTCAGCGGCCCTGCAATCGCAGTTTTAACTGCGCTAAAGGGTTGGGTGTGCGATCTGGGGACCTCAGACGTTGTACGTTGGCCGCTGGGTGGATTCGAATACCCCAGTGCCGAGTAGTGCAGTGTTTGAGGTCCCTGGTATATTTCTACACGTCTGCTATGGAAGGTAAGTTCGTTTATTTAGAAAGTAATTCTCTTCACATTCAGTATTAATTACTGCGTGACCTATATTATATGTGAGAATGATGATGGCGCTTATTTACTTATTATTATTATTATTATTATTATTATTAAGACGACGACGACGAAGAAGAAACAACAACGAAATTGATTCAGGTAAATATTGCAATAATGTTTCACACAGAATTAAAATAGAATCGTGAAGGTATTGCACAATCACAGTGCAAATTCAAAGTAGAAAGCTAGTGATAATGACTCGGTGTACAAGATATTAACAAGGTTTTAATTTTAACTCTTTATTAAAAAACGAAACAAAAGTTTACGTAAGCGGATGATAATATTAGCTTTCGGCTGTGTGTAACTTCTAACAAACAAACAAAAAATAATAATAATAAAACGAAATTTGGTGATTGTTTTTTTTTAGATGATGATAATTATTATTATTAAACAATGAAACAGGATTTTTCTCAAACTTTATTAATATATTTAGAATAAAGTACTTTACAAACGTGTGACTAACAGGTAAGTGACAAGTGTGTAATTTAAAATATTGAAAAGTGATCGAAAAATTCTTTGCCGGCGGATAAGGTAAGTATATTTTTTTAACTTTGTATTTTGCTAAGCGAATCGAGTGGGAGTTGTGTACCAAAGGGAAAACATCTTTTCACGAGACAGCATTCAAGTCTGGACCTGCATGTTGATCGACTTTCTGAGAAATGAACAGGACTTGTTACGAAAATGTTAATAAAAACAATAAATGAAACAGGTATCTGTGTCTTACACGTTTTAAAAATAAATGAACGATAATTTATGTGGTTTCTGTAGAACTTCGTTTCAGCTGTTTCAGGGTATAAGACGTCACAGTCAAGTATCTGACATATTCAGTTATATCGTAAATTTATGGCATAGATCATTGAAAATGGTGTTTCATTTCTTCGTCGAATTAAACTTAGTATTCTACTTTGACTTTCTAATTTAGAACCCAAAACACAAACCACGATAATTTATTGTATTTTATTTAATCATAGGTATGTATTTATAAAAAAAAAAAAACATAACTTTAAAAATGTCTTTCACTATCCTGCAAATACTACTTTTTTTTTTTTTTACATGAAGTTTAAATTTTTATTACGTGCCATATACTACTGAACGAAAAAATAAATAGAACTTAATTTTGTAAAATTAATTTTTCATTCATTAATTCTGAAGAAGGAAATGAGCCCACCTAGTACAGGAACTTTATATTTTATTTTTATTTTTATTTTATTTTTTTTTTTTTTTTTTTTTTTTTTTGAAGACCGTAACTACAAACAAATAAAATAAATCACGATACAAAACATAAGCGCTTCAGGAAAAATAACCAATATAAATGTGTTAAAAATACTAAACGCCTAAGATAATTAAAATTAAAACATAGTAAGTAAAACTGTATGCCTCTCCACCATGATTAAATTCAAAAGAAAACAAAATCCACCCAATATGTTGTAATCGACTGCTGTTTGAAAAGTAGGATTTGAAATACTATACAGTAACGTCAAACAAAGATAATTCAAACGTCGATTTCTCGGATACTCGATTTATTGAACCGAAAGTTAGCATTGATGACCTTCGAATATTCAAAAGTGAATAAATCCAAAATTTTATATCTCAAAGTCGCTTTCCTGTTCCAGAATACGGATTTAATAGAAATTAGCCTTCGAAAACTCGAAGTGCTGGAATGGTCACGCTATTGTTTCACTTGGTAAATACAAAACAATGAATCGTTGATTATGCGGAACGAAATACGCCTGCCTCGGTCGTCAGGGTTTTTACACAATGTGTTTTTTCTCTGTTCATAACAAAAACACTTTTGTTGTTTAGCTGATAAAGTTCACTGATTGATGTTTCTTTTTGCTTACAAATGAGTGTATCGTGTCAAACATGCTGTTTGCTGTTTAAATGCCAATTATTACGAAAGACCGGGAAATCTTGTGGACCCGGCAACGGAGATAGGGTGGGGTGGAGGAATAGCCAGATGGGTTAACAAACAAAAGTTCTGCTGTCATGTTATCCAAAAGGACCCGACAGTGGAAGTTTAACCGGATCGGAAACACAAAGCAGAGGCGTGAAAAGAAAGTTGGCGATGAAAAAAATACTGAGACAAATTCAAAGGGTTAATGGAGGTTAAAGCAGGTATATAAATATATAAACTGCTAAGGAAAACCATATATCGTCAATTACTTTATTACTATGGATTAAAAAGAAATAATCAATTCAAGAAGATTATTTAACGTTTGGTCATAAAGTAAAAACGCGAGAACTGGAGAAATATGTGACCGCAACTTTGAAATGATTATAAAATGCAAGGGGATAAAAAATACTCTTTAGTAATGCCGTTTTTGTCGTTCCAAACACCCAGCTTAAAGAGCATGACGATAATGTCGTCCCCAACATATGTGTGTGTGAATATTACAAACATACAGATCAATATTAAATGTGTATAGTCTTTTGAAAACAGTTTCTCTATATTATGTTAATCGTCCTCCAACATGAATATAAATCGTATATCAGAATGAGGCACATTAATAAATATAGG
This sequence comes from Chrysomallon squamiferum, assembly GCA_012295275.1. Taxonomy (NCBI): domain Eukaryota; kingdom Metazoa; phylum Mollusca; class Gastropoda; order Neomphalida; family Peltospiridae; genus Chrysomallon; species Chrysomallon squamiferum. Next base: position 13,213,273 of record CM022679.1, read on the forward strand.
GGCTTATTTATTTATTTAATAAAATTACTCAATAAGAAAAGATAATTATTTATATAAATAATATTAATCACCCCAAAACAACAGTTAAAAATTTTAATCCTAGCACAAAGCCAAGTTTTTTTACAGTTAATCTCACTACTTCATACAGCTATGGTGGAAATGGGAGATTATAATAAAATAAAATAGTGAGATACCTATGTTGAATTAGTTAACAAAAAAGTATAAAATGTTATTATCTACACTCTCACTGCTAAAACGAGCACTTACACCAACGAAATATGCTCGAGGCTTTGTAAAACAAAAACGCAAGCAGACGGTGCTGTGAAATTTACGTTACAATGCCAGAAATATATAAAATTATAAAAATGTGTTATTTGAAGGGTCTTTACTGAAGCTAATCTGTGTGTGAGTATGTATGTGTCAGACACAATCACACACATCCATATACATTCATATATACACAAACACATGATTATACACAAAATAATGTGTGTTGTGGTGTGTCTATATATAATATATATATAGAATGCTACATGTCATGGATTTTGAAAAAACTTTTTGTCTAACAAATGTATGAATGTGTGTTGTGGTGTCTATATATATATATATATATACATACATACATACATACTTGATAAAGGTCCTTTGGGAAATACAAATCAAATGAACAGCACTATTCAAACATTAAATAAGATATCGTAATATACTACAGTACACAGCACAAACGTTTTAAGTGAAATTATTTTACAGATGTAAACATCTGAAACTTCAAATTTGATTTTCTATGATTTTTCAAATCAACAGTTTTTGAAATTTTGCTCTTGGGGAATGGTTGGCCCTCTTTCTCCCCATCGAACTTGCCACTGGGCTTCAATAATATCAAGACAGAACAAAAAATATATATATATTTTTTATTAAATTAACCTGTAATTTTTTTTCCGGGGGCTTATGGTCGGTAAAAAAAAATCATCTTTATTCTAGGTTTTATGTGTGTGATCGCGAAAGACACTGTATGAATGGCGAAGATGAAAATGACTCTGGTATATTACCAAGTATGATATCTTTATGTATGTGCGTCTATGAATGTGTGTGAATATATGTACGTATTAATGTAGTTTTATTTGTACATGAGCGGTTTGTATGTATATGACTGGTGTCTCTTTATATATGTATGTGTGTTTATATATGTATGTATGTCTGTATGTATGTGTCTATGTATTAATGTGTGTGTGTATGAATGTATGTGTGTGCGTGCATATGTATTTAAGTATATGTGTGAGTGAAAAATAACTAGTTTGAAGTATATTCGTATGTACGTAAACGTTTTGTTATTAAGTGTCTTTTACATTGGAAGTGTTTCTTAGAAATAAATTCTTAATATTCTTCATCGCTCGTTTATGAGCATAGCAGACAGTTATTATTATTGTTATTATTAACATTATCATTATCATTATCATTGTCATTATCACCATCATCATCATCATCATCATCATTATTATTATTATTATTATTATTAGTAGTAGTAGTAGTAGTAGTAGTAGTAGTAGTAGTAGTAGTAGTAGTAGTATTTTCTTTATTCAGATTCACATTACTGTAATCCTGGGTTTTTTCTGTGCAAAAGCAACTATACCTTTATCTCCAACCTGTATGTCTGTGATGACAAAAGTCACTGTGGGAATGGTGAAGATGAAAATGACTGTGGTATATTACCAAGTATGTTATATTTATATATGTGCGTGTATGAATGTGTGTGAATATATGTATACATCAATGTAGTTTTAATTGCGCATGAGCACATACGAGTATGTATACGAGTTGTGTCTATGTGTAAATATATGTGTGTTTATCTATGTATGTATGTGTCTATGTATCAATGTCTGTATGTATGAATTTATGTGTGCGTGCAGTGTATTTTTGTATGTGTGTGAATGGAAAATAACTTGTATGAAGTATATTCGTGTATATGTATGTTTCTGTGATATGCATGTGTTTCTATAATGTATAAATTCTGGTTAAAACTCAATTGTCTGTTTGTATCTCTAACAGTTTGTCTTAAATTTCGTTCTCCGTCTTTCTGTCTGTCTCTGTATATCTGTCTCAGTTTCAGTATACCTCTTAACATCCTCTTACAGAAAATCACACATATAGACAAACGCACGCGCGCGCACACACACACACACACACACACACACGCACGAATAAACATCATATGGAAGTACGCTGATCGATCCCGACTGGGTGATTACAGCGGCGTATTGCTTTGAATCGTAAGTACAAGGATTCAGTTAAAATTGAGAAAGTGTTAGCGGTGTTCTAACATTATAAAAACAGTCTAATGGTAAATGAATATTTGAGAACTGTTATTATTTATTATGAACTGATATATTGTATATTTTCTCCGTTCCATCCTTTTTTTGTTTTGTTTTTCTATCTATGATGAAATTCATTTTATTTCTTTAAATTTGATCTAGCAGTATGATTCAATTATCCGATTTAGTTAATACCTGAATCCATTACTAACTATTTTTAATTATGAAAAGGGAATTTTTAAAATAAAATAATGTCTTCTTTTTCTTCTTCTTCTTGATTTTTCAATTCATTGTCCCTGCAAAACCGAAAATCCATTGTGCAAGAGTCAGTATACAAAAAATAGCATATACTGGTAATCGGTTAACGCATTGTGCAAACCAAACATTAATTTAGCATTCTGTTTCTATTTTATTATTACACTTCATTAACAGCGGTTAATCTTCGTGGTCTCCAGTGATGCATGAGGCGGAAACAATATTAAGAATTAACGTGAGTAATAAATCAGTATTATCACGTACTAAAAAAAAAAAAAATACAACAACAACAACAACAACAATAACAATAATAATAATAATAATAATAATAATAAAAAATAATAATAATAATAATAATAATTATGATGAGGTGGTTACTTATGCGCATGGGCAGACTAATTAGCACACCATGTGACTCGGCTTATCTCCAGTAGCGCCTGTTACCAACATAACACTGTTATGACAACAAAGTTATTTTTAGCATCTAACGTCATCAAGGGTATAAAAGGAGCGCGCGACCGCCCAATCGACGGAACTGCCCAGCTCGCACCCGCGGAAAGTCGTTCACCATGACGGACTGGAAGTGGGTGCTGTCTCGTGTTAAGTTATTTTCCTTTTGGTTCACAATTACGCTTACTTCGTTATTTCCTGAGATGTTCGAATCTTAGGACCCGTTCCCGGTTCTCGGAGACCACGCCCGTCAGCGGCCCTGCAATCGCAGTTTTAACTGTGCTAAAGGGTTGGGTGTGTCATCTGGGGACCTCAGACGTTGTACGTTGGCCGCTGGGTGGATTCGAATATCCCAGTGCCGAGTAGTGCAGTCTTTGAGGTCCCTGGTATATTTCTACACGTCTACTATGAAAGGTAAGTTTGTTTATTTAGAAAGTAATTCTCTTCACATTCAGTATTAATTATCTCTTGACCTATATTGCATATGAAAATGATGATAGCGCTTATTTACTTATTATTATTATTATTAAGACGACGAAGAAGAAACTGAGGTAAATATTGAAATAATGTTTCACATAGAATTAAAATAGAATCGTGAAGGTATTGCACAATCACAGTGCAAGTTAAAAGTCCTAGGTTAGTGATAATGACCTGGTGTACAAGATATTAACCAGGTTTTGCTGATTATTATTATTAAACAATGAAACAGGATTTTTCTCAAACTTTATTAATATATTTAGAATAAAGTACTTTACAAACGTGTGACTAACAGGTAAGTGACAAGTGTGTAATTTAAAATATTGAAAAGTGATCGAAATTTTTTTTGCCGGCGGATAAGGTAAGTATATTTATTAAACTTTATATTTTGCTAAGCGAATCGAGTGGGAGTTGTGTACCAAAGGGAAAACATATTTTCACGAGACAGCATTCAAGTCTGGACCTGCATGTGGATCGACTTTCTGAGAAATGAACAGCACTTCTTACGAAAATGTTAATAAAAACGATAAATAAAACAGGTATCTGTTTCTTACACGTTTTAAAAATAAATGAACGATAATTTATGTGGTTTCTGTAGAACTTCGTTTCAGCTGTTTCAGGGTATAAGACGTCACAGTCAAGTATCTGACATACTCAGTTAGATCGTAAATTTATGGCATGGATCATTGAAAATGGTGTTTCATTTCTTTGTCGAATTAAACTTACTATTCTACTTTGATTTGCTAATCTAGAACCCAACACGCAAACCACTATGATTAATTGTATTTTATTTAATCATAGGTATGTATTTATAAAAAAAAATAATAATAATAAATTTAAAAAATGTCTTTCTCATCATCCTGCAAATACTATTTTATTCTTTTTTTTTACATGAGGTTTGTATTATTTGTTAGGTTCCTAAATAAATAGAACTTAAATTTGTAAAATTAATTTTTCATTCATTATTTCTGTAGCAGCAAATGAGAGATTAAAAGCCCACCTAGTACAGGAACTTTTTTCTTGGAAGACATCTTAACTAGAAACAAATAAAATAAATCAAGATATAAAACAAAAACGCTTGAACAAAAAATAACCAATATAAATATATGATAAATACTAAATGCCTAAGATAATTAAAGTTAAAACATAATCAGAAAAAATGTATGCCTCTCCACCATGATTAAATTCAGAAGCTAAAAAAATCCTCCCACTATATTGTAATCTACTGCTGTTTGAAAATTAGGAATTGAAATACTATACAGTAACGTCAAACAGAGATAATTCAAACCTCGATTTCTTGAGTACTCGATTTATTGAACTGAAAGTTAGCATTGATGAGATTAGAATATTCAAAAGTGAATAAATCCAAAACTTTTATATCTCAAATTCGCTTTCCTGTTCTAGAATACGGATTTAATAGAAATTAGCCTTCGAAAACTCGAAGTGCTGGAATGGTCACGTTATTGTTTCACTTGGTAAATACAAAACAATGACTCGTTGATTATGCGGAACGAAATACGCCTGCGTCGGTTGTCAGGTGTTTTTACACAATGCAAGCAGGGTTTCTGTTCATAACAAAAACACTTTTGTTGTTTTGTTGATAAAGTTCACTGATCGATGTTTGTTTTCCTTACAAATGACTGTATCGTGTCAAGCATGCTGTTTGCTGTTTAAATGCCAGTTGCTATGAAAGACCAGGGAATCTTGTGGACCCGGCAACGGAGATAGGGTGGGGCGGAGGAATAGCCAGATGGGTTAACAAACAAAAGTTCTGCCGTCGTGTTATCCAAAAATTTATCCAAAAGTTGGCGATGAAAAATACTGGGACAAATTCAAACGGTTAATGGAGGATAAAGCAGGTATATAAATATATAAACTGCTAAGGAAAACCATGAGTGGTCAAATACTTTATTACTATGGATTAAAAAGAAAGAATCAATTCAAGAAGGTTATTTAACGTTTGGCCATAAAGTAAAAACACGATAACTGGAGAAATATGAGACCGCAACTTTGAAGTCATCATAAAATGCTAGGCGATAAAAATGCGCTTCAGTCATGCTGCTTTTGACGTTCCAAACACAGCTTAAAGAGCATGACGATAATGTCGAGACCAACATGTGTATGTATGTGTCTGTGTGTGTGTGTGTGATTAAAAACAATCAATCTTTTCCCAACAGTTTATCTACATTTTGTTAATCGTCCTCCAATATGAATATAAATTGTATATCAGAATTTTGCACATTAATAAATATAGGGGCTTATTTATTTATTTATTTATTTAATAAATTTATTCAATAAGAAAAGATAGTTACATATATAAATAATATTAAACACACGAAAACAACAGCTAAAAATTATAGTCCCACTTATAATCCTAGCACCCAGCCAAGTTTTTACAGTTAGTCTCACTACTTCATACAGGTATGGTGGAAATGGGAGATTATAATAAAATAAAATATTGAGATACCTATGTTGAATTAGTTAACAAAAAAAGTCTAAAATTGTATTATCTACACTCTCACTGGTAAAACGACCACTTACACCAACAAAATATACCAGACGGCGCTGTGAAATTTCCGTTACAATGCAAGAAATATATTAAAATATAAAAATGTGTGTTATTTACTGAAGCTAATCAAGATGTGATCCAATCTATGTGTGTGTATGTGTCGGTACACACAATCACATACATTCATATACACAAACACATGATTATATACATAATACATACACACATATCATGGATTCGAAAACTTTTTTCACAGCATGAATGTGTACTGTGTGTGTCTATACAGACACACACACACACACACACACACACACACACACACACACATATATATATATATATGCTTGGTAAATACAAATCTAATGAACAGCTCTATTCAAACACTAAATAAGATATCGTAATGTACTACACTATAAAGCACAAATGTTTTAAGTGACATTTTTTTACAGATATAAATATCTCAAATTGATTTTCTATGATTTTTCAAGTCTTTAAAATGTCGTAACTTAATAACTGTTAGTTCCATTACCTTGATATTTGTTCATCAATTAAGTTTTTGAATTTGCTATTTTATGATTAATAATATTAATGATAATTTACTTAAAAACTTAAATAATGATAAAAACTTAAATAATCGCTTAAAATCAAGTTTTGAAAATTTTGCTCTGGGAGAGTGGCTAACCCTCTTTCTCCCCATCTAACTTGCTACTGGACTTCAATAAAAAATTGACAGAACAAAAAATATATATCTTTATTTTTAATTAACGTGTTTTTTTTCTTTTGTTTTGTTTTTTATTTTTATGGTCGGGAAAAAAATGCATCTTTATTCTAGGTTTTAAGTGAAATTATTTCTTTTAGTTCATTTGAAAATAAAAATAAAACATATTTTTAATAATTCTTTCCTCGGAGCCATTTCTGGAATGGGCTATTAGTTCAAATTATATCTTATTTTTCGGTATTGTTATTATTATTATTATTGTTGTTGTTATTCTTGATGTTGTATTTAACTCCACCATATTTGACTGTTCTAAAAACAATAATATAATTTAAAATATAATAAACGTTCATACGTTTCCTGCAATTGTTTATACAAAACTTACCAAACCGACCACCTGGATAAAGTAAAAATTATCTCACGGCCGCCATAAGTCTTTTCTTATCCACAAAATCCACTGACCTCTTCTCTCACTAGAAAAATGTTATTTTCACAGTGGTTTGTCATTTGTTGTTTTGTGATTAACGTACACAGCTTTTTGTTTGGTAAGTTTTTTTATTTCGTGTGAAATCGCTTTATAATTATAATATAAATAATTTATGTTATCACAAGTTATTTTTCTTAAAATAGTTTTGTTATTAAGTGTCTTTTATATTTTATTTATTTATTTATTTATTCATTGGAAGTGTTTCTTAGAAATAAATTCTTAATATTGTTCATTGCTCGTTTATGAGGATAGGAAGACAATTATTATTGTTGTTATTATTATCATTATCATTATCATTATTATTATTATTATTATTATTATTATTATTATTATTATTATTATTATTTTCTTTATTCAGATTCACATTACTGTAATCCTGGTTTTTTCTGTGCAGAAGCAACCATACCTGTATCTCCAACCTGTATGTGTGTGATGGCAAAAGTCATTGTAGGAATGGTGAAGATGAAAATGACTGTGGTATATTACCAAGTATGTTATCTTTATGTATGTGCGTGTTAGAATGTGTCTGAATAATTATTATATGTATGTATTAATGTATTTTTATTTGTGCATGAGCATATGTGTGTCTATCAGTGGTGTCTATGTATATATATATATATATGTGTGTGTGTGTTTATCTATGTATGTATGTGTGTGTGTGTGTGTGTGTGTATGTATTAATGTCTATGTATGAATGTATGTGTGTGCGTGCATATGTATTTAAGTATGTGTGTGAGTGAAAAATAACTAGTGTGAAGTATATTCGTGTGTATCTATGTTTGTGTGTTATGCATGTATATCTATAAGGTATAAAGTCTGGTTAAAACATCAATTGTCTGTTTGTATCTCTAACGCTTTGTTTGTCTTAACTTTCCTTCTCCGACTTTCTGTCTGTTTTCTGTATATCTGTCTCAGTTTCAATATACCTCTTAACATCCTTTGTCTATGAAATACTAATAGCAAAGTCACACATATAGACACACGCACGCGTGCGCACACATACTCACAGGAATAAACTTTATTAACATACATATATAAATAAACAAAATATATGCAAACACTAACATACACATTCACACAAACACACATTCACACACACATATATATATATATATACCAATGTATTTCACACTAACTATTTTTCAGAGGTTTGCAACAATCAAACTGTACAGAACGGAACATCCGGATTAATCAGTTCAACAAACATCCCGATAGACGGACAAACAAAAGTCAGATGCACGTGGAACATAGTTGTTCCAAAAGGATTTGTTAGTTATTTAATTTTGTATTCAGAATTATTATTATTATTATTATTATTATTATTATTATTATTATTATTATTATTATTATTATTATTATTATTATTATTATTATTAAAGAGAATCAGAACGTATTATTCAAAGAATAAGTTATTGTAACCAGTGATTATTAATGGTCACATTTACAATACTAATGTATATTAATGTAACTGAGGAAAAGGGAAAATTCGATGTAATGGTTTTTATAATTTTTTTCATTTAACAAAAGGTAAAGCTGTAGTTTAACTATATTTTTGAAATAGAAATAATAATAAATAACGATGGTGATGATGGTTGCTCTATCTCTGAATCCATTTCTCTGACCCTCCCATACACTGTTCTGCAAATTTCAGAAAATAAGGTTGATCTTTGAACCAAACTTCCACCTCGCAAAAGATTTCCTAGGACTCTGCTCAAACAGTGCAGTGAACGTGTTTGATGTCGTTAAACAACACCAGATAGGTAATATATGTATGTATGTATGTGTGTGTGTGTGTGTGTGTGTGTGTGTGTAGTATGTGTGTGTAGTGCTGTGTGTGTGTGTGTGTATGTATGTGTGTATATATATTTTTGAATTCTGAAATAAATCAGTGGCATATCCACAATTCTGTGGCTTAAAATATCAAGGTGAAAAGATTTTTGTAATGAAAGAAAGACGAATAAAATGGGTGGAGCACATGATAGGTGCGCCACTTCCCATGAATCCATTATCGTAAGTGTCAAGCATTTTATTGTTGTTTTATTAGGTATATTATTATTATTATTATTATTATTATTATTATTATTATTATTATTATTATCATTATTATTATTATTATCATTATGAGTTATTATTATTAATATTATTTTGTTGTTGTTTTTGTTATTATTATTATTATTATTATTAAAATTCATATCAAAATATACATGTATTTTAGTTCTATTACTACTGTTACAAACAAACCTCACATACTGCAACATAAAAAAACAAAAACAAAATAAATAAATTATAAATTTCATGTTTGAATTTTTATTCCTTTCAGGATCATTTTGCGGTTATCAGGCACCTCGAGATGTCGTTGTTAACAGCAACCACGCCATTGTCCAGTTTTTGGCCAGTCGTGTGACAGACAGTTTTACACTCCGCTGGACAGCAGAGTTACAAACCAGTGGTAAGTGAATGAAATAGAGGAAAGAAGAACACACACACACACACACACACACACACACACACACACACACACACACACACACACATACATACACAGTTAACTCCACTTATTTTTAATATAAAGTTTCATGACTTCATACGTACGATTAAGGATAACACAAATAATGAGATACTGACAGTTAAAGCCTGCGGCTGCCTGTCGAAGTGCTATTATTATTTGCTTAGCAACAAGGAATAGTAAATATGCGCAAACCCAGATACAGCAGAGTTTGATAAACAAATAATGGTGCGACGCTGGAGCAGGAATATAGTCCACTTGAATGAGTCGTTCAATTATATAAAACTAGAAATGAACAAATGAATGTTTGTTTGGTGACTACAGCAAAAGTTCTTTTCATATTTGTTGTGCTGCTGTTGTTGTTTTAGTATGTATATGTGGGTGGGCAAGTTCAATAGCTTTACAGAACATAGCCTGAATTAATTAATAGATAAACTTTATTTATGTAATATCTTTCTGTCCATTTCGTTCTCTTTCTCTCCGTCTATATATATAAATAAATATTGAAATGTTATGTTTATATATATATATGTGTGTGTTTGTGTGTGTGTGTGTGTGTGTGTGTGTATATATGTTTATATGTATCACTGTGTGTGTGTGAGTGTATAGATGGATTGTTAGATAGATAGATACATACATACATACATAGATATAGTGTGTGTATATATATACATATATACATATACATATATTACACAATACATATATATATATAAACGTAACATCTTCACTATTTATAGCGCCTACCGCCAGTACAGTCGAGCTTCCATCACACAGCGCCATCTCAAATGGCGTCGTCAACTCAACATCGTGTGTCAATGCCAGCATCTCTGTGGCTGGTCAGACATCAGGAAACATCAGCATCTACCACCCAAACGCTCTGTATCAAGCCAACGCGAACTGTCACTGGGAGATAGTAGCTCCAGAGAATACGTTTATTGTCATTTACTTTGATAAGTTCGAACTCGAGTACTCGAAGGAATGTCGCTCGGATTCGCTGTCGCTCTACGACGGGGGAAATGAAACGTCTGCCCTGATCACTCGTCTGTGTGGGAAAATTCTCCCAGGACAGATCTTGTCGTCTGGTAACCGAATCTTTGTGCACTTCCAGTCCGATGGAAGTATTGAGGGTCACGGATTTTTGTTGAGATATTTGATAATATCAAAAGGTAATAATAATAATAATAATATCATTACCATTATTATTACTACTGTTGCGAATCACAAACGTCATTATATGCATTTTTGTATGTGTGTGTGCGTGAGAGAGAGAGAGAGAGAGAGAGAGAGAGAGAGAGAGAGAGAGAGAGAGAGAGAGAGAGAGAGAGAGAGAGAGAGAGAGAGAGAGAATTACCCCATTAAAGAGAAGAAAAAAAAAAAAATCATCAGTAACATAATCTTTAATCAGCTGTGTATACGCGCTGATAATCAAAACTGATATTGCCAAAACCTATTAAATTTTAAACACACTTGCATATAGCAGTAGCGGCCATTTTGGATTTCAGATGTCATGAAGACTGGTGAATATGAAGTTTCCCTGTCATTAGGGTGACAGTAAAACGTTGCAAAATCTCAATAATTAGGTGAAGAAAAACCTCTTTATTTTCTTCTTTATAGTATTGTTGTTGATGATGATGATGTTGTTGTTTTATTGTTTACCATGTTGTATTTATTTATTTATTTATTACCTATTTATTAATTCAGTGACCACGACCGAATCTCCAGTGCCAGCTGTGGCTCTGCCAGGCTGTAACGGTGTGACTTTGAACTTCACCAACTCGTCAGGAACAGTAACCTCGCCGGAATATGACGGAACAAACAGTTACGAACCGAACTTAATCTGTCGTCAGCTGATAACCGCACCGGCTGGCGAGGTTCTCACTCTCCATTTCAATTCCTTTGAGCTCGAGTTCTCTGGCAAATGTTCCTACGATGCCCTAAAATCTACGACGGGCCAAATAAAGATTATCCGCTGTTAGCAAACGTGTGCGGTTGGAATAAACCTCTGGATGTGGTATCGTCTGGAAGAAGCGTCTTTTTGCAGTTTTCGTCAGATCAGGCTGTAGGAGGAATAGGATATAATATATCTTATTTCAGCCACAAAGCAGTACGTAAGTATTTATAACCCATAGCTAATAGTCAAGGCATTTGACAACTACAATATATTTATTTCTATAACTCATTCTGCAATATACTAACACTGATTTGGGTAGGCTTTGGTTGACAGTACATTAACGTAAATAGTTCTTAGTAGGGTTAAAGAGGAATAAAACCATTATTTCCTTCTATCTCTATAATTAATCCTGAAATACACTACGACTGTCTTGGATATTAGTAATTCAAATCCAGAACTAACTAAACGGAAATAATACCATTATGCCCTCTTATCTCTATAGCTAATTATGCAATACACTAACAATATCTTGGGCAGGGTCTTGTCCTAGGCCCAGACAACACGTACATGGATCTTCACTGAAAATATAAAATTCCCATTTAATGGCTTTCACTCTGTTGTTCTAATTACATAAAGAGTTCTTTTCTTTGTTTTACCCATAGTCAATTAAGGATATATAATACCACGGTATATCTTCGTGTATCAACAAATAAATAATTACACTGTTTGAGACAGATTCTTGTACTCGATAAATTAGTAGTTCATGTCCATAGGCGCAGTAAATTCATTCCTAAAGTAACTTAAAGTATGTCTGAATATTAGAAATGTATTATTTGACTCCAGATGTCCTGAATATTATTAAAACTGACAGATTATTTTATAATTAGCTACCTGCTCGCCAGCAGAATTCACGTGCGGCTCAGGAGAGTGTGTCGTCTGGAATTATGTATGTGACACGGTGTCAGACTGTTCTGATGCCAGTGATGAAATGGTCTGTGGTAAGTTGTATTTCTATTTTTAATCATGTTATTATAACACGTGTATTTTGACAGACAGGTATATCGGATGAAATGGTAGTTGTTTGTGTTTAAATCATATTGGTATTTTCTTTTTCTTAATATCCAAAATATTTATCATGTTATTGTCATCACTGTTGTTGTTTCTGTTATTATTATTATTATTATTATTATTATTATTATTATTATTATTATTATTATTATTATTTGGTAGTTTAATTTAGAAGTAACAGAAGTAAACATCAAATTAAATATTTTGAATATTTAGTGTGAAACATAAAATATTAGGAACGTTATCTCTATCAAGAAAACAGGTGTGTTTGATATTCTTAGTACATAGATAGTGAACATTAATAAAAAAACTAGGTTTATTTTTTCTCTTAGTAAAACATAACGAATTTTTATTCAAGAAAATATATATTTTTTTCTTAGTAAAAACATACATAAATAATTTAAGAAAATAGATTTATTTCTTGGAAAATGTTCCACTGATTTTCTCAGAAATTGACGAGCGATGTGGCAAGCCTAGAATCCCCCCAGATCTCGACACGCACAGAATTGTGGGCGGGAAGGAGGCGCGACCCGGCAGCTGGCCGTGGCAGGTGTCAGTTCGGAGAGACGACATTCATCAGTGTGGAGGTACGCTGATCGATCCCCACTGGGTGATTACAGCGGCGCATTGCTTTGAATCGTAAGTACAAAGATTCAGTTAAAATTGAGAAAGTGTTAGCGATGTTCTAACATTATAAAAACAGTCTAATGGTGAATGAATATTTGAAAACTGTTATTATTTATTATGAACTGATATATTGTATGCGAGTATATTTTGCCCGTTCCGACCACTTTTTATTTTGTTTTTGTCTTTATAATGAAATTCATTTTATTTTTTTTTTAAATTTGTCTGGCAGTATGATTAAATTATCCGATTTAGTTAAGACCTGAATCCTTTATTAACTATTTTTAAAATAAAATAATGTCTTTTTTTTTCTCCTTCTTCTTCTTCTTCTTCTTAATTTATCAATTCATTTTCCCTGCAGAACCGACAACCCATCGGTCTGGAGTATATCTGCTGGAAAACACAAACTTGTGGGTGATGACGTCAATGAACAAGTTCGGCAAGCTTCGGCAATTATCGTACACAGGCAATACAACAGTTACACTTCAATTAACGATATTGCTTTGCTGCGATTGGATATACCCGTAAACATAACTGATCACGTGGATATCGTCTGCCTTCCCGTGAAACCAGTCAGGCGCGGAGAACTGTGCTTTATAACTGGATGGGGAGAAACAAAAAGTTAGTACAGTCTCCCGTTAAATAAATATTAGGTATTAATTTTACAGTATGTAGATATTTATATGAAGGAAAATGCGGATGTTTACAGTTACGTCTTAAAGTTTCAATAACCAAAGTTAATTTCAAATCCCCATTTATATATGTGATGTTTTTTTTTTTTTTTTTTTTTTTTTTTTTTTTTGTCTTAATTATTTTCTTAAAGAATTGTTTTTAATTAGCTGTTGTTGTTTTTGTTTGTTTGTTTGTTATTTATTTATTTATTTATTTATTTATTTATTTTTCATATAGGTTTCCTGTTTAATAATTATAATTAATTGACAACAAACCTGGACATCAAAATCATTATTTAAAATACAATTTTTTAGATTAAAAAAATAATAATAAAAAATAAGTATCATTAAACATGGATAAATGACGCTGTAAATACACCTAAATAAAGAAAAAAATTTAAAAATTAATTAAAAAAAATGACATGCTGTTTCAACCATTTCTCGTGGTCAGCGAAGCAACTTTTGTGTTAAAACTCTTGTTGTTTTTTTTTTTCAGATACGTGCTGTATGGGGAAACTGAAGCAAGCTCCAGTTCCAGTTCTTGATCCGAATTTATGTAACAGCACAGACTTTTACAACGGACTTGTCCTGAACAGAATGTTTTGTGCTGGATACATGGAAGGTGGAACAGATTCCTGCAATGTAAGTCGTGTAAACAATGACCGATTTTTGTAAGGGGATTATTTGTTGTTCATTTGATCATCTTTTTGTTTTGTTGTATTTTGTGTGTGTGTGTGTGTGTGTGTGTGTGTGTGTGTGTGTGAGAGAGAGAGAGAGAGAGAGAGAGAGAGAGAGAGAGAGAGAGAGAGAGAGAGAGAGAGAGAGAGAGAGAGAGAGAGAGAGAGAGAGAGTATGTTCATGTGTTTGTGTGTGTGTTAAAGAGTTGAGAAAAGGGGTAAAGCGGGAAAAGGATAGATTTCAGTAAGGAAAAAGAGGAAAAAGAATGTGTAAGAAGAAGAGATAGAGAGAAAAAAAGCATGTAAATAACGTATACTAATATCTAAAGGAGAAAGTGTGTCAGACAGATAAAGTTATAAAATAACTGATTTGTTTCAGGGAGATTCTGGTGGACCTTTTGTGTGTCCTGTCAATGGAGTTTGGCACCTGAATGGAATAACATCATGGGGAGAGGGATGTGCAGGTCAGTTTGTCACTTTCACCCATACACACAGCATGATAACAGCATTTGATAATGTTTTGAATACTTTGATATAAAATACAGTATTTGAATTATCTTTCGTTCTTATTTGCTATAAACATTTTTTTTTCTTTTGTCTCTTATTCTTTCCAGATCCAAAGAAGCCTGGTGTATACACTAATGTTTATAACTTCATTAATTGGATTCGTGAAAATATTGCTAAGCATGATAAATATTAAATCTGTTTTATTTTGAATAAAATTACGAATACAAGTTTTTGTGTTTTCTTGCTTTTTTTGCTGTGTGTTCTTCAATAACTAAATAATTTACAATAATAATAATCAAAATTATAAAAATAATAAAGATAATAAAAAATAAACAAAGAATAGTAATTTTTACAAATTTATTAAAATTAAATAATAGTGATAACAATTGCTGTTAATGTTAAAACCATATCGAACACCAGTGTACGAACTTAACACCCATAATACCAATCAATCAGCTCTCTATTTGCTTATACCAATCAATATTCAAGCACATATTTCATGGGCCTAGCTTACCTATCCAACACAATCATGGTATTATTACACAGGCTGCTGAATTGTAACCATGGCCTAAGTTACTACAAAAAGAGTGGCATTTTGTTTTTTCACACTGAGACAACATAGAGTTTGCTCTGTTTTAATACAGAATTTAATAATGGATACAATATATAATTTAATAACAAGTGAATGTGCAGTCAAAGCAGTTTATGAATTATATTTCTTCTTCTTGTATTGTTTTTTTCTTTGTTTATTTTCTTTTAATTAAATTTTAAAATAAATAAAAGAAAATGAAATATAGACCATATCATGATTCAACTGTCGTTTTTATTTTACTACAGATTTAAAATGTAACAAAACAAATAATGGAATAATGGACGGATGCAAACACGCTGAAGTGTTTGTTGAAGATTTAGAAAATATATTTCTCCAGTCTGTTGAGATAATTTGCTTGCTCCAGTTAATGATATGGGAACAGTTTAGTTTCTACTGGCCACACCAAATCTGGGAAAAAATAAATAAAATTCAGATTAAAAAATTGTTGATTAGGATTTAATGTAAAATAACATTATAAACACTAAGTCAAAAGAAGGCTAATTAACTCAAGATTTTTATGACTGTTTCTATATACTTAAATGAACAATTAAAATAAACTTGAGTTTGAAATACAATAAAAATGAAAAGAAATCTGACTTTAATATTTAACTAATAAATTAATATTTAAAACTAATGTGTTTCTAAAATTCTTATCTGTTAATCCAGTATTATTCTTTCACTTTCTTGTCTATGCAGACTGTATCTGTGAGTCCAGTATCATGATTTCATTTGTCTGAACAAGTTAAAACTTATAATTTGTTTATGTTGTTATCTTACCTCCTTCTAGAGTGACATCAAATGGGTTGTCATACATTTCAATAAGCTCAGATGGCAACAGCATACATGTGTCATCTTGTTCCAGTAGATAGTGTACAGCAGCTAATAAAAAAAAAAATATATATATATATAAAATACAGTTATTATTCAACACTATACACTGGAAAATAGAATACATAAGTTTATGTCAGATGTTGTACATTTATTATCAAAACATTTATAAACAATTTAAATAACTGAATTATTTTGAAAATATAAACAGTAACAAATATAAAATATTATTGGTACCAAATACAGAACATGAAAAATACCAAATAGTTAACATGAAAAATACCAAATACTTAATATGAAAAATAAGAAATATATAATACACAAAATAACAAATATATACTGTTAATAACATAAGTAATAAACATACAATTTTAATACAAACTTATATGCATACACATTTTTATCATGTTTGAAAAACATTTTTCAGTTCAGAACATTATTTTCTTATTATTATTTATTTATTTATCAATTTTAGGTGTATCTTTTTACTTAAATTTTTTTATTTTAATATTTTTATTATTTATTTATTTATTTGTTTGTTTGTTTGTTTTTCGTTTTTGTTTTTGATTGTTTGTTTATTTGTTTGTTTGTTGTTGTGAAGGATGATAGTGTATCAAATAAGTTATTATCTTTATTTTTCAGTCCTTGCTATGACATTTACCTTGTTGTGGTAGATGTTCAGGAATTCTTTCATGCAGACAGTCTAAGACATTTTTCACTGAAGCCTAGGGATAACAAAATAATCATTTAAATAATTTAAATTGTGAAAATTAAAACTGGATTGGTAAATACTAATTTATTTTAAAAATTTAAAGACATAAAAAAAAAAATAATAATAATTATAAATAAAGAAATAAAGATGTTTTAATTCTGTAATTTGAAGAAGAAAACACAATTTTAAAAGAAATTAAAATAACATATTTAACACACATTTAATATCTTTTTATACAGTTAAAGATGAGATGAAGATTGTTTTGGCTTTGTTGTTTTTGTTGTTTACATTATGCATTATTTTTCACAAACTTATAATACCTGTTACCTCATAATATTAAAAAAATTATAATTAAATTGCTAATAAACTAGTTAAATGAATAAGAATATTGTAACTGACCTTTGGCTGAAGTGACAGGTAGCTGCCGAGTTTGAGAAGCTGAGTTAGAACATCAACAACAAGATCGTCTATTGTCCCCGAGGGTTCAAATGCCTCCATTCTGTGAGCCTCGATGTCAAGTACACGAAAATTCCAGTGTTGGTACATTCGACTGGGAATGTGTGTGTGTTAAAGATAAATATAATTTCAAATAATATATTATCAGTAATTAAAAGTCATGAAAATAGGATATACATCCTAGATAAAATATAATCTGTTTTAAAAGAGTATAAAAGGATATGTCATGTGAGATGATGAGGATCTTGGCAACTGACTCAAAGCTGTCCACACTGGAAAGATCCTGCTGCACAAATCTGATGACTTTCAGCAGTGTTTCTGATGATGACTACAATGTTTAAACAAAAAAACATCCATCAATAATCATTTTAATAAAAAGAGTAGAAAACAAGCTCCCATTAATATATCTGATCATCTCTGATCATCATATTTAAATATAAAATATGGTTGCATTTATTCCAAACATTTACTTGTCAATCCTTTTAACTGTAGCTGTCAGGACTCATGAACTGTTTTAAATATTTTAAATATTTGATATTGTACAAAGCTTAATGGTTTATATCTCACATGTCTATAGTTAATCACATGAGTCTCTTTCTCTCTTTGTGTGTGTGTCAGGGTGTATGTATTCTTAGTTTTCTGAACATGAAAATGCTTATTAAGTGCAGACAAACCTCAAGCACATGGACAATGTGTTTCATGTAGATCAACATCAGCCCTGTTGCTGGCTCACTCTGGAAATCCTCCTGAAGTTTCTTGAGATGTTTCTCATAGTGATCTGAACAGTAACAAAATACAGTTTTAACAGTAGCCAGAATGTATTATGAAAAGTAACTAACTTATAATATGAAAGTAATAATATGTAATATTTATAATTATTGATATATCATATGAATAGTAACTAATATATAATATGTATAATAACTAATACATAATATGAAGAGTAACTAATATATAATATGTATAATAACTAACACATACTATGAAGAGTAACTAATATATAATATGTATAATAACTAATATGTAATAAGAATAGTAACTAATATATAATATGTATAATAACTAACACATAACATGAACAGTAACTAATATATAATATGTATAATAACTAATATGTAATAAGAACAGTAACTAATATATAATATGTATAATAACTAACACATAATATGAAGAGTAACTAATATATAATATGTATAATATCTAATACATAACATGAACAGTAACTAATATATAATATGTATAATAATTAATATGTAATAAGAACAGTAAATAACACATAATATGAAGAGTAACTAATATATAATAATAACTAATACATAGTTACTAATGCATAATATGAATAGTAACTAACATACAAAATGAGCAATAACAATTATACAGTATTATCAGTAATATTAACAGTACTAAATATACATTATGAATAAAAATAAATGTAAGTAACAATATACAAGGCAAACATTTACTAAAATACAATGTGAACAGTAACAAATATACTACTGGAATAATAAAGAATACATAGTCACTTTATACTGATTAATATCTAAGCTCAGGGAATAATAGAATATGATTGTTTTAATTTTATATTCAATAATGAAATGTGAATAAGCATTTTAAATCTAACCAACAATATTTATCTGTTGTTAGCAAGTGATAACTTGATAAAAAATACATATTTACACCTGTGTTAATATACTTACTGCCAACTTCAGACCTGTCAAAGTTTTCATCTTTCAGTTTGGAGATATATACAAGACGATGAATCTGACATTTCTGAAAAATAAAGTAATTAACATGAAACAAATCACATTCAAAAGACTTTCAGACATAAATGAATGAATGGCTGGTAATTAGTTAATGTTTAATATGACTCCTGTCATAAATATATGTCAGCTGTATGAATTAATATACCCAACCTGCCTAACATTATGAAAATAAAAGATCAGAAAATAACGAAAGACATGATATATCAGATTATCATAAGAAACACAATTTTTACCAATTTGTCTGAAACAGGGTCATTTCTAGAAACCTCCAAGTAACTTTTCTTTGGCCAGTCGAAGTCACATTTACCTCCCTTCCCTTTCTTCTTCCACTGACCAGGTGAATTAGAACCACTGACAGCTGACATTTTGTCCACTGTATTGTCAGTGGACTGTTTTTTAACATCCATAATAGATTTTTTAATTTTTTTTTTTTTTTTTAAAGTATTAATATTACAATTTTAATTAATCTGTTATATATATATATAAATATTACTAAAATATACAGACAGTGAAAATGATGGATGCAGTGATATATGAAAAGCTAATCTCGAAAGTGAGTTTGTTTTGTGTACAGTGAAACTTGAACTTGGCAGTGTTTTATTATACAGAATGAACTGATCTGACTGCTTTCTTGATAGCAGTCATGACAACATTGTGAAGAGTGTATGTTGCGTCAATAGATGTATTTGTTCAAGAGGCTCAGTAATCAAAAGAGCCTTTCACAACAAAATAAATGTTCCTTCCTTTAAAAGCCTGCCTTCTTATTGAATTTCACTTTTTCTAGTTTCTTTATAATGAACTGGTCATATCACTTGCACACCTCATGAAATTAACACCAGGTATAGACTGTTTCTAAGAGACAGACAATAAAGCTGTCTTAAGTAAATAATACTTGTGGGTTCAAATACTTTCAAAGCTGAGAAGAGGTTATTTGAACAGAGAGAATTGAGCTGATTCATAAAAGTGAAATGATATCCTCACTGTGATATTTGATATATATGAGATTGAAGTAGTACTACATTTTCACTGGGTAATAATATATGGCTTAAAAACTGTCTTTGAAAATATTTTGGATGAAATCTTGATTCTTTGCACCATCAAAATTGAAATCTCAAAAGATTGCATTCTATGCAAATTAACATTTATTTCCAGTTTTGTTTTAGAGCAAATAAAGGTAAGTTATATAAAAAAAATAATACTGTAATCAAAGTTTATATTTTTATTTCAAAAGGTGAGCTCTTGTTAGTTTCATAATATAGACTTAAAAAAAAGAAAAAAAAAAAAAAAAAAAAAAAGAAATTTACATTTAAATGTGTTTCATTTAATTTTTTTTTTTTTTTTTTTAAATATATTTATATTGATGTTTATTACTTCAAACTATAAAAAAATTAAATATGTACTTTCTTTAAAATTTAGTATATATATTCCACATATAAAAAAATATTTTGTTACTAGTATTAGTTTCAGTTTATTACTGAAGTTAATATTTTATTTTCATTAAAAAACAGTAAAATACTGGACATTTCTAATTATAAAAGTTACAATGGATGTATTTTCTACCTGTTTTTAAACACACACTCCCCCCAAAAATGTCAATATGTCAATAAATGTTATTTATCTCTGTCTTTCTTCCTGTAGAAATATTATAAGGCAATCGGTGAGAAATCTTTTTAAATGCTGATCAGTTTTCTTTATTGAATAAAGAGAATCTACATGTACATAGAAGATGTCACAAACTTAGTAAATTAATTATAAATAATAAAACATTTCAGCATGCCTAAAAGTTATTTAACAGTTACATTGCAACATGTTCAAAAATACAGAAATCTGTTTTCATATACAAATTTTACAAATTATTCATTACTTAATAATTATACATATATATATAATAAATAATTAACTGAAATGATTTCCAAAGTACTGTAGAAAACAAATATGAAAATTCTGTTAGATACAATTTACAGAATTTTTTTAAAAAGCAACCACTATTAAACTTCTTTTTTTTGTTATTAATTAATTAGCAAAAAAATAAAAATAAAAATATTATTGAATTTCTGATACAAATATGTAATTTATTTAAAACAAGTGTCAAGATAACAGCTTTCTAGATATAATAAATGGTTAACATCTATTATGCACAAATAAATGGTTTGAAAAGCTGCAGAGGAATATACATTATTACTCCTCAAAATTTAGCATTTTAATAATAAAAAATCAGTGAACTGTTTTGTTTTGCATTAATGTAATATTAGTAGTAACGATATCCAATCTTCTATAATAGTAGATCACTGAAATAATTATGTGAAATGAAATAGGTGGTGACTCAGTTTATTTTGCGTTTTTGTGTTTGACAATAGGCAGTGGAAAAATAAACATGATAGTTCATTTGTGATCTAGGACTGTCTGAATCTAAATTTACAATTAGTGTAATTTAAAATAACAAATAATAATTATAGCTTATTAGTGATTCCAGTACATTATTTTTTCAGTTAATGTTACCTGACTGTAATAGATTTATTTACTTTTAATTAAAAATACCTCTGGCTCTTCCAAATGCTGCTTCGTTGGAAGAAAGATTATGAATCATATCAAGTGTGTGCATTATATTCTTATACTTTTAGATTTATTAGCACAAAAAATTCTAACAAAAAGAATATTTTACATATTAGGTTGGATGGCTGATATAATTAGACTTATGTTTATAAATTCATGTTAATTATAATATATAATTGGCTTGTATACATAGAATGATAGAGTAGTTTATTGTTATTATTACATTATTATTATTCATTTAATATTGTGATAAGATTTACAGAAAGAGATAATATCTTCTTTCTAGCTTTTTCCTCTAATCCTTAAAATTGGTTAACAGGCTAAATAACATATTCTTACAGTTTCAACAAATACAGTATCTATATGTAAACTGCGTATGCTTCCTCACCCCACTAGTATCGATTATTCATACAGAAAGTCCTACAATAATCAAACAAAGCTTAGAAGCTGATTTATTTCAAATTATTTACTTTTATTTATTTGATCTATGTCTTTTTTTTTTTTCAAAGTTGATCAAAAAACATAACCGTTTTATAATACAATCGATAACACCTACTTTATTTAATGTTCTGTTTCTGTCTTCAATTACTTCCAGTAAAGATGGACGATGAACTTCAAGAAGCAAATCGTCAACACCTTCATCCGACGCCATTTTGTGTATATTACCAAGGAAACCAAAGCTTTTCCGGTTCCTTATAAAACAAAAAATGGTGGAGTCGAAAAAGCGGACTCGACTATGAAGGACCCTTAGCTACATATTATAACCCTTAAATATATGATTATTATTTTTTAACTTATTTATTCTATGTTAATAATATTGTAATTACTTTTTAATTATTTTTTCATATTATTGTTGTTGTTGTTGTTGCTGTTATTGTTGTTGTTACTTTTTTCTTTAATAAAAAAAAAAAAAAAGACGCTTATTTCTAGAAATAAAAGGCATATTTCCTTTTTTTTTAAATTACATAAACTTCGGATATCCGTGTAATTATTTATTTCATAAAATAAAATAACAATAATAATTTTAAAAAAAGAGGAGGAATTTGAAACTTACAATCTATATCCTTTTCTGTTTAATGGGTTTTTTTTTTTTTTAATGGTTACCTCCCTTGGCTAATAATATTGCTTATGTTGTTTTCACTTTTATAACATTTATTCCGGGTGATCTTTTAATTATGACGAAATAGAAGGTACATTTCCATCACTATTTAACTGGTTTATTCAAGGTAAATTATGAAATAAATGTTTTAGTGTTATTGGTATTAATCAAACAGCCACCGAACTTAACGAATATAATTTTTCTCATGTCAACATTCATATTCATGATATCATCATATTGGCATTGCTATCAGTGTCACTATATTAGTATCAGTAGACGGGTTATTATTATAATATATTTTTAATGATTAAAATAAAGAAGTACTTGTTTCGTAGACTAGTTTCTCTAGGTCCAGTATTTTGACATTTAATTTCCGTTTTCTGTTGTTCATTCTATCATCATTGACGAAGACTTTAAATGTACATAACTAAACTACATTCCAAGAAAAGAAAAAGTATAAAACTCAGGCTTTACAAGAGTAATACTAGACAAGCAGTAACAGAAATAAAGGTGTAAATATTCCTGGAATATTCAAAATCAATTCTTTTGATATATTGGAAACATAAGAATTGAGATAAATATATATTTTTAAAATACTGTTTATTTCTATAGAAATTTTCATAATCACAGTTCTTGATAAGACATTTAGTAAAGAAATTATTATCTCTTTAGTAGTCATAATTTGTTGTCTTAAGTGACATATACATTATGATACTAAAAATAATTTTTGATAAGGGTTATATTTCTCTGGATGATAAAATTCTATTTTGTGATACATGAATACTGTTTAAGCTGTTTAAGATCTTGCATTTACATTAAATGTCTTTTTGATGAAATCATTTCACAAAATACTAATATGTGTGTCACTTGAAAAAGATGCATTTTTATTTTTTATTTTTCATGTTATTTGTTTATTTATTTTGTTGTTGTTTTTTTCAATTAATAATAATTTTATTATAGAATATGTTATCCATTTCCACCCCATGCTGCCAATTTTTTTTTTTTAACTAAATGCCTATAAAACATTTGTAAGTTTGCAGTACAGTTCACAAAATAAGTAAAATTTGTTTTGTTTCTTTAATTTTCAGGACAATTCTGTGTTGAGAGAACCATCAAATCCCAAACAATTCATGAAGGATGACACATTCAAGACTTAGAGCCGATTATCAGACTCTAGTACAGTTTGTACGAGCTTCAGATTTAAACAGAAACAAATTTCAGAATTTAAAATCTTCATCAGCAAAGAATAATTCTGGTAATAATCTTGATGGGCAGAAAGTTCGAACATTTTATGAGAATGTTATTTCATCAGATTTCGGAGCTTCAGAAGATAAAACAGTTAGAAAAAGATCTTGTTTAAAACAAAAACAAGTGTTAAAGAAAAGAATAAATAAAAGTCAGCAACATTTGTCAAAACCTGGATTTAGTGGTGAAAATGTTTCAAGAAGAGTTGATCGTGTACAGAGAAAGGCATCATGTTCTGTCACTACTTCAAGAAATGATGAGGGAAATGAGGACAAGGAGTCAGTGACAGCGAAATCATCTTTTCCAAGAAATGAATCAAGTGTGGTTTCAGGAAATCTGGAAATTGATGACAGACTCGGTTTGAGACTGTTAAAACATGCTCAAGATGGCGACATAAAGCAGATTAAAACCTGTCTTGATCAAGGTGTCTCTGTGGATTTCCAGGATCAGTTCGGCTGGACAGCTCTGATGTGTGCAGCTGTGGGAGGTAACACTGAGACTGTTCAGTTTTTACTAGAAAAACAAAATGCTGACAGGTTCAAGAAGGACAAGTCTGGATTCACTGCTTCAGATCGTGCAAGACAGAAAAGACAGCATTCTGTAGTTCGGTTTTTTGAAAATTTACCCATGCCAAAAACTGTTGTGAAGTTAGAACCAGGGTTAAGACAGGTTAAATTAGAACCAGGATCAACACTTGCATCATCAGAACATGAACTAACAAATGTTAATTTAGAATTTAATTCAACAAGGGTGAAAATAGAACCAGGTTTAACAACAGTCAACTCAGAACAAATTTTAACAAATTCTGAAGCTGTGCCAAATTCTTCTTTGAATGTGAATACAGAGGTTGACAGCACTTTCTTCTGCAGTGTATGTAAGCAGGAATTTTTTAACACAAATAAAAAAAAGCACGAGACTTCAACAGTTCATCTGTTCAGCATGCAGCTGAAGCCAAAAGCAAGGAATTACCTTATTCCTGAATCAAATGTAGGTTACAGGATGCTGCTGAAAGGAGGCTGGGATGTGGACAAAGGTCTGGGACCTGATGGAACTGGTAACAAGTTTCCTGTAAAAACTATCTTGAAGAGAGATCGTAAAGGACTTGGCTCTGATAAGAAAGAGTCAGCCAAAGTGACACACTTTAGACCACATGATACAAGGGCAGTAATTAACATGAAACGTGTGTCAGAGAGGAAAATGTCTGTACGTACTTTGTCAAAGAGAGCAATGAGGATGAAAGAAAAGAGGGACAAAGAATGGGAAATAAGACTGAGACAGTACATGAACAGTGACTGAAAACCTGTCTTCCTCTTTGTTTTAAGTCAGCATTTTTACAATTAACGTACTTCCCATCTCTGAATTATAAACATTAAAAATATATTCCATGGAATATGTTCAGAAGAGTAATTTTTTCACATATATCATATATTTATCAACATGTAAATAAAGTCTCTTACAGTGATGTTTTGTTGATTTCATTAAGTTATTATTGATTTTCACACACACACACACACACACACACACATAAAAAATCATAATAATTTTTTTTTTTTTTAAATTAAAAAATGACAGTTGTATCCTATTCAGCCAATCAAAAGATCACTTACGTAAAAATAGACAAGCACAGATTTATGCTCGTAAGAAAAACAGTCTTGTGAATGATGTATTACATAATATTAATAATAATAAAGGATAAGTGTATACTATTCAGCCAGTCAAAATCAGTGGTTTGTGCCAAAAACAGACCTGCTGGAATCATGCTTTTAACAAGTCTGTTTTTAAAGCTAAACTGCATATAAATAAACCATTGCATTTTAACTCTCGATAAAAGTTTATTAATATAACAAGTTAATATATATTAATATAAGTACAATAATAAATAAACATAACAATAAGCATTGACTTGTTTTACATAGTTAATAATGCATACACTATTTTAAAGCTTCTCCCAATATCTTTGCTATAATATTGACTATATATTGTATTTTAGAGTTTCTTTGTTATTATGCTGCATCCAGTTTGTTTTCTTGCTTTGAATAAAATTAATACATGAAATTATTAAATATTTCTGCGAGACAAATAAATTATGTAGAAAAAATACATGATTATATGAAACGATTTTGAATTCAAATTTTCCAGTTAGACATTACAGTCAGTACTAATTAAGCATAGCTAATTAATTTATTTTATTTTCGTCTTTATATCGTTCAGGTTTCACGTGAGGTACGTCGTTTCAGACAGTTACTATGTGTTTCATTCCACGATGTTTCCGGTACCTGCCGAGATGCTCTGCTGAGTGAAGCAGTGTTCTGTCGAAGAGTTCCGAATGAGTTTCCGTGATATTGTTAAAAAATAAAAACCAATTGGCGAAGTTGCGATACGTATTTTTTTGCTATGATAGACAGATAAACTAACTCTCTCTCTCTCTCTCTCTCTCTCTCTCTCTCTCTCTCTCTCTCTCTCTCTCTCTCTCTCTCTCTCTCTCTCAGAAGGCTGAAGTTATAGCTATATTTTCTGACTAATTATGAACTTACAACTGACACCATATGCTTTTCATGCTTAAAGCAATAATCCGTGGAATTATATACGTTTAAATAATAATTTTCATCACGTGACTACTGATTTCACAGCGCCATCTGTAACATACACTCGAGGGAGACGACTTGCTAAGCTAGTCAGAATTTCATATGGAATTGTGTCAAGATGACTAGCAATCTGCCTGACGCTGTTACAAGAGACGTAGTCGTCTTTCATCACGTAGAACGACGTCATCACTGAGACAGGCTTGTTCAGCTTAACTGTCACAGCATCCATTGCAATCTTACCAACTACTGGATGTTCTGTATCTGCAAAGTGAAAGAAAAAAATAAAAAAAAATAAAAAAATAAGCAAAACATTTATTATGTTGTTATATCCAACATGCATTACTGTCTGCGATTATTTATTTATTTTATTTCCTTTTCTTTCTTTTTTCTTCTTCTGTACATAATATATGTAGTTCAAATAGTGTCATTAACATCGTTTGTTTGATTATTATTATTATTATTATTATTATTATTATTATTATTATTATTATTATTATTATTATTATTGCAATATCGTTTTATGATTAAAATAAAAAAATTATTATTATTATTTATTTTATATTTTGCTGGTTTTTAACTGTATTTTAATTTATTATTTTATTATATTTTATTTTATTTTATTTTATTTTAATTATTATTATTATTTTGTTGGTGTTGTTGTTTGTATACCGTCTTCAGATGTGAATTTGGCTTTTCCAGTAAGTCTTCTTTTAAATCCGTCAGCATATCCTAGACTGAACGTAGCTATTGTTTCCTCGCGAGTACATCTAAGAGAATATCGAGATGATTATTTATTTACTTACTTATTTTCAGATATTTTATCTTTTAATATTTATTTACTTATTTATTTATTTATTTATTTATTTATTTATTTATTTATTCATTTATTTATTATGGGGTATTTTTGTTGTAAATCAGTTCGATGACAATTAAAAAATGCAATTATTTTATAGTAGCTCAAATAAATGTCGTATGAGTGTGCGTGTGTGTCCGGGGGTGGGTGTTTGTGTATGTGTGTGAGAGAGAACACGTTTTATTTTAATTCATTTACCGTTCTTTGATAATTCAGCGGTAATAAGCTTAAATGAAAACTGTTCAAACAAACCTGTACGTTTTATCATATCCAATGTATCTGCCTGTTTGTAAAGTTTTTACTAAAGTAGGATGAGATATCCACGAAAGTGCGGGTTTTAGTCCAACTGATTGGATTGTAGATAAACTAGTTTCGTCCGTGTCTGCAATTTTAAATAGATTGACAAACCACAGGCTTAAAGAAGAGAGAGAGAGAGAGAGAGAGAGAGAGAGAGAGAGAGAGAGAGAGAGAGAGAGAGAGAGAGAGAGAGAGAGAGAGAGAGAGAGAGAGAGAGAGAGAGAGAGAGAGAGAAATTATAAGACAAGCCTATAGACAGATAGAACGGAGATAGACAAACAAATAGAAAGACCATCGCAGTCAGAGACATGGACGTAACGATAGTAGAGAAATAAAAATTCTCTGACAAACAGAAATAAAAAGATAGACAAATAGACAGAATGACGACCAGAAAGGCAGACAGAAGGACAGAAATTCAGACTGGTAATAAGATAGGTACAAATAGCCAGTAATGGATAGGTAGACAGCAAGGTAATATTAAATTACGAATTATTTGATGTCAAACCTTATGTTTTGTAACATTGAAGTACACGAAACAAAAACCGCAACATATTCTACTTATGGTCGCAGAATTTGATATTCTTTGCAGAATGTATGATTTGTTGACAATACTATATCAATGTGTGAGATAATTAATATTTTCTACATTTTGTAGTTGATATAAGAAGATGGTGCTTATAACCACCTCACCTGGAGGTTGTCCATACAGACTGATTCCTGGCCTCACAAAATCCAAATTCACACCAACTCCATTGATAATGGCATTCGAGTTTGCAACATGTCTCTTAATGCCCTTTTCCCTTATTTAAAAAAAAAAAAAAAAAAAAATAAAATAATAATAAATAAATTAAATTAAATTAAAGTTTGATGTTGCTAATTTCAATGGTAATTTGTATTTGTTGCGTAAATTGCAAGTATTAAATGTATTTGTTATAACAAGTTCATTGTATAATATTCAATTTACGTTATAACTTAGTGCCCTATTGGTTATGCTGTTACTGATCAAGAGTTTAATATCTCTACAAAAAACAACAACATGTTATCCAACGATTGTTTAACAACTACACTTACTTATTACAATACACTTTTAAAATACACTTAACCCTGTTATAACACGGGAAAGAGTATATATGGGTTTTGAACAGTTATGAAAAGCTATGTTTATTGATTTACCTGAGTCCTTCTGTAGTTTTAAGAAAAACTTGAAGCTGTTTTCTTGTAAAGTCAGGATCATCGCCAGCCTGGGCAAAATGTGTCATCACACTGTGTACGTGGATTTTATGTTTATCACAAAACTAAATATATAAAGAAAGAGGGAATGAGAACGAGACAGATAGACATACTGTGATAGGCAGACAGATCATCTGACAGCTAGAGAGATGGATAAACAGATATAACTAAGCATATATATATATATATATTGTAGTAGATAAATTAATAGACACAATTTTATAATAAATTATTTAGAAGACTTCCAAATATGCCAAGATCATGTAAACATTCTGTTAGTAACTGGCTGAAGTCTGTGAATGATTTTCAGTCATCCGGCCGTAAAGAGAGAAGCAGAGTTGAAAATGGATTTTTTTACTGAGATAATACGATTAGTATCACACTGGTAATCATAGGATCAGAAGATCAGCTACATCTTCTTCTAAATCGGTTCAGTCTGGCGAATCAGTACAAGTGTCAAGACCATTTCGAAGAAGAAAGAGGATTTCACCAGACTCTGAACATTCCGGTTCAAGTGGTTCAAAATGTTTTGAATGTATTCAAGTCAGATTCCATCCAAACCAGAAATACCAACGGAACTGGTTTCATTACCGAGTGTCTTTCTTTCTTTCTTTCTTTTTCATTATTATTATTATTATTATTATTTTATTTGTTGTTGTTGTTGTTGTTGTTGTTGTTGTTATTGTTTCTTTACTGCAAACCTACCTTCAGTAAACTGGGGAATTCTTCAGGCTGGCATCCATTTCTGGACATTCCAGTATCCACTTTGATTATCACAGGTTTTACGTTCTCCTGGGTAATCCAAATTTTAAAATGATTACCAAATAAAGATTATTACACGTAGGAAGAAAATTTTTCTTTAAAAAAATTCCAAACTAAAATAATACTGTCGAAATAAAATGCTGATGCTGATGCGACAAACTGTAATTATAAATAACAGCACGAATAAAATAATATATAATTTTTTTTTTTTTTTTTTGTAACATAGACGTCGTCCTGCTACATACATTGTTGTTGTCGTTGGTCAGCTGACTGTTGGCGAGACTCCAGGACTGAAGAAAGTCCAGGGTTGCGACTGTGGGTGTAACGTTGTATTCGAGAAAAAGTGGAATTTCGTCATCGGTGGTGTTTCCAAAACACTGACATAGACAAACAGAAATATAAACAAAACTAAACACATCAAAATATGCAATTAAGTAAATAAGAATGAGAGTCTATATTAGTAAGACAATATCCTAAAAAAAAAAAAAAAAAAAAAAAAAAAAAAAAAAAAAAAAAAAAATAATAATAATAATTAACTTATTAAGCATGAGGTTATGAATTGTATACATTATTTTTATCATCATCTTCATCATCATATTATCATCATCATCATCATCATAGTTATATTTCTCATTATTGTTATTATTATTATTATTATTATTATTATTACGTCTTTACCTTGAAAAAAATGGTACCTCTCTTGTACAGTTCGATGTTACTTCGATAATAAATTAATAACGATAACACGGGACGTACCTGTATAAAACCTTTAATATCAGCCTGTCTTAGAACGACGCCTTCTTGCGCAGTAGCAACAGCAAAATGAGCAACACCATTAGCTTCCAGATGTCTGGCGACTTCCACGCTGCCGTGACCGTAGGCGTTTGCTTTCACGACGGCGATTACGTCTATAAATTACTTACATTCAGTAATACACGTTAAACGTGCAGTTCGTGTTATAGAGACTAAAACAATTCAGCAAAACAAACTTTAAATTACGACAAATATGGCTAAAGATTAAAGACAACTAGACTGAGATAGAGATACATGCAAAGAGACAACCATCCAGAGAATCAGAATGACAGACAGAAAAAGACCAACTTACAGACATTTATAAAAACATACATACATGGATGCGCACATACAAATATATTTGCATCTATATATGGATACATAGATACATAGATACATGAATGCATACATCCATAAGTACGTTCATCTATGTACAAATAAAGTACATGCAAGAATGCAGAGACAGGCAGTATATCACCAAAAAGAATTATATGTTAAACTTATCATGTAAAATTAGTTTGGACGAAAACTGAAATATTGTGATTTCTGTTGGTAAAAAATAAAATATTTAAAATAATTATGATTTAAATTTATCAAATCTCTCTCTCTCTCTCTCTCTCTCTCTCTCTCTCTCTCTCTCTCTCTCTCTCTCTCTCTCTCTCTCTCTCTCTCTCTCTCTCTCTCTCTCTCTCTCTCTCTCTCTCTCTCTCTCTCTCTGTAATAATAAGCATCTACAAGACAGACTTACCTGTTCCTTTGGGACATAAAGCTTGTAACTGTCTTAAATTGTGAAGTATGGCATCAAGGTCAATTTTAAGAAAAGTGCTTCGTTTTACCTCTTTGTACACAGTAGTGTAATCAAATTTGTTTGACATCTTTCTGTTAAAATAATAATAATAAGATGAAGGACATGCCGCTTTAACATGCAGATTTTCTCTTTATTTTCTCTTTAATCAGTATTCCAATAATAATAATAATAATAATAATAATAATAAATCTCCTTCATAGTCCATTCCTTGACGTGGTGACGGGGTTTGTATATCTCAGTGACCCAAATAGTTGTGCCAGCAGGATCTTTAGTCAAGTGGTAGAGGTTAGACAGATACGGGTGAGGTAACCCTAACAGAAACCTCGAGTGCTGAAGTCAGAAGTATTAGACCGTATGGCGCACTCTGAAAGACCACAATATTATACATCAACAGCTATTGTGATTCCATTTCTGGACAATAATCACGTGATAGGTGCTCGCCCTATGATGACTCACTAGGCAGGTGCATCACCGGGGTTTCTCATCTCGAGGGAGCCCATCTTCAACTACTGAAAATCCTTCCCGATCGTCTCGACGAGCCAAGAAAACGAGGACACAAGAATAACCAAAAAGAACAACAACAACAACAACAAAACAACACCATTATCAACATAATGCACTGGATGGTGAGGGAGTTTCAAACAAGAAGACAGAGCTTCAACACTTTATGCATGAAAACCAGATCGATATGTTGCATTTAAGAATCTCATCCGAAAGAATCGATGACGTTTAGAGGCGAACAGATTTTCAGAAGCGATCGCAGTGGAAGAACTCTTATTAGGAATAACAGCAATGCTATTGAAACTAATACATTTATTAAGGCAACTTGATTCATTGAAGTAAAATTCACAAAAAAAAATGTCTCAGCTTTACATTGTAAATTTTTACTGCTCACATGACAAAGAACTCTCCTTTGATGATATCCAAACATCAGCCAGCAACTTTATCCATGTTGGGGACTTCAACAACTAATACCAGAGCTGGGGTTATAACAACACTGACAGAAGAGGAGAGGAGATAGAAAGCTGGAATGATGAAGCAAAAAAACCTTAATCTCATTAACGACCAGCTTGATCAACCAACATTCTATTCCAGGCGTTGGCATTCCGTGACCTCCCCTAACTTTTCTTTCTGCGATGTCCATAGAGTCACACTAATCAAGAAGTAAGACCACAGCTAGGAGAAATGACCATCGACCAGTCCTCTTAACCTTAAGTGATAGCAAAATCCATTCAGTTTCACAGCCTCCAAGGTGGAACTACAAGAAAGCCAAATGGGAACTTTTCAAGCATTGCATGAATGAACTGACCAAAGATACTGAACTCCAGGTAGGGATCACAGACACTGCAATGAAAGAATTCAAAGAAAAATGGCACACGATAAACTGACCCGCGTAAGGAGCCAAAACAACAATCTAAAGCTTCAGCATGCTAAAGCCATATATCTGAGAAGCAATTTAGAATCCAAACGAAAATCCAAACGTTGACAAGGACAGCATCAAATTATGGAAACTTACAAAACAAATAAATGAGGAAGAATCCCATGGACAAAATATTATTCTAATGGACAGAAGATCATTCTAAGGGAGAATGGAAATAGACTCACAGATAGGAAATCTGTTGGCCTTTAAGCAAAGACCAGTGCCATGCAACTCATATGAAAGAAGCACGAAGGGAACAAAAGACACAGAAACATCGCAAGATTCCATGACAAATAGTATAATTTTACCAGATCATGAAAATGTTCTCAAACATCTGGAGAGGAATAGTGATCCATACAAACAAGCCATAAAACTGGCCAAGATTGACATCATGGACACAGGTATATATATACTCATGGATCTGCAGAAAATGCAGTGGAAAATGGAGAGGCTGGAATATACATACAGGAACAACAACAACAACAACAACAACAACAACAACAACAACAACAACAACAATAATAATAATAATAATAATAATAATAATATGAATTGTAACAACCAAATAACAATTGCGATAACAACAACAATTATAGCAGTAACAACAAAAGTAGTAGTAATAATAATAATAATAATAATAATAATAATAATAATAATAATAATAATGACCACAATAACAACAATAATAATAACAGTAACAATATGACAACATCATTAATAATCATGACAACAACAACAATAATAATATCAGCAACAAATATCACAACAATAAGATAATAATACATACGTATGTCACTCCTTCTTACAAACAAAATGTATGATTTTTTTTCTTTCTGGACTGCTTAACTAAGTTGCATATCCACCTGTATGTAATTAAGTATCAAAGATCGCAACAGATCATATGTTTTATCGTCAGCTACCACTGACCCACACAATTAGTTACTAACTAAATAAATAACATTTTACGAGGTCAGATAGAGATAACGGTGTTTACATTGTTTTCACAGATAGACAGGTGAAATATATATTACATACACAGTTTTGTTCTATTTTGAGTATGTAAACTATATAAGCAACAATTTTTTTAAATATTATTATTATTATTATTATTTTTTTTTTTTTTTTTTTCAAATCCAAGTTTGTATTCACTGATTTATTTGATTAGTAACTTAATCAATTGGTTGGTTGGTGGATTAGTGAGTCGGTCAGCAGTCACTGGGTTGGTCAATTGGTAGTCTGGTTGACTGATTGGTTGTATTATTATTATTGGTTTTGTTATCACTGTTATTTTGTTATTACAATTCGTACTGTTACTACTACTACTGCTACTACTGTGGCTGATTGCTTATTTTGTTAGTCAGTCTTGGTCGGTCGACTGGAATATCCGCATACACTGGTTATTATTATTATTATTATTATTATTATTATTATTATCTTCTTCTTCTTCTTCTCCTTCTTCTTCTTTCTTTCTTTCTTTCTTCTTTCTTTCTTTCTTTCTTTCTTTTTTATTATTGTATTTTGGCCAGTATGAAAGTCAATGAGTGACGAAATATGCGACCTACGACTGTTTCGCCTTCACGAACACACATCTGACAGAGGTCTTGGATTGTAATAAAATCGTAGAAAGTATTACACACATTGTGCGAATTATCTTTGATTTAAATAAATTAACGAGTTTACTAAAAAAAAAAAAAAAACAATAAACAAAACACTTAAAAAGAATATAAATATGAGATAAGGTGATTACTATACAGTACAGTACATAAAATAAAGAATATGTCCCACCTTCGCTCAGTTGGTCAGAACGGTGCGTGGTCTTCAGTCAGCTACAATCTGTGATATAATTTTTAATTATTAATGTGTCTTCTTTTTAGTATAGTTTAGGTCTTCGAATTGCGTCACATCTCTGCTCCCCTTTTCAGAACTATTTTGTTGAAGTTTCTGTCAATCATCAATCAGTGAAATAGTAGAAATTAAATAACTGACTGAAGGGATAATTATTGTTGATCCTGGATTTCACACACCTCGGTTTCCCGGATATTGAGACATCCGGATCAAATCTGGAACAATCTAAAAATTTGAACTTACAGCCATTTCCCACTTAAGTTATTCAACAGAGTACATTTTACAGCTGCACCTACACCCATCCTAACTTAATAAATTTCGCCCAGCCCAGTCTGCATTTTTCTGCTGAACATTTGTTTACATTGTTTTTATGAATCTATATTGTTTTTACATTATTATATTACTGTATTATATAGTTGTTGTGTGTACTAAAGTTTAATGTTTCGGTAAATTCCAATTTTCCGGACTTTTGCACGTTTCGGACCGGTGCTCCTCCCCCCTGTTAGTCGAACCAATCAGGGTCAACAGTCCATAATATATACGTATATATGTGTGTGTGTGTGTGTGTGTGTGTGTGTGTGTGTGTGTGTGTGTGTGTGTTTTTAAAACAAAATTGTTACTATTATTTTTTAACAAGGCTATAATTTTTATGATCTGAGCACAGTAATCCACAAAAGAATATATGTCAGAAATCAGGGCTTAAAACAGTCTTGCATCTAACTCTTAGACTGCTTAAGTCCGAACTCCAACTTTGACCAGTGTAACTTCGGAAACGTGTAAAATGACTAGCTTGTAAACTGTCACGTTTACGAATGGTTTTCTGTAAATATGGAACAATAAATAAAATTTGGATGTAGATTACCTTACTAACCTAATTCATCGGGAAACTGATTTTGTAATTACTTTTCGATCATTCTATTGATTAGTGTATTTCATAACTGATTTGTGGTTACTTTTTAAAAGATTATATTTATTAGCTATTTTTTTACAAATCACATGGCTAAAATTAAATAATAATAATAATAGTAACGAAGTAAAAAATACCTCGTTAACTGGTCGCGGTTAAATGCCGTTGCAACAGAATTAGATTTAAATTTTTATTTTTTTTATTTTATTTTTTTGTTTACATGTGCAAAATAAATAAAATAATTTTTGAAATGATACTCTCTTTACAATGGGCTTTACATTCACGATTAGTATAAAAGACCGTAGAGGTCGCTCTACATGGCAACGGAAGTAAATGTGCTAATGAATATTCATGTTAACAATATTCTTTGAAGCAAATAGTGTCCCTTTTAGTTCGACTATTACTCGGAATGATGGAAAAGACCGATTTTCTGTTATTATGTTTATTATTATCAACTTTAAACATTTTTTATTTATATATTCAATATTCTTATTATAGAATTTAGGGTGATCCCGGAATTAATGCAACAATAATACTCAATGATTTTAGAACTACAGTGCAGATACCGGAAAGACCCATGTGCATTTTATTTATGAATATATTTTAACTAAAAGGTTCTACAACAACCCAAAACTAATATTATGAAAGCTCTTATAAAACTCTAATAATTACACATTCACACCATATACCACTGTAAATTGTCATTTAGAAATAATGAGGTTCACAACACAATTCAGTGATGTAAAGCTTTATTTTCATTAATGCTATAAAATACAATTAATAATCAAGTAGCTGATAAATAAACAAAATATTCTATCACTCATTCAGATTCTTAATACTCAGATACTTAATTGTACCATTACATTATCTCTATACAACACACTGAATAAGACATCTCAGTGATACAACACAATTTCTTGTTTATTACCTTTCATTACTTTTTAAATTTTTAATTAATAAATTCTTAATCATGAGGAAATAAACAACAGCTTCATTTTTTTGTACATTTCATTTGTTTCCTATATGAATTGTGTATGTAACAGAAACAAATAAATAGATATTTAGATCAGCCCTATATCAAAACCAAATTAGTTTTACATAAGTTAGAGCCAGTGTTTCTCAAAGTGGGTTCAGCACAATAAACTATCATTAATTTTGTGTCCAGTTTCAGATAAATAAACCATATACATTCAGAATTTATAGGTTCAAGATTTAAAAAATTCAAATTCCATTTCCCAGTATATTTTTTTAGTCTTACTGAGAATGTACATCTATCAAATGTGATAAAATCAACCTAAAATAAAAACAAATATGCATAAAAAAATATACTGAATTTATAAAAAATAATTAATTTAAATGTTTAATTTACTCTTGCTTCCCTATTCTTTTCCAGATTTCTTTTTGATGTATTAAAAGAAGTTGAAATTTTTTAATCAACTATAAGAATAAAATTTTTGTTAACAATACTGTTTTATAGTGTTTACTTGCTTTTAATAGTTTTTTTCAAAGCTTTTAGGTCTTTAGATAAAGCAATTTTTTTCACTCTGTCTATACGGATTCAGTGAATACAAAGTATTTGAGAAATGCTAATTAACAGGACATTAATACAGATAGTAAATAAAAAATTTCTGAGGAAATTAATGGTACCACAGTGTAAAAATTATGCACACAAATTTTCCCCAAAGGTTTCTCTGTGAGATGTTTGCACATACATGAAATGCTATGACACTGCATTCCATCCAACTGCTCCTCTGTCATAGTGGCTAGATGTGGTATTCTCTTTATAACTGGAGGTTTCTGTGTCAAGTCAGTCAAATTGTCTTGCAGATATTTCCTCAGTTGTAAAGCACTTTGATGTGTGAGAAATTGGCACAACATATATTAACTCCATGGCACTCTGAAACCAATTCATTTCAGTTAGTAATATCAACATTCTGATATCAAAATATAATCTCTAAAAATCTCTATGTTTAGTAAGTATTTACTTCATTGCTATATTATATAGATTTACATTATAAGCAGCATGAATCCAATTGTTCACAGAAGTTTGCCTCAGATTCCTTTCTGTATATTTTGGTTTTTACCACACATTACTGATGTCTGTTATTTAAATTAGAAACAGCTAAAATCGTGTTAAATCTGGAACATGCAAATTAAGTACATGAATAGAATGCAATGTATTCTTAACTTACAAATTTGCAATATCTTCTGTTTCAACTTGTCATTCATTGCTTAGTATGTCTTTGATGTTCCTGGTTATCCTCATCTGACACAAAGATTATCATTTTCATTACATAATTCCAATATAGTTAATAAGTTTTAAAAATAAAACTGACTTGGTAGTTCATCTGACCAGTAAGCTATGTTAATGGGTCACTGCTATTATGTATATGTCACACACACACACACACACACTATTGCCTTACATATATTTGTAGGCAACACCTTTTTAATTTTTTACTGTTTTTGTTTTTTATTTTATATATTTGATTATTTTAATTATTTACAAATCAAACAAACAATAGTTTATATATTATTTGTCGCATAGAACATGATGTGATGGGAGCATGAACACATTCACTGGGACGGAAGTAGTCCAT
Source organism: Chrysomallon squamiferum (assembly GCA_012295275.1). Taxonomy (NCBI): domain Eukaryota; kingdom Metazoa; phylum Mollusca; class Gastropoda; order Neomphalida; family Peltospiridae; genus Chrysomallon; species Chrysomallon squamiferum. The sequence goes on from CM022679.1 coordinate 13,251,769, forward strand.
GAATATTCAGTTGTAACACGTCTGGTATTATTTAGAATGGCGGGAATATATATATTTTTTCCCCCATTGGTCTAAATCTTCGAATTTTCTTTGTCCATATTATGGATATGGCTATGATACAGAAGACACTAACGATCGTCCGTGAGATTTGTTATGTCTCTGCTAATATAGTAATCAAATGAATGATGGGTATCTGCGCATGAATCACACGAAAACGAGCGTAAACCGTAGATCTAATTAGATAATCGTTAACCCGTATCCTAATTTTCAAAGGTTGATAACGTTAGTAGAGTAACATGATAAACTAAGCTTATTTTAAATAATTCTGATTATCCCCAGATTTGACTTCCCAAACACTGCTATGAAGGGATTACATTTTTGAAAACGGACGTATTTTAATTTTGAAACAAACGTTGAGTTAGTTGTCTCCCCTGTTATAATTATTGCCATAGTGACAGCATAAAGGCAGACGAAGTTTTTATTGCGCTAACTATGAATAAAGAAATTCAATCTCAGGAAGGGAATAATCTAATAAAACGCCCATCTGTATCTTCTCCAGATATATCTACCAATAGAGAAGAAGTGTTAAAGCAGAAAACAAGACCAGGTCGTAATCATTCAAAACTATATGTGGACAGGTAACTGATACTGATAGATCATTCAGTCACCATAGGCAATGGCGTCATTATAATGGATCATACATTTTTAATTGTATTCTGTTAAGACATTTTAAATGGTGATATATAATTTGAAAACGGAGAAGATGAATAAATTATACATTTTTTATTTCTTATTATAATTTTAAAGAAACAGCGACCCCGTCTTTAAAAGTTTTCATTCGTTCGTTCGTCCTTGATTTATTTATTTATTTATTAAATACTCAGCAGATTACATAATTAATTAAGAACTTTACGATTTTGTGTCCTTTTCAATAAGCTTTTAATGTATAATGTAAAGAGTAATTGACAATTAATTCAATAACTAAGTAACAGTATTTTGGGAGAGTTGTAAAGCCGGAGACATAATGGGAACAGCAACCACCAAAACCACTTTGCCAGCATTCACAGACTTCGCAATATGTCTGCTGTCCATCAAAGCTGGAAAAATAAAAAAATGAACAATTTTTTTTTAAATTCCACTATGATCCATTTATTCAGAAAGTTATTAAGATTTTATTAAATTTATTTAACTTTATTTTCAGAGAATTGCTTCATTTGGCTGAAGGCATAAATGCTGAAGATGTGCTGAAGAATAGAAAGGTAATTTGTTTCCGATATTTAGTTAAATGAATAATAATTTCAGACATTAATTAGATAAGCAATATTTATGACTAATATCAGTTTTAGCTATTATAGAATAAAATATGTTTTTTTGTGTGTTTTTTTTTGCCATACAAAATTGGTCAACATTAAAATATACATATATTTATGTTATTATTATTATTTATTATTATTAAATTGGTGTGTTTTCAGGATGAAGGTGATGCCAATTTCTTCAAGCACAATGGTGAGAGTTTTACATGGATATTATGATTATCATCATTAAAAAAAAAAATTCATATTTAGAAATCCAAATAACCTTTATAAGGCCGAATCTTTTAACAAATAATTTAGTTTGCAAATTATATTTACTATTTTATATGGATTATAAATATGATATATATGGATAAATTGCTATATTTAATTTATATATTTTTGCATTCTGTTACAGAAAAAGAATATTTCGGATATCCTGTGAAAGCCAGAAGTGAAAATGTTTTATCACTCGATGGCTTTACTTCCGATTATAATTTATATTCACAAATATTTGTATGTATCAGTTTTTAAATTTACATTTGTTTATTATCAACTTAATTCTCACATAATTTATTTTTAAACTACTAGTTTAGTTAAATTTATTACTTACAGTCAATGTAACAGTAAACACATTAAATATTGTTTCATTTACTTGATATTTTTGGTCATAATGGCCAATATTTTTTTCTTCAAATTGTGAAGTGTAGGTCTGATCTTTCAGTATAATTATATTAATTCATGTAATAAAAACAGCCAATACTTTTGTTTCAGTTGTTAACCATTTCACATCAGTATTAAAGGTTGCAGACTAAATATTAATATTTTCTTCATTGTTGATTAAAAAATTACTGAAAAATTAAATTTTTGTTTATTAACAAATCTATTTAGAAAAGAAGAAAAACATGTTTTAATTACAATTAATATATTTTTCTTTATCAAATAAACAGACAGAGAAAGCAAAATGTGATTTTATTCGTCGAGCACAGGAACTAACTCTGAAAGAGGTAAAATTTTATTGTTGTTTATAATCAGTGTTTCTTCTTAAGTATTTAATATGATTATTCCACAGATATATGATAAAATAAGATTATCTTCCCTTGTTAAGTAATGTATATATTGGTAATGTGTGTCAAATATGTGGTTACATTTTAATTATAAGATTTTTAAAACATTTTTTTTTTTTTAATGAAGATTCAAATGGATCGAAATAAGAAACTGATTAAGTTAGAACAGACTGAACAAAAACAAGTCGAAGATGGAAATTCCTTCCATATGTTTAAAGAAAAACATATTACAAAGGAACATCCTCCAATGTTTAACATTAAAATAATAATGGATGATAATTCTGAGGAAAAGCCCAAGAATGAAAATTTTGAAGCAAAAACATGGAATTCAGAAAAGTCAAAATATTGGCTCATGGATGAACCAGTTACTGCCTACCCACCTAGCAAATGGACATTTCCAAAGGTGAATATAATTTAATACAAAATAAAAACAAATATGTAATATCACATTTTACTTGCTTCTATTCTGTTATCATAAATTTTTACATTTTAATGAGTTTGATGTCCACCCCTAAGAAAAATAATATAAAAGGCAAAAAGTTTCATTATTATTTTGTTATAAGAAATGAAATAGAAAATGTTTTAAACATCTTCGTTTATTAAACATTTTGCTAATTTAGAATTAAACACATTCATATCCAACTATGCATAAATAAAACATATAATTTATCTTCAAATTTTATATATTTTTCTGAAATTACTTTTGGTTATCTGGTGTTTACAGAAGTATAATCATTTAAATTTTATAAACAATAAATTATGGAATATGAGAAAAGCCTTGAACATGAATTCATTTATGATGCACATAATAATGATGAGAAATGGTATAATCATATAGCCATTTCATTTGCCTTTTTATTCTTTTTATCTATTATTTCTTTTTTCAAAAGATTAAGTATCAAGTAAATCATTTTTAGATCACTGGTACTGAATAATATTTGTCAGAAATATCAATGTTTATGAAGAACCTTGAATGTGTGTGTGTGTGGAAAATCTTACATGAGAGGTTTAACTAATTATATGTTTAAACAATGGTTAAATATTTTATGCAAGATTTGTCGGGTTTTTTTTTTTTTGTTGTTGTTTTTAAGGAAAAAATTACTTTAAGTTGGTACAGAATCATCTACTGAAATTAAATGTAGGCCTACTGTACATTTTATTGTTATCCTTGAATGTTTAATGATTATTTATATTCATACTCTAAATCATTAAATTTTAACATTATCTTGGTTCTGTTTAAACATTTTTATTTTGCTGTTGTATGTTTTTGAACTTATTTGATTATTTTCTTTTGAGTATATGTCTATGGCAGTTATTTTTAGTTGTCAATTTCACCACATGATACAAGTAAAAAGTTAATGTAATTTACTCTATTTTCAGGGTGAAATTCTTCAGACCATTTTTGCAGATGGTGCTGGTGATATTTACAGAAAAACGATCCAAGATGAACTAAACATACAAAAAGGCTGGATTAAAGCAAAGCAGTTGGTAATTAAATATACACTGGTATCTAATGTTTTGGATTCACTTAGATACAATATAGTTTCTTATAGAAATATTCTGAGATAATTAAAATTTAGTTTTAATACTCTATTAGCAGTTTTAATAATTTGTTGGCTGTTTTAAATAATCTTAGACACATTAAAAATCACACAAACCTTATGTATTAATCATAAGTTAAAATTAATATTTAATAATAAAACAGATACAAAGGGAAAAGGAAAATATCTTTTTTACACATGATTAATATATTACTTTTGAATTTTTGAAGGATTGTGACGTAATTAAAAGAAAGTTGTGTGAAAAACAAATAAAATTCAGTGAACCAATAAAGGAGGAGATGGCAGGACAGACAGACAAATTTAGGCTTGATGTAGGAGAGAAGGATTATGTAAAAGAGGTAAAATTTATATTGTGTTTTAGTGATGTAGTTATTTGCCTGTGTTTATTAGTGATTAAAAGACAAGTATCAAAATGAAAATGAAATAGTTAAATAAAAAAATCCATCTTTTCAAGAATGCAGAAATTGTGTCACCTCTCAATGCATTAAGAAAACTTTAATAATTTTAAGAGAGAAGTTATGCATAACTTTGTTGTGTCAGAATTAAAATGTTTGAGATGACCATCTGACTTGAATGATATTTCAGTACTTAAACATCAACAATATACTGATGGTTACAAATATAAAATATAACATATAACGTACATACCTTTTATTTATAAGTATTTTTTAACTAATGGAAGTTAATTATTAAATTTAATAACACACCAAATCTAAGAATTATTAAATATTGACAGTTATGTTATAAACTTTGTATTATTTCAGACATATTTTTGAAGTCAACAAAATAAACTTTGAAAAGATAGCTAATAATTCTTCACATTTTGACAAGCAAAACTGAAAGAACTCTTATTAATAATATCTGTATTTTGTAGATGTCTAAGGATCTTAACCCTGATTACACCACATTCATTAAAAGCATCCATGGGCTTGATCAGAAAGTGAAGGAAATAAAAAAACCAGGACCTATGACTAAAACAATGGTAAAAATCAAATAAGAATGTTTAATGTAAATTGCACATTAATAATAAATTAAAATTATTATCAAAACTGTTGTTTAAAACCTTTACTGAAAATACGAAATATGTGAAAATATCTCCATTCATAGAAATATTATTTGACCGTTTACTAACACATCTTTTATGAAAAAGATTACTTGATTAATTTATAATTAGCTTGTTGATATCATTTCTTTTAATGCAGATGGATTATTATGATAAAATTGTAGCTATCAGACATGGTCTAAAGCAGAAGCTAAGTGAAATAAAAGAAAAAGAAAAACAACCAGAAGACGCAAGTGCAGATAAGGTAAGAGTTAAATAATAAGAAGGGCTTGTTTAAATTGTCTGCATTTTATTAATAAGGTAGATGGTGATTGTTATAATTAGAATTTATTAATCAGACGTGGATTAAGTATTATTTAATATTAGGTAGTTAACAGACCTAGTTGGAGAGGTCAGTAAGTGCAGTCATTGGTTAACTGATTATTACATTTTTATTTTTTAACTTCCAATGTTGTATAGATGGAATAATTTGGTGTTATGGGGGTTTGGTCATTCTTCTTTATATAATAATAGATGTTTTCTTATTTATAAACAGAGATTATATTTAGTTTGAATCAAATTCATAGCTTTGCATCCAAAGATAAGAATCTTTTTAACAGCTGTTAAAGACAAGTAAGAATGAAAATCCACCCACAAGTAATACTTTTAATAATTGTGTTATTTCAGTTCTTCATAAATGAAGAAGAAAAAAGAGCAATGGAGTTTCGTAATGCGTGTGACAGAGATTTTAAAGAAAGACGTGTTTGGCTTGATCAGCAAATTAGAGATGCCTCCACTAGAATGACTTTGTTTTTCAAGTCAGTACACACTTCTTAACAATTTGATAATTATTTTAAGTGTGTAGTTTGAGTAAAAATGACACTGCATCCTGAAAATAAATATTTTTTTCAAATGTTAGCACCAATTACAATAAATATTTTAAATGACAGGCAGCTGACAGCAAATGCTATCTATCCATAATCCATTTGACATACAACTCTTATTATTATGGCATTAATGCATTGTCATGATACTTGACATGTTTTTTTTAATATTTAATGATAATAATTACAAATACTTTATACCTGGTAAATTTGGTGCAGTTACAGCAATTATTAACTGTTAATACAACGTATAATTGTAGATAATTAGCTTACTTATGCAAGTCTGTTTTCAACAAATTATTGAAAAAATAAATATGATTAAGCTTAAACCTGAACAAGTTTTGTTTATGTCATTTTTTTAGTTATTTTTTTTGAAGTTTATCAAGGTGACAGTAGATAAAAATAAATGCATCTTTATGAATTTTATTGTCACTATCTTTTGAAATGACACATTTAGTCACAAAAGAATTTCTGGTTATTTAACCATTATTCATTAACCTAATACAGTGTACTGATTAACAGTTCTAAAATTTCTTTTTTCTCCTTCTGTTTTCAGATCTTGTGAAGAATCTTGTGCAGAAAGAAAGAGACTTTTGTTGGCAAGCAAAAGCAAGACTGATTCTGGACCAACTAAATCTGATGCAGTAAGCAATAACAACTCAGATATTAAATACACCATTGACCCAGCTGAAGCCAAAAAGATCAAAGACTCACCTGAGGTCAAACATAATGAAGGGAGAGAAATTCTAACAGAAAACAGAAAAAGTAAGAAAAAAAAGAATTTTCTTATATTGAGAAAAGAAATACGAGAATCACAGATTCTGTTATCAATCGGATTTCAGGATATTTTGATAGAAAACTGGCTAACCTACTGGCTGGAGGTATGTCTGATTATAATAAAACACATTTTTTTTTTTTATCACTATTACATTGTGAAAACTGGAACAGTTACAATGAAAAATTCTTAAGATATCTTCTTTTAAACCACCATTACTGCTGTTTTTATTATAATGTCATTCATTTTATTCTAGAACACTGATCATGTTTATGTAAAAAGATATATTAAATTAATTGGCTCCAGTTGAAAGAACAAACATTTAAAGTAGATGAATTGATAGTCCTAAATGTGACAACTCTAATTTTTTGTTACATCTGTTGTACCATTTGTTAAAGTCAGTCTACATCAACAGAGATCAATCTACTGCTAATATAACACTGGTTTTATATAAATGTTGTTTTTTTTTTTTTTTTTTTAAAATACATTTTAAAGATATAAAAAAAAATAATAATAATAAATATTTATCAATCTTTATATTGTCCACAGAAAACAGCTGTGTCACCCCTGAGTCAGAATACAGCAAGGAAATTGTCGAAAACAAAATCAGCAAAGAAACTGTCACAGAAAACAAAAAAAATTCATATTATGGAAAAAGAAACGGCATCATGACTGCATCAGATATACATCATATTTCATCTTACTTTGAAAGACAATTGGCTAAACTTTTGACTGGAGGTATACCTGATCATAATAATAATTTAAAAAAAAATAAAAAAATACATTGTATAAGTTTGACCAGTTACAATGAACAATGTCTACTTTAAAACAACCATCATTGCAGTCTTTATAATAATATCACTTATTTTATTTAGTAACATTCATCAGGTATCAATTAGTGATAAAGTAACACAGAAACCACTGAATTTAATTTAATTTTTTATTTTTATTTTGGAAATTTAAAAAAAAAATTCTATAAAGTTGCTTAATGTTAAAAAAATAATAATAATAATTGTCAACAAATAACAAACACAAAGGGATAAAACTGTAGCCTGTCTTACTCTAATAGGTCTTGATGTTAATATTTAGTGAACAAAACACAGTACATCTTCTGACTGATACAGTTATGAATAAGACTGATCTTAGAAACATCTCTAATACATCATTTTATGTATTAACAGTTATTAATCCATTTATTTATTTTTCTCTGCAATTATTTTATTGTAGATTATGAAGAAGGATATCTGAAGAAATGCTAAGAGCCTGAACAAAAGAAATCTCATAAAGATACTCCATGATTTGAATGGAAATCACAAAATTTATAAATGAAAATGTGCTATTAAACTGATTTTTAAGTATTAATAATAAAAATATTGCCTATATCAGTGAACTGATTTAAAATTATTAATTTTTTTTTTTTTTAAATGCAATCTTTATAACATAATTAGATAAATTAATTTATAAGGATTGTAACAAAAAAAATCTAAAATCTATGATTTAAAAACAAAAAAATTATATATGATTAAATTTTGATTTTCACAGTCTTTTCTTAAGATATGTATCGTGTTTGTCATTAACACATATATTTATTCAATTTAAGAAAAAAAAATGTATATCTGATTTTGATTATTAATAAAGATTTAATTTTTTATTTTTAATTAAATAATAGTTTGTTTTTATTTCCATGTTTTAGAAAGTGTAGAATCCTATTATTTATTTATTTCATTTCTGTTAGTAAACAGATAACTTTAGACAAAATTTCAAATTGACATATTACTTTTTGAAAATATTGAAAATTCCAGACAACCATTATTAAATTACAAATTATAAAACTGCAAAGCCAAAATGTATTAAACATATTCATTTACTTATTTATGACTTTGCACTTAAACCCTTTGTTTATACCAGATGCACATGCATTTGCAATTGATCCGATCCACATGCTTTTCACTTTTTCACATATTCAGCAATATGTCTTGGGTGAATCTTATTTTCTGCCTACACCTTAGTTACATTTGAACAATGTGTTTCACACTGATTATGTTTCAGATTCCAATATTGTAAATTTTGTTCTGGTCATAGTAGGACAGCCATTTCCATATTTATAAAAATGAGGACATTTTAAAATTTGTGTGACGCTTAATTTCAAATTAAAATTAAACATGTTTAATGATGAGTTGAAATACAAAAATATCAAGGTTTCAGTAGCAGAAAACAGAATGAAAGTATTTTTCATTATTAAAAAAGACTGAAATACTAATAAAATAGTAGAGGAAAATTAAACTGGAAGTATACTAAATATGAGCTATATTTCACAATTAACTGGAGAAATAACAGAACAACATTTACTTCACAATCTGATGACTGCAGTTGGGACTTTAATGTCTGCTGAATGTGTGCAATCTCCAGTAATTTGCTTAACTGATGTCAACATCAGACAAAATCACTGGTTCAATGGAGGGAGCATCATGGTGTGGGGCGGCATCCCTAGCCATCATAGGATTCTTCTGTGTGATGAAAGGCAGTCTGATGGCAATCTGTTATGCAAACGAGATTATCCAGCCATCATTTCTCCCATTTCTGCAGCAAATGTCTCCAGGACAGACTTTCTCAAGCAACAACATAACACCAACATGGGTTGGCCAGCAAATTCACCTGAACAGGTGAGTTCCAAGAAGACTGCGCCCTCTCCATCAGCCTGGAAGATCCGAGTCATCTTCTTGATCAACAGCATGAGACAAAAATGTATTGAGATGGGTGCAATTGTAAAATTTACTGTTACCTTGATGGAAAGTATTTTGAGAGAGAGGACTGCTGTGATCTTACAGTGGGACTCAGAATAACTTAATAGTATTCAGAGGTAAGGTTTCAGGTAGGAAATGGTGGTGATTTCAATTTTTTTTTTTTTTTTTTTTTTTTTTTTTTTTTTTTTTCTGATTTGTATTGGAAAACAGAGGTCAGTGAAATAGATGGTCAACCGTATGCATTTAATATTACATGGAGATAGGGTTATCCACCAACCAATACCTTGGTTAATGTCGCTTACGAAAGATGACAACTAGATTAGATACATGACAGAGTATTCTACTGGGTTTGGTGATTATATGATGTCAGACCAGTTGGTTATGACACTGCTATTCATCAACAGAAAAAATATTTTTAAGGTTTGTATTTATGGTTTGAAGTGCCAAAGGTAAACACTGAAACTGCATTCTTGTCAAAATGGCCATCTGCTGGATAGCATAATAGAAACAGCTCAGTGGCACCCAGAGAATGTCATAACTGTTAAGTTCTTTTAATAAACGTTTAGTTTAAGCCCAGCACTTGATCATCTAATATACCTGGCACAGTACACACTGCCATCATCGACATCTATTTGTTCCAAAATTTCTGATAATATTTTTTTACAAAGTTGCTAAGAAGAAGCCAAGTTTGATATCATTATATCAAATTACATGTATACCTTTTTGCATGTGTGTTTGACACTTAATGAACAATTCAAAAATGTTGAGGTATGTTGCAAACATTCATTAAATCTTTCATATAAGTACATATTTACAAACTATCCAAATAATGATAACAATTTTTTTTTAAATATTTTAATATATATGACAAACAATTCTGATTTCAATTAAATGTTTTATTAACTATTTAAATGAGAAAACAAAAAGAAATTTAACTTAATAAAGAAAAATGCAAAAAGTTTCTTAAATCATACAAATTATCAAGAACCTTCACGGAATCCTGCTTTTCAACTGTCATTTTTAACATTTTTAACTTTCTTTTTTCTTTTCTTTTTAAATAAATAATTAACTTTTTTTTTTTTTTTTTTTTTTTTTTTTTTTGGTATTAATGTGATACAGAACAATTCAAACAAAATAACACAGAAATTAACATCAAGAAATGTTCATATATGTAACATTTTCTGGGGGTTTTCACTCCCACTTTCTTTGGTTTTCTTTTTTCACAGTCTACATTTTTGGTTTTTATGGGGTCCAACTCTTATCTGAGTCTTCTTCCTCCACCATCTCATCAATGATTTGTGTAAGAGGTTTGGGAACCTGCACCTCATAGCTTGAATCTGTGGCAGCTGTATCATTTTCAGACAAAGATACCTCAGAGTCTTCTTGTTCCTCACAGCCTGGAGTCCAGGATGTATCACTTTCTTCGTCCTGGAAATAAGAAGGCAGTGCAGAAACTGAACTGACAGTGCAAGGTTTGGCTCGTTTTCTTTTACTTTTGGTAGCATCCACACAATGATCGTCAGAGCTTTGGCTTAAAACTTTGTTCATTGTTGTTGTTCTGAAAGAATATGAATATTTGTTATTTTCTGATCTAAATAACTGCTTTGCATCTGCAGCATCCACTTCAGAAGGATCACCATCAGAGTTTGTTTGTTCCTGTCCTCCAGAGCATTTTGATACAGAAAGATTGATTGCAACATTAAGTTTAGTACAATCTTTTGCTGCAAGCAAGCCTTTTGTTCTTTTTGTTCCCAAGTCAACGTGGTCACTATCTAGTTTTCGTTTCTTAGAATTACTGAAGTTAACTTCAATGTTGTTCTGAACAACATCTATTTCATCAGATGTACTTCTCTCATTAATGACTGATGACTGAGAATCATTTGATAACATTAGCCAGTTACTAACAGAATGTTCAGGTGATCGTGGCATATCTGGAAGATTTCTTAGCAAGCTGAAGATAGCTGAATTAGAGGACGTTTCAATACTTTTTCCAGATCCTGAAGACTCAGCAGTGCTCACAAGAGAATCCTCAGACCTCACATTTCTAGGCTCCTCAGTATTCTGTGCCAGTGAAGAATTTGATGCCACAGTTAGCTCTGATGCTCTTGACCCAGTGCTCAAAGAACAGTTATCACTGTCACTTACAGAAGTTGTGTTTTGATTGATGGAACTTGATGACTCCCAGCTGGAGCTGCTTGAATCGAAAGACTGATGAAATGGATTCCATCTTTCTTCTCCAAGCTTCTTTTTTAACTCGGTGTTCTCTTGTACTGAATAATCATAATCACTTTTCAACTCTTTAAGAGTATTCCGAAGTCCTGAAAAAAAAGAAGAAAAAATCAAGAATTAAAACAAAATAACATCAGTAGTAGATAATGACTGATGACTGAACAATTTCATTTCAGTTTAAACAATGTCTAAAAATGTTTTAATAGATTTAAAACACTGTTAAACAAATTTTATTTGGATTTATTTGGGTATATATTTGTATCTATAATTATTCTTAATCATATAATTTTACATTTCTGAGATTTGGTGATCAGTGTGAGAAAAGGGCAATTTAATGTTCTTTTTAAGTTTAAATATACATTTGACTTCTAAATTCATTCACTAAATTAACTGATTACATTTAGCACTATTATATAATTAATTCAGTACTATCATTTTTCATCGTGATCAGGTGAAAATATGCATTAACAGTGGAAAGAACTGTGTTCTGTTCCCACACCTATATGTGAGATGACTTACTTAACAGTTACACAAAATCACAATGAAACAAAAAGACTTAAAGACATACCTTTTATTTGCATCTTCAGAGCATCAATACAGTCGTGTCCATATATTTCCTTTTCTGGCATTGTTATTTCACAACGATTGCAGGTACACTCTTTGAAATAACAGTCAGTTTCATGTTCTTTTATATCTCTTTTCAAAACATCTTTTCTGCAGCTCTTGAATCGACATTTAACCATCATGAAGCCACACTCTTTAACATGACTGTCAAACTCTTCCATTTTTATTATTTTATCACAACCATTCTGCTGGTATTCACAAAACATTGCAAGTCGGTTGAGCATATTTCTGACAAGTGGGATGGCAGGTCGCACATCGTCATTAAATATTACTGTCCTGCATATTGGACAGGAGTTGTTTCTGTCCAACCACTTTGTAATACACGCTGAGCAGAATACATGGTCACATCTGCTCATCACCGGTTTGTCAAGGACACATGTGCAAATAGTACATATCAAATTGGGATCTGGTACTTGTTGAAATTTCTCAATGTCATACCTGGACATATTTAATATCACTGAAAGAGAAACTAATATTATTATTAATACTTAAAAAATAGAGAGAGACTTTACACACTCACACAAAACAAATATTGAAAGTAATGTTTTTTTTATGTGTGTATGTGTTAAATTTTATTCATTAAAAGTTATAATTTTGTTAAGCAATTTTCAATGGAATTCTTTCAATAAAACATCCTAATAAGTTAATAAATAAACTCTAGAATATCCTATAAAAGGTTAATATACTAATTCCTAACTTTGTGCTATACCATTCTATGATACTTCAAACACTTTACATTATTTTGTTTGAAATGAATTTGCCCACCTGTAACTTATAAATGCAAACCTTCAGTTTGAAATTACTAATTTGACATTTTGCATGTAACAATACCAACATATTATTATTTATGTGTAAAATTATGTGTTAATTACTTTCTTTATTGTAATGTGTACGGATATTATTTGTTGTTGTAAAACAAACACTGAGACAGTACGGTATACCAATCCAGTTCAATACTTTTAATACTAATTACTAACACTAGAGACAGTGATTGGGTGATTTACGATAATTCATACTTAAATTTAGTTTGTTAACTTCGCAATATAATAAAACAATTGCCAGTATTTCTTTAACAATTCCAAATTTATTTGTTTTATTTGTTTCTTAAATACTTACGTTATATATATGTTTAAGATTTGAGTTATTTATAATTATTTATAAGGAAATAAACTGCTACTTATTCTACGTTTGGTTTTCGATAAAAATATGATGAAGAGTTATTGCCCTTGTCTGTGCTGCACTAAAAATTATATCTTCAGAGACTGCCACCACTACTCGTTTGAGATAATGGTTTTGAAAAAATAAAATCATTAAATTTAAGACATTTATTTTTTGTTTGTTTTATTTATTGTCTTTGTTGCTGATTTATTATAATTATTATTATTATTATTATTATTATTATTATTATTATTATTATTACTGTTCAGTTCCATAATAGACTGGTTATTTACGGTGATTACCACAAATAAAATATTGTAAAAATAGTAGTCGAATATCAAACATAAACATCAGGACAAACTTTGCGTATTTTGATTTCGTGTAACAGTTCAAACTGGTTCAGAACTCTAGGTAAATGAATAATCTTGTAAACTATAGTTTGAATATATTTCAAACGTTTAACGCTACTACCATTAGTATTTATACGCTGTTTATAAATGAAAAATAAATTCAATACTAGGTTAACACTTGCACTAACAGTAATAATGTTACTATCAGTAGCCAAGAGCGTTCAAGAGGTTCAGCTTCTGATAATTTTCAGTTTAGTAACGTTTACAATAAGTTGTAACTGGATTAATAATATAAACTAATTGTATTAATAATAATAATAATAATAATAATAATATTATTATTATTATAATAATTATTATTATTATTATTATTATTATTATTATTTTTTTTTTTTTTTTTTTTTTTTTTAAAACATACAAACTTTTAAAAAAGTAAAGTATTGAAAGATTTGTTTTGTACAAATCCCTTGTGTTTCTTAGCCTTAGGGGTATCATAGATCTTTTTTTTTTTTAAATTATTATTGTTGGTGCTGATGGTGGTGTTGTTTATTTATTTTATTTAGAATGCCAGTCACACAAGAAGGAGAAGAAGATATTTCCACCATGATTACTTCTCTTAGTGAATACTTTGAGCTGGACAAAAAAGCATCAGATGCTAAGAATTATGCACTGGATCATCCCATTATGACAGTGTTTTGGATTGTCACCATAGCAATGTGTGGCATTCCTCTCATTTGTTTCTTCACCTTTGTGTTTGCCACCATCTTGCTATCAATTGCTGGATTTATCCTTTTAGAAGGTAAGAGTTAATTTTTATTTCTGATACAGATTTATTTAATTTATTTATTTATCTTTTTTTCATTTTTTTTTTTTTTTTTTCAATTTGTCAGATTGTGGCTTCATGTATTTCAAATATGTTTGAGAAAAAGTACATGATTATCATTTAAGGTGAATTATCATTTAAGGTGAATTAACATTTTATGCCATTTCTATATATTATTTTAATATTAACAGTTATTATGTGGTTTCTTTGTTTATATCAGTGCTAGAGATGAAATCTGCTACTGCAATAGCATGAGCTACTTCTGCCCATTAACATATAGTGGAACAATGTCCCTGTGATGTATAAACAAGTTTTCATGATTGGTAAATGACTGGGTTTGCCATATGTATATATTATATTATAATTACTGAGAAAAAATAACTGCAGAGTAAAATAAATATTCTTTTGAAGTTTTCATATTAAATGGCATGTCAGCATAGTGTTTAACAAAACTGCACTAGGAAATAGATCATTGAAATAAATTTATTTTAAAATGTTACTTTGAGGTAACAAATTTGAAACAGATTTATTAACTATTCTGGATTATAAAGAAATTAATATTAATATACATGTATCTTGTGACAGATCACACGATATACTGAACATGTGACATTTGTTGAATTTCATATCAGTCACATTTGATATTTAGTAACTATTTGTAAGCCAGAGAAATCTTGCTCTGTTTTACATATTTATTATTGTATTACAGTCTGTTATAGTAATAATTTATAATTTAATAATTATTGGTAAATTACTTAACCAATTAATTTTCCATTTTGTGACACTTTCTAGCTGCTGTAAGTCACAGTTTCAATTTACATATTTATAATTATAAAAAAATTACATTAATAACCAACGTTTATAATTTTATTCTTCATTATTCTTCATGTAGTAATAATTTAAATTTTATAATTAGTAGTAACCATTTTTTAAATTTATTTATTTATTTATTTATTTATTTATTTATTTATTTACTTTGTTTTCCAGGCACTATTGTTACAATTGCGGCACTGTTTCTGGGTCTGGCTCTCATGGTTGCTGGTCTTATCTCTCTGGGATTCAGTCTCACCATTGTTACAGCTTTCCTTGCAATCAAGTACAGCCAGAAACTCCTGGAACATGTCTCGAGCAAAGTAAAGTGTCCAGAACAGTGAAATAACTGTGTCCATTAAATAAAAAGATGGCAGGAGTTAGTTGACCATAGGAGGATGGTCGAAACTATCAGAGAAAGCAAATGAAAACAATTTTGGTTTGCATCATTTTAATCAGCTATTTTATATATAATATACATGCTCAGACACACACACACACACACACACACATAGCCACACACATCTATATATATTCTTATAACAAAATGCAGTAAGGGAAACACAATTTCAGTTTGTTTTAACCAGTTAAGTAACATTCTTTTTTTAAAAGAATCTTAGTTCATAAGTAAAATATGTATGGCTGATTATTTAAGTAAACCAAATTTGTTGAAGATTTGTTTTATTTGCATTTCGTTGTATATTTTGGTTAAGTTGAATGTACTACCTCAGGCACACTGCAAAATATTTTCGAGGAGATCACTTTGGATACTGCAGATGTATAGATCTGTCACACTGGATGATGTACTTGAACCATTCTTTTGGATTGTATGGAAATTAATATTTATATCCATACACTTAGTGACAGATCAGATGATAACCGAACAGTTTGCATTTGTTGAAGTTCTGAAGATATTCAAATCAGTTCAATCACTTGTTATTCGTAAACAGATCTATATTAAATAGGTTCCTAAAATAAAACAATAAAGCAATAATTTGAAAGTCTATATAAAAGAATATTAGCAGGCCATTTATTCATATCACCACTGGTAGATTTAACTGCAGTGCAATAACATTTGCTGTGTTGTTGATATGTATTTAATTATTAATATAACTGAGACCTAAAAAAGATTCAAATAATTTTAAAGTTTTTTGTATTAATAGCAAAACAAGCAAGATTTAGTTATCTCATGAAATCATACTTGAGATTTGAGACAGATTCTATTTATGTAATCTATATATAGTACATATTGTTACTGGTTTTAGAACAGTTGATGGAAAATCTTTTTGTATGATTTTTTGTTGTTTTTTTTATCGTATTATTATTATTATTATTATTAAAATTATTGTGTAACTTCTGTAAATTCTGATGTAATTGTTTATGCAAAATATACAACAGTGTATGTTGTAATACAAATGGACTAAAATATGCTGACTTTATTTTTTTCTTATTTTTTTCTTTTTTGATAGATTTTCTATAATGAAATCTCTGAATAACTACTGGTTCTTCTTTTCATTCTTATAAACACTTGGGAGTCACATAAGTCAGAATATAATTATTTCTCATATATTGAATTTTTTTCATTTTATTTTTCATTTTATTGCCCATTTAAAGCTTATTTAATGAGGTTTAACTTGGGTGCATTTTATTGATTTTCCAAAACGTATTTGTAATGTTAAATGTATGAATACATTTGAGGTCTGTTTGATACATTAAAGAAGTCTACCATTGTTATTACATCAGTTATTTAATGATTAGCTGCAAGATATGTTTCTCTTACATCTTCCCATAGACAGGAGTATAAACCTCATCTTTAATAAACTAGTCACAGGTTCATAGCAAAGCAAAGGGGAACTGATCTTTTAATCCAGCATTCTGGATTCATATTTTTAAATTATCGTATTTGAAATATTATTTAGCACATTCCCGCTTTGTTTGAAATGTTAGTTTCAGCAGAATAAAAAATATTCTAATTTCAGTGTTGACTGAAAAAAGTTTACAAAGAAAAGAATAAAGCAGCCTGGTTCTCCTAATTGATTTAATATTTTATTAAACTTGATTATTGTTTAATGTTGTACATAGTTATTACGTTTCTTTTTTCTTTTTTGTTTTGTTGGTTTATTTGTTACTATGAAATTAAACTTTGTTTACATCCTTACTGCTGAACCATACAACAACACAACAACAAAAATAATAAATAAATTCTATATATATATTTTTATATTTTTATTTTTTTATTTTTTCAGGTGTAAGAATGTGAGCTTTGGTTAAAATTAATGAATATATTTTAATTTTCAAATTACAACTATGTGCTAAATTAAGCTCTGAATAGGTGCTAAAATATTTTTTTAAACGTTTACATGCCTTTTGATTTGTGAAGGTTAAGCTTAAAATTATTAACATTGAAGGAAAGGCATAAATTCCACCTTGATTATTACATCAAAAAATTATGATTGTAGAAATGAAAATTAGGTTCATTACATAAATAAAAACATCACTCATTTCTGTTCTTTTTAATTTAAAGATTAATAATTAGTATAACATATTTGTGAATGTTTTTTTTTTTTAAATAACAAGATCAGTATATAGGTTTAACCATTATGAATTTTGTTATTATTTATTTAGTATTGTTATTATTATTAGTTTTTAATTTATTTATTTATTTAATTTTTTATTGGTTGGATGGGTGATGGTCTTTTTTTTTTTTTTTTTTTTTTAACACATTTCAGTTAGTCCTCCAATAATGTCAGCAGAATTTAAAATTATTTGAATTTTCATTTCATCCCGTTTTTATCAGATTTGACAGGACATATCAGAACATTTTATTGTGATAAAAATTACTACAATAACTAATTATATTCCAATGTATTTCAATAATAAATAAAATAATTATTTAATGTATTGTTCATATGTTAGAAAAGTGCTTTGAAAAGTTAATTATAGGAAAAAAACAGAAAATCGTTGAAATACTGTCAAATCTGGCTAAATATTTTAAACATACATGATGTGTAAAAAACATATTAATTTGAAAAAGGTTTGCACATATTGTTATTCACTTGTTTATGTATGCCACAAATCCGTTTTGTTATTTAAGATATACATTATTTTGTGAATAAACTGTTTTTGAAATAGAAATCATTTTTGTTTTTGCTTGCAGGTCGTAACTACATTGAGGCAAATGCCTCATACTGAAATTGACAGTTTATTATTTTATTTTATTTATTGACTTTTTTTTTAATACAAAGATTTTATTTAAATATATAAAATGTAAATCTCTATTCCAATAGAAACAATATCCGCTGAATGAATTCATTTATGTCTGCTGTTACTGTTTGAAAGACATAACTGATTTCTAAGACATAAGGTTTTTTGTCTGCCAAAAAGAGTCTGGTTACGGCCATGCCACCTGTATATAAATGAACATATTTGGGTTGACGGAGGGACTGCATTAGGAGAAACAAAATATCAAACATTCAGTCACCAATTTAGCTGAAATGACTTGAACCACATTTCTGCAATATTTATATTAACTATATTTTACAGCAATTTAAGTAAGTTTGCTCGTTTGGTTTGTGTGTGTGTGTGTGTGTGTGTGTGCACATGCATGCATGAATTACTATGATTAGGAAGTAACTGAATTTACTTTTGCTAATAAAATTAATTTCATGACATCATACAAAACAAAGTTACCTCCACATGTGAAATGTTTGATCTTATATTTTGAATAACATCTAAGTAGATTTGACAAATTTTCATTTCATGAATCAGATTTTACACAGCCTTGTATTTTGGAAAGTCGATCTCAAGCATTATTATTACAAAACTTGAACTGGAACAGCAAAGATGAAAAACAAACCAAGTGAGAATTTTTACTTGCAATTGTTTAACAGCAACTGAGACATTTAACAAAATCATTTTATTTTTATTTTTATTATTTTTTCACAAACACATTTTTGGGGTATCTGTCAGAACAGACTACCAGTAACAACAATTTGCTACACTTAGCAAAATTAATCAGACAATAATGGAATATACAAGTTTGTAATAAAGAAATTCAACATTTGATGTTCTCAACAAAAAAATATAATTAAAAGAACAATCATTTAACTTAGCATGATTCAAGAGCTGAGAACACTTAATGTAAGAAATGAAACCATTTAAATTAGTGGTTTGAACTGTGAGCAAGATTACCACATTAAGGGCAACAAGAATTTCTAGGGGGAGGGGACAATAATGATAATTAATTGGCACATGATCTTATCTTTCACTTGAAGTGTATTTCAATTTTTTTTTTTTTTTTTTTTTTTTTTTTTCCAATTTGTGAAAAGATGAAAAGAAAATCTGGAAACCACTGATCTAAATGCACTGACTATTCTACAAATAAATTTTTTTTTTTTAGATTATTACCACTCTTTGTTTATCACATTTATAAATAATTAAAACTATACTCCATAAAACAGTAGTTCTAATACAGTATTCAAAAACTTTTTTTATTTTAGTTTGATCAAAATACATTTGCCCAAAAAGATAAATATTTCTGAAATTAACAAATTTCTTCAAAAACAAAAAATGACATATATATATATATATATAAAAATAATATACTGATAATCAAGATATTTATATTTCAAAAAATATAATTTGCATCGTAGGTTACCAAGGTCAGAAAATATTTTCTCCTATTAAAATATCTGCAACTTTAAAATAATATTTTATCTCTGAACACTGTTTGCAAAACCAATAAAGTAAACAGTAAAAATGTAGAAAATAAGCAGAGATATTAATGTAACCTGCACAAAATTACTCCCAGAAAGGAATGGCAAAAAAAACCAACAACAAAAAAAACAATAGCAAATATAAAGGAGTGGATGATGGTCACATATTTATTTCTATTAATTTACTCCTAAATTTAAATAAATAAATAAATAAGTAGTTAAAAAAAAAAGAAGCAAAATATCAACAGCATTCACAAAAATTTCATGATAATACTTCTATTTCTGAATTTTAAAACCTAATTAAAAAATATAACAATAACAATAATAATAATAATAATAATAATAATAATAATAATAATAATATTAATAAAAAATAACAATAAAAAAATAATAATATAATAACAATAATAATAATAATAATAATAATAATAATAAATGTGATGAAGAATTAAAAACTTGTCCACAAACTGCTGATTGCCATGAACAGGAGAATGGTTATAATGGGATAAAAATCTATAACTGAAATTGAAGTAAAGCTAAATATTAATTTTCTTTGAACACATTAGGGTGAAACTACTGATAAATGCATACTAAAATATTACAAATCATCTTAGAAGCTGCTTCACAACCAGAATTATTATTAAAAAAAAAGACAAAAATTTATAAACAGTATTTAGTATATTTGAAGACCAGCTGAAGTAGTTTTATTAAAAAAGGATTTTAAATAGGACTGACTTCTATAATTTTCTTGGTATTAACGTAATAGTTATTCAGCAGATGTCATAACATCCTGCAAAAAATATCCATTTTGTGATTTTTCCTTTCCACATTAAAATTTTCATAATTCTGAAGCATCATTTGATAATCTGTAATATTTCTTACTTTATTTACCCATTTTGTGGTAGGAAGTCATTTTATTGCAAATAAAATGTAAATAAAATGCAAGTAAACCTGGTTTTATTCTTTTTTTAAAATAAAAAACTTCTTTAACTTCTGTGAATCTTTCTGGTTATTTTGGTATCAAACACTTGCTAGGTGACATTATGGATCTTTAGTTACAATTATTATAATGCTGCTCAACTTTAATATTCGTTCTTCTGAAAATGGGGTGGCCAATTAAGTAACATGTCAAAGTTGCAAAATAAAATAAGATAACTGAAATCTGTTTCATGCAATTTGTTCATCTTTTTTCTCTTCATTAACTAAATAATAACATCATTTTGTCTTATGTGTCAAACAACCATGATTTTCCTGTACACGTTTTACGACTGTGTTTTTTAACAAGCTTTTTCGGAAAGTAACATTTTCTGTTTCAAAATGAACATTTTACAGTAAACTATTTCACTAATTAGAAAACAATTGTAACAATTTCAATCTTTTTCTAATGGACTTTACTTGTCCTGTATGAATCATAATATGTATAAACTTGTTAATATGTCAATATTTTGATCTATGCAAAAAACAACTACACTTTTACTCTCCAGAAGAAAATGACAATAACTTACTGCTACTGCATTTCTATAATTATTTCAAAATAACATTCAGTTTCTTTGATTTAACTCAGAACAACATTCTTTTGATTTTATATAGAAGTATTTTTATTTAATTTACTTAAATTTCTAAAATAATAATGAAAAAAAAGAAGAAAAGATTTTGCTAATTTTGTAATTATCTGTTTCAATTATTTATGTAACAAATTTAATTTTTTTTTTTTTCCATTTGTTTGCATAAATTAATTCTAGTTACAAATTATTTTTTTTCACCTATATGCTTAAATTAATTTTAATTATAAATTTTCTTCTTATTTAATTTATTCAAAAAAACAAAACAATAAAAAAACATAACAATCTAAAGGCCTACAGAAATCAGAATAAGTCATAAGTGATACTTTTAAGATGCTTACTTAACAAGAAAAAGGATTTGATGATAATAGATAAGTGAACTAACAGATGAATGCTGTTTATGTGCAGTTATATCAATACTTAAATCACAGAAGCACCATCTGAAAAAATTTATAACACATTGTCTATCAGTCATTTTTCTTTTTTTCTGCCACTATTAACTTACAAAAACAAAATGTACAATCACATCTGCTACATGATTATATATGAATGTATATATATATATATATATATTCTGTTAATATGTTTTAGATATATTTGTACAATCAATGTACAAAAAATACTAATAAATTTCATAACAGACATTTTTATTTTATAAAATAAATTAAGAAAAACAGTTTAAAGGTGCATTGTTATAAATACTAGGATGAAAGGAAATACCTTTCATAGGTTTTATTATTATTTTTATTATTATGTTTTTTTTTGTTTTTTGATTTCTTGCCAAACATACTGCTGATAGAAAAAAGAAAAGAAATTAAAAAAGACATTCAAGCAATAATTTTAATTTAACTTCAGTTATCATTGAAAATGACACATTAAAAATATATAAAGCTACACATACAAAAAAATATGCATTAATTACACATTTGTTCATCTATCCATCACGCTTGAATAAACACTGAAGAATTTGTCATTCATCACAAAATTCAGCAACTAATTTAAGTCAAACTCTACACTTTTATTAAATTATTAATTATTTTTCTTTAACCATTTTAAATGTCAATTTATAAATATCATGAAGAAAGTGAACAATAATTATTAACTTTAAATTTTTAACATAATGTTGTTTTTTAATTTCATAGTTTTAGCTGTCATAACTCAATGCAATTTTACTTTCTTTACTTCCATGATTTTTTTTCTATACAAAAACAGAGGAAAATAATTCTACAGAATCAAGCTTATTTATGATATAGCATTAAAAATAAAAATAAAATTAAAAATTTGCTTCAATAATTTTGTTTTCAATTATTATTTTGTTTTAATCAGAATTCATGCCCCTTTCAACACTCTTTCTTCAGGATTTGGTACACTGGCATTTTTGCAAATAGAGAAACAAAACATAAAGACATACAGCTTCAAAGATCTTTTCAGTTAACAATATAGCACTGATCATGTATAATAAAATGTATACACTGGCACCATAGATAATATCAATGATAAAGACAGCATTACGTTGTCAGACAAGCTGATCATTCAAAATTCATATTAAATTCATACAGTTCACACATTTTCTCAATTCATTTTACAAATAACGTACCGAACTTCACATCCACAATTTTCTAGCATTTTTGAAAAAATAACACTCACTGTTTTCAGCTTTTAAAGCATGCTACTTAAACCATGGACAAATTCTTAACCTGAAGAACATCACTATTACTATATTTTTTTTTTTTTGAAAAACTGGAATAAAAAAAATCCTGCAAGGTACAGAGCACAGCAGTGGACTGAGCAGAAAGGAATAACAGCTGTGACTAGCAGAAGGGTGGATGTTTGCTGCAGCAAGGTTTAGTTTCTCCGTGCAAATGGAGATCAGTGAAATGTTATCAAGATCGATCGTCAGTCATTTCCAGAAACTGAGCATATACGTCCCTTGTGCACTCACCTTTAGAATTAAAGAGGAACTTGTAGTAACTTCCATCAGCACAAATAACTGAAAAATTAATTTAACAATTCAACAATGATGAAATTATTATTGATACGATGATGATAATTATGATAATAATAATAACAGAAATACTCTGGTCGTAATGATAAAAATAAATAACAATAATAATGATGATGATGATGATGATGATAAATATAATATAATAAAAATACTGTGGTAATGACAGTAATAGTCATAATGATAAAAAAATATATATATATTTAATTCAATAACAATGATGATGATGATGATGACAACATTATTACTGACATGATGATGAAAATATGAAAATAATAAAAATACTGCAGTAATCACAATTCCGGCCATAATGATAAAATTAAATAACAATGATGGCAATGATAATATTATTACTGACATTATAATAAAAATACTATGGTAATGACATTGATAATGATAAAGATAAAAACAATACAGTGATAATGATGATAAAAATAAAATAAATATCATAACCACTGCAAAGGTTTACTTAACCACATACTTGACTCATTTTGCTATAATTATTTAGTATCAAAGACCATTTAGATAACAAGAGATAAAATATGCTGTGACTCCTTTTTTCTGTTGCAAGCTAGAGTTCATTTAAAAACACACCAACCCAGATAGGACAATATTTACAACCTTTGTTATGATAGTGATAGACTGGATAAAATGATAAACTGACCAATGGACCTAAAAATGAAAACCAGTCTAGCACTAACTAATCCACCCATGTGGTACTGCTTTGATGGAAACAATACATACAACTGTATAAAATATTTTTGTGTAAGACAATATTTAAGGAATATGTAATAAAGTTTGTGTCATTAAAACAGGATATAATATTACAGGCTCCTCACTGAGTGAGGTCAATGTCTTCAACCAGATGAGAACCAGTTATGTTATTCATGTATTGTTATTTATTAGATCTCAAAATTGAAGAATAACATTAAATATTCTGATGAAGAATGCAGCCAGTATAACATATGCTGCTAACTATGCTGAAACCAATAAAAATAAGCCATTCCAAGAAAACCATTTATAATAGATTATCTGCTTTGCAACAAATAAAACAAGTTGTTAAATTTAAAACAAAACAGAGTAACCTCCTCGGTACATTTACATAATATGTAATTGACAATATATCTTTCATAAATTCATACAGTAAATATTTGAAACTAATTCCTTTCCAAGTTGTATATTTATACAAAAAAAAAATTTGAAAATTTAAACTGACCAATCACAGCATTTGGTTCTGTTCCAAAGGCACACACACACTGAGCTCCACCAGGAACTTGGAACTTGGAAAAACTCCAGCTGGAGCTGAAATATTTTGGAAGGAACCCAGCAGAAGCAAGACTGAAATAAAACACAACAAAAATTAATTATTACAGATTGTAACCAGTAGAAAAATGACGTGCAAGTAAAGGAATAAATTAAAGACCTCGCAGAATACCATGAGCTGAAACTGTATCTTTATGTCATTTTATGCAGTAAATAAAAAATAACTAACTGACAGAATAAATTGTTATATTAGAACTGTTTGTTCTTCATCAGTAATTTTAAAAAAGAAGAAAATGTCAACTTCCATGCTTTTTCTCAAGTTTATTTTACACTTTAACATGAACAAATATTGGACAGAACACTCAGAAGGGACATATAAAGTGAAAGTTGATCATTTGCATGGCATTCCACCACACAAAGACAACAACCAAACAAACAAACAAACAAAAAGTTTTGGCTCGAATGTCAATTTAATTATTTAGTAACTGAAGCAAATGTTATGATCATCATGAGTCAAATTAATTAAATGATTTTCTGACCTCGATTGTTTGTTTTTCTTTGGGTCTTCTGTAGAGAAGATATGAACAGTCCCATGATCACTGGAAACACATATTAGCGATGAATCTGTGTTGAAGTTAATGCTACAAATAAAAAGAACAGAAAATGTGAAGGTTTGCAACAAAATTATTATCTTCCTGTTTTCACTTGAGATATTGTATCAGTATACATAATTATGTCAGTCAATACATATCATACACTTAGACATAGACACACATAATAAACCAGATCTATAACAAGTCTTTTCATTTCTTTACTTTATAAAAGTAACACCATGAACAAAGCAGCTGTGTCTGGATACTACACATGAAACTCCTTGAAACCAGACACTCAAGAAAATAAGAATTTCCCCAACAATATCTATTGTCCTGTGGTTTATAAAGTACTCTTAAAATGTAAAACTGTAAACTGAACACTTGTCCAAACCAAACATTTTACTCTGTTCCAACACAAATTAATTTTGAGAAGTTTCACAGTAGTTATTAAGATAATTATAAAAATTCATTTCAAATTGAAACATGATAAATATTTTGTTATTTTTTACCAGTAAATGTTGGCACTGTGTGTTCCTCTTCGTAGTTCATGTAATTTGGATCCAGTATTTGTGTCAAACACACGAATCAGTGTGCCCTGTGTATACAAATTGTAACGTAAAACAAAATTTCCAAATATGTCAGTTAAAAAAATATAAACAGGATTAATTATTTATCTTAGAAAAATATAAGATTGTTTTTGAAAGAAATTATATTCTATCTGAAAAAGATCCTGTTATACCATTATGTAAATAAATTTGGTAAGTTGTTAAACAATTAAAATGTTATGGATATTTAAGGATAGCTAAGCTTACTAACTTTATTTTCAGTAAAATACAGAGAGATGAGATAATGCAAAGATACAGATATATAAATTAAAGTGTACCTGCAGCAGTATGAAATTTAGTGTGATTATAACATTGCTTACAACAAAATGCATGACAATACATATTAAAATTGTTACAAAACACTTGAGTGTATTTTATCCTTTCACAACTGGAGATGTGAGCCATTGTGTACAGTACAATTCAAAAGCTGCATTTTTTCTGGTACATAATAAAATATACCTTAGAAAAAAAAATCAAGCTCCCTTGTACTTGACAATGTCACAGTTACAAAAAAATAGCCAGCATTCAGATACATATAGTATTTATATATTTTTTTGCTATTAGTCTGAATTGTTTTGTTGGATATTACTTTTCTCATACTGAAAACCAATATCACCATTATGACCTTCAGTATATGCCTAATACATGAAAGCTATGAATTCAGTTTTAACTGTTTCATTTAATTAAGATGTTAACATTTTAATAATAGTGAATAGTGGCAGCAAATATTGTGAACACAAACAACCTTTTCTGAAGCTGTTGCAAGTCTTGTTCCTTGTGTATTCATGGCCATACAGCCAAGACTGGCTTCATGTGCAGCTATGTCAAGTGGAGATTTTTCTGTGTCTGCAAGGTCAACTATCTGCACATGTCCAATTTTACGACCCGGGAAAGACAGTAGTGAGTTATTGCTGTTAGGACACATCACACACAATCCTGAAACCAAAGAGAAATATAAAAATAGCATCAGACGCAATCCTGAAACATCATACACAATTTGAAAATAATATTTGGAAGGATAATTTTCAGCTTGAAGTTCAACTATCTAGAAATAATAATAAATGTAATAATAATAATAATAATAATAATAATAATAATAATAATAATCATCATGAAACCAAGTAAAAATATTTAAAAACTGAAAATATGGGAACAATAACTCAATTTAAAATTTAAAATCAATTATCTAGATGAATAATTATAATAATAACAGTAATAATAATAATAATAATAATAATAATAATAATAATAATAATAATAATCAGCAATTTCTTTAAGTTAAACTATTACATTAATAAAAGTATAGATTCATATAAGAAAAGAAAATCAGGCCAGTTCCTTTTTAAACTAGAGACTGTGCAAATAAATAAATAAATAAATAAATTAGTTTAAAATAATTAAATTGTTTTCTTTTGTTCTTCATTTTATCTTAGAAAACCAAGAATCTAGTCTTACACCCAATAATAATTATCCTGTGTCAAAACCTAACACTTATGATGCATTAAGAACATTCAGAACAGAATCCTAATCTCTTAATACTCATTTTAAAAACACTATACAAAATGTTTGATTATTTTTTCCATGTACATAAATGTCACAGATACATCGTCATTAGCATCAGATCAAGGTAATCCTCAAACAAGGGTAACAATATATTTTAGGATCACTGTTAACATGGTCTGTTCACAATACTGTAAAATCATTTCTGTCACCTAAATAATTCTCTAATACTAAAGGTTATCCATCCACATTGTCAGTGAACTGAGCTACAAGATGATATGATAGATTGTTCAGTATTCGGCCAGCACATGATAAATAACTAGCACATCCAAGTCAAATACTAACTGATGCTTATTATTTATTCTGTAGTCATGTATGTATAACAGACTACAATTAAAATTATTAAGCAGTGTTTAATATTCCCTCTAATACAATTATTAAACATTTAGTACATTACTTGAAAATGTATTGCTAAGATTATACTCTTTTTGTAATTAAAAAAATATATATATTAAAAAAAAGAAGAAAAAAAAAACAAACAATACCTTTAGGATTACTACCGGTCTCAAAAACATGTAACTGTTGTGGATTCTGTGTGAAGGTATAAACTTTTATCATTGTGTCTAGTACAACTACAATCCTGAAATTTAAAAGAAACAGAAATGACATGAAAAGATACTCATTCTTATATATATATATATATATATGTATACACACACACACACATACATACATATAATGATATACATATGTATAATCTATTTATATATATTATATGCACACACATACATATACATACATACATATATATAGACATATATTTATGCAAACACACACCAGCACTATGTTTAGAAATATATCACATTTACTAAGATGATAGAACTCTCTGTCAATACACAGCTAGGATTTTATTATCTATACACAGGTTACAGTACTGAAATTTTTTGAAATGATTGTTAAAAAACAAACCTGTCTCGTCGTAACCTAACACTTCTGACGTCACTGGAAAATTCAAGTTCAATGACATTTTTCTTTTTCAAGTCATCCCACACCATCACTGAAAATCCACATATTTTTTATTATTAAAAAAAAATTAAAAACAATTCTTTAACCTGATACTGTTTTTATTAACTGAAATAATACTAGATGAGCTTTTTCAAAATAAAACTTAAAAAAAGATGACACTTTTTTTTCTTTCTTTTCTTTAGTATTAAACAGATGGTGCATATTATTTTGCATAGACTGAATATTAAAGATCCTATGACTTACAAATGTAACTGCAAACTGTGTTCTTGACTAATACATTTTAATCATCTTTACAAAATGACTTGAAAATAATGTATGGAATTCAAATTCATAAAACATTAATTGCTTTTAACTTCAGGCTATTATTTGTTGTATTTTTTAAATGTTTAAAAATCAACATATTTATGATTACATTATTTTTTTAAAATAATTTTAATTTCATATTTTTTTCAGAACATTTATAAATTCTATTAATAGAAATGGAAAAATACATTTTTACTGTTTCAGCCTAACTATCACTAATAATAATAATAATAATAATAATAATAATAATAATAATAATAATAATAATAATTTAATAAGAATTCTAACCTAGAGTAAATATTATAATTACAGTTATGATCAAATGGATTAATTGTTTCTACTAATTAATTGTTTCTACTAATAATTAATGATAAAATAAATAAAGTAAAATGTATAACCTTTGTTTGGTGGATACTTTGGAGTTTTACCACCACCCACCAATGCTAGATAATTACATCTGAATAACATTTCTATATGTGCAATTCCGCCATCTGTGAAATCTACAAAAAATAAACTCTAAATAACTATATAAATAACTAAATAATAATAAATAATAAATAAAATAAAATAAAATAAAATGTTAAAACCAAGAACACTGAGTGAAATAGTAAACATTTAAAATAATATATATATTCCACAAAAATATTCATCACAGTTAAGGTCAGATATTATTGTAAACATGTGGGATACCTAATATGCTTACAAATTCACTAATAATTATTTTAACAGTCAGTATAACAGATGTTGCAGTTACAAAATAACAATAATAGATTAAATATCAACAGAGTAGGATGCTGTAGTACAGTGATTAGTGCAGTTGTCCTTATAAATTGTCATTGTTCTCACTAGGTTATTTCCCAATCAAGCCATTTATTAAATTCTGTGGTATATGGTTTCAAATCCACTAGAAAGAACATATAAAATGTTAAAAGATGTTTTCCTACTAATCAGTGAGATTAACATTGTAACTGCACAGTCAATGTGTAAGTCGTCATTATCAAAACAATATTTATGATGCCTAAGAGGATTTATTACTTTAAAAAAGGTGTTGAGACAGTTTTAATAAATATTCACTTATTGATTTATTAAACATCAAATTCACCTTGTCTTTCTTTTTCTTTTAGAGGGTCAGCATTATAAACTCGAAATCCTGTTTCCATTCCACATGCAAAACATCCTGAAAATAAATTAATTAATTAAATATCCATATTTTAGAATAATTATTCTTTGGTAAAGGCCTAATAAAATATCTGTTGCTTGATTTTAAATCAGTGAGAATAACCCATGCTGTTGCTGCTGCATAAGCTTTCCTAATTTCATCATTATACAAAAATATCTCTGACACTTAAAAACTATTGATAACCTGTGTTATTCATAATTTATCTTTGATCAGTAATAATCGGTTTTACAGTAGTGATTGGAAGGTGAAATGAAGGATCAGCAGAAATCATACTTCAAGAAATCAACATTTAATGATTGCAGGTGCAATGAAATATACCATGTAAAAACTAACCATCTAAAGGTGTGCCAAATGAAATGATAATATTTACAAATTAATAACCATTTTACTTGACTGTTGATTGTTTTCTATATAATGGAGTTATCAGTTGTGATATAGTTACTACAACCATGAATTCTTAATAGATATGTTAAGAAAAATGTATTATTCCCACAAATATTTGTACAGGAAAAGACACTGAACTTTACAATTTTCCTTTTCATTATTATATATAGATAATATTTATTTAAAAGATTTTTTTGAAACTTCTGTTTAAATGTTTAAATGTTTCACATTAGATACTGAAACTGAAAATAAACTGTAGGACTAATAAAATTCATAAATGGGGTGAGGGTCAAATTGTTATTCTGGATACTAATTTTGGACAGTTGCACTCTTAGAAAAAAAGATGAGCTAGCTGGGTTCATGCTTTACATTTTTATTTTTATTTATCCTATGTGTAATTTATATTAACAATTAAATACAAATTTTGTTAGTGT
Organism: Chrysomallon squamiferum; assembly: GCA_012295275.1. NCBI lineage: Eukaryota > Metazoa > Mollusca > Gastropoda > Neomphalida > Peltospiridae > Chrysomallon > Chrysomallon squamiferum. The sequence continues at coordinate 13,282,696 of CM022679.1, forward strand.
TACTTCATTATGTTTATGATTAATAATTTTCCTCGGTTTTAACAAAGTGTCATGGAAAACGAGCCTATTTCAGAAGCTGTGTCCACTATAAAGGTGAAATCTGGGCATAAACACGTCAATATTTATAGATTTTGATAATGCCATTTCTATTAAACAATATAAATAAGTGTTCGAGTTTTAGACGTAATCCAGTGGGAGTGTCCATCATTCCATTTCTAGCTAATGAATTGGACTCTATTCACTGAAGTAAACGTTCATCAGAAACGCTGTCAACTGCAATAGAAATAATATTTGACAAAGAAAAACACCTTGGTCCTGGTTCCAACCAGCGTACAGCAAACCATTTCCATAACCATGTGACGATGTTAAATTCATATTTTAGTTAATCAAATCAAATCACAAATAACTCGAACATCAAGTTCTGACGAATCCCATATTCTCCATCCCGGAAGTTAGAAATGTCAATTGTTTTAATGTTTAACATTTTATATTACAAATAATTATATAATTTTTACTACTACAATTTACATCTTACTATAACTAATTACTATTCTACAGAGCTGGTTTTTAAATAATAACTTTAGGAAATATAAAAATTTCTTTTGAGGTTATAAGAAAAGAAAATATGGCGATCCCCACAGGCAGTGTTATTCGTAGCTTCTGCTCTCAACTTCTCAGACAGCAAACAAAAACATGTTTGTGTTCAGTGACAGCTGCACCAATTCGACATGTGTCTAGTGGTGTGTGAATTAATTTTATTTATTTTGCATGACATTCAAAATAAATTAGATGAAACTGTTTCCACATGTAACTTTTTTGTAAGGTATCAAAGTTTCAACACTGATTCAATAATGCTAATATAATACCTGCACAATTCTTTGCATTAAATTATTAAAATAAGAATATATATTTATACATCGGGACTTACATCAGTAATTATTTGCTAGTAATAGCAGAATGAACAAAATCGCAGTTGATTCTCTCTCTCTCTCTCTCTCTCTCTCTCTCTCTCTCTCTCTCTCTCTCTCTCTCTCTCTCTCTCTCTCTATATATATATATATATATATATATATTTTGTGACATTGTTAAACAGTGCACTGTGACATTAGTGTTAAAGTAAGTAACACTTACCAGTGAAGAAGATATGCTTGGAGGATAACCAGATTTGGTAAACCAGAACTATTGCATAATAATTTTGTTATACGTGTCCACAGACAGCATAATATAACTAAGACACATAGATATCTGTGTAAAATACAAATTTCACCAGCACTGCAAAATAAGTTTATTATCTATCAAACAAAATACAAACTTGAGCTTTTGCCATAATCATATTTTAATCAGTCAAATTTTAAAGTCCTGTTGCAGTTGCATTACATTAAAGTCCTTAATGATAAATGGCAGAAAAAAAATCATTCCTCCATCATGAAAATTAACATATTTACCAAAACTGGCATTACCATTTGGTTTATATTTTTCCAGGAAGTTACGAGTACATCATTGTTGATAAAAAGGGTGAAAAGAAAAATGTTGGATACATTCAACTGAATCGTCCAAAAGCTCTGAATGCTTTGTGTGATGCATTGATGCTGGAGGTGACAAAGGCACTTGATGAATTTGAGAAGGATAAAACTATTGGCTGCATTGTTCTGACTGGCACTGAGAGAGCTTTTGCTGGTCAGTTTGTTTTTAAATGATATTTCAAATAATTAAACATTTGCTATTCAGAAAATAAAGAAATGCTTCTGATGTGAACAGCATCAAAATGTACGTGGTAATGATGCAGTGATTAAAACAAAAATTACCCTACCTAAAATAACATATTACTACAGCTGTTAAAAGTTTTTCTTATACTCTTTCTTTTATGTCCCTCAGACAATTTTCTTTTCTTGGCATTGTTTTTTTTATTTGAAACTATTAACAAGTTTTGCTAAGATGTGAATTTGTTTTGCTCGATATAGCTGGAGGCATTTTTAGGGTTTTTTTTGTCTTGTACTTGCAGCTGGGGCAGACATTAAAGAGATGCAGAACAAGACATTTTCTGAGGTTTTCGGGGGAAATTTTCTTAACCACTGGTCCAGAGTATCGGACTGCAGAATGCCAGTTATAGCAGCTGTTAATGGGTTTGCAGTATGTAATGCTTTGTCAACTGCTTTGTCCAATAACAGCTTGCAGTGCTGAGATAGTAAATAAGAATATAAGAATTTTTTTTTTTTAAATTTTCACTATCAACTTTCAGAATATAACTATCTTACAAGTAAATTTTTCCTTATCACTTTTTCTTTCAGAAACTGACTTAAACAGAACTTACTTTTAAGTTTCATCTTGCAGATAATATTGTTAATGGCTTCAGATTGTGCTTATTTTGTTGTGGATTAAATTTCTGAAGATTTATTTCAGTTTTACTGTTAGCCATGGGTTTGTGTTAAGTACATGGATTTTTTTAGTTGTTCTGGACTTTTTTCTTTTTTTTTAAAGTTGATGCTGGTTCATGGATTTAATATTGGTTTCTTTTGTTGTTGTTGTTGTTTTTGTTTTTTTGCCTAATTGTTATCAGTGTGGTTTTCATAGTTAACAGAATATTTGTGACTTAGAGAGAAGACTGTTCAGATGATAATGATGAATGTACTGATTAATCCATTAATTGCTGTTGGTCAGATATCTCAACATAAATGAATTCACTTTAGTTTAGCTCTGATAGTTTTCCCCCAAATACCTGATGCTGAGGAGTATCTGTTGCACCAAAATTTGGCACTGTAAAGGCACATTTGAAGTGTCTTGTTTTTGTTAATTTATAATATATCTGTGATATGTGCTGTCATGTTTTTGAAATGGGTGTACTTAATTACTGCATCCTTCTTGTCATGGATACAAATATATTGCATTGTTAATCTGTATATTCTTTTTATTATTTGTATTATATATTTTTTTTTTTTTTGTTTACCCTTATCAAACTCCCCTTATCCTTTTTTTTGTGTCTTAATAAGAAGCTTGTTTAATACATTTATATAATCTGTACAGGAAAGGATAATTGTGTAGCATTTAATGATAAAGAGATATAAAATAATGTTAGGTACAGTACTTCTTTGCAGGTTCCTTTAAAATATTTTTGATTTCAACAGTGCTCCAAGATTGAGTTGTCAAAATCATTATTTTGTCTAGTCTGCATGAAGAACCATATAGATATTAACATTAACAGTAACCTTTAAACATACAAAAGAAAACTCCCTCTCTTTGATTGTTACAAATATATAAAAAGTATGTGAATAAAAGGAACATGTTTAACAGTAGTATTGAAATAAACTGCACATAGGTTTGTTTATTCATTCAGCACTTATAAGAACATTTGACACATAATGAAAACAATAAAAATTAGTGGAGATGATGATTAAAAAAAAAGTATACTTTTCTTTTGTTTTTCTTTTTGTTCATTAAAGCTGCCCATAGCACCAAAAGACACATATATTATTAAACTGGGAATTGTTTGTGTCGTTTCAGTTGGTGCAGATATTGAAGAAATGAGACACAAATCATTTAAAGCTCTTCATGTCACTGACTTTCCTTCAGCACTGTCAGCTATCACCCATGCTAGATTACCTGTAGTAGGTGCAGTGAACGGATATGCTGTACGTAGTGGTTTATTAGTTGTTTTTCAATGAAGAAATTAATACTGTCACAGTTTTTTTCTGTTACAACTCCAGCACTTGATAATTGTAACAACTCAAGTGAACCAAAGATGAGACCACTGGGTTTTATATTGCATTCCACTCAGTGCCTGCAGTTTGATGTATCATAGGCCATAGTTCACATTTCTCTGCTTTTAGCTAAAAGGAAAGTATAAAAAATAACTTGCTGTTAATTAATAAGACTGTATCGAGAGATGTGATGTCAGTGGGTTTCTTTTCTGTTGGTTAAGCAAAAATCAAATGATTGGCCTTCAAACAAATATTTCATTTATTTCCAGCAGTATTTTTTTATTTCATCCAAAGAATGAAGATGAATGATTTAATTAGATGTGCTGCTGCTTCTGTACGTTGTTTACTAAACAGTGTATTCAGGTGCAGCTATTTTTACTACATTTCTTATATATTTGGATATATTTTATTTCTGGCCCATCTTTTCCAGTAAATATTGTGATGACAAAGACAAACAAAGAATAATTAAATCACTGGCTAAGTTATTGCTGGTCGTTAACTTTGCTTATATTTCCAGAAAAGATATTTTGCCACATCTGTTAGTTAATTCATTAGAGCTTTTTTAAGGGTTTTTTTTTTTTTTTTTTTTTGTCTTACTACTGGTGATGATGCTATGCATGTACTTCCTTTTCTGTAAAATTTTACTTTTTGGGATTAAATGAAATTCATATCTGCACATTTATTGTTTATCTAGGAGAAATAATACAGCTGTTTAAATAATTTGTGTAAATCTCAGCCTGCAAGTTTGTTCTTGGCTGAACTTGGATAGTTAAAATAACAGTAAAAGTAATAGTATTTTCTCATCAACTAATACTAGCTTTTGTTACAGTCGGAGATGACATTAAAGAAATGAATCAAAAACATTTCCTTGATGTTTTTCAAACTAATTTCCCATGTGCCTTGGACAGTGTAGCCCACTGTAGGATACCTGTGGTTGCTGCAGTTAATGGATTTTCTGTACGTTTTCATTTTTAACCCTTGCCCAGATAAGAAAACATAAAAATATAAAAATAATAATAATAAAAAAGACAAATCATCTCAGAATAATTTAAAGAATTTTCTAAATAATACATTATTCAGTTTTCTGAAAATATCCTTTCATTCTAAGTATTTCATCACATGTGGGTTCAACAAGATTCTTCCTTTCATAATTTTTTGAAGAGAAATATCTATCCCATTTGGATATTATTTAATCATAAAGTGGATAAACCTAGTCTTTTTATAAAATTATTGCAGATTATATGTCAGTAATGTTTTTTTAATATAAATATAATTTTTTTGCATTTTACTTTTTCAGTTAGGTGGTGGGTGCGAATTGGCCATGATGTGTGATATAATATACGCTGGTGAGAAAGCTAAATTTGGACAACCAGAAATACAACTTGGTACAATTCCTGGTTAGTATCTTTCTTTGATGTATCATGTGCTGTACTCAAATATCAGATGCGCATGTGTGTGTGCATTCGTGAATTAATTTTTGTGTGCAGTCATGTGTACTGGTGTGAATCTCTCTTTTATATTTAAAATTATGTAGATATGACACTGAACAAAACTTGCATATCTGTTTGTAGTTGTATAAATTCAAGTATTAAATGGTAAATACTTTAGAATGGGATATGATTAGTCAGGACAAATAGTTAATGTGACAGTGGCCTTGATTATCCTTAAGGAGTAGATTAAATGATAATTCTTAAGAGTAGACTATAATGATAATTTCCTGCTATGTTGTATGGTGATAATCATTATTTATGTTTGTCATTCAGTCTGGCTGGCTATCTACAGACATTTTGTAAACTTAACTGAAAATGTTAAAATTAGATTGTCAGTTAAATCATTTTACTTAGTTATTCATTTTTTTATTTTTGTTTTTTTTTTTTTTTTTTTATTACAATTTTTTTTTTTTTTTTTTTTTAATTATTTTTCATTTTCAATTTTTAACTGATGTTGATTTTAGGTGCTGGAGGAACACAGAGACTCATTAGATCAATAGGAAAATCAAAAGCAATGGAAATGGTTTTAACAGGAAACATGATAACTGCACAGGAAGCAGAAAAAGCAGGTTTGAAATTTGTCAGTTTTTAAACAGAAATTTTTGTACGTTACATTAGTTTTGCTTTATGCTGTTTGATCTCTGATATTTATATATACTTTTATTTGTAAATGTTTTATTTAAATATTTTCTTCTTTTTTTTTACAATAAAGGACTGGTTAGTAAAGTATTTGAGCCAGGATCTGTTGTAGATGAGGCAGTGAAATTGGCTGAAAAAATTGCTGGTTACTCAAAGCTGGTTGTAGCTATGTGTAAAGAATCTGTCAATGCAGGTAGGCAATTTCTGTGACAATGTTTTTTTAAATTTTACCCATTTGTTGTGAAAAAATAGGTAATTAAATTAATGGTATGAATAGCTATTTAAATACAGTTAATGCAGTATTGTGTGACCATTTTGTTTTGTTTTTCTGTCATCAGTCTTGCACTATATAATGAAGCCCTTGAGTAGTCATGTATAAATGTCTCCTTTTTTTAATTTTTTTTTTTTTTTCAAATTTTTTTGTAGTTGCCTTTTCTTTTGTTTCCTCATCTTTTTTTTTTTTTTAGATTTGCATCATACTGAAAAAAATATTTATTTTCGAAAACATTAAAATACTTATTAATACACAATCAGTCGGTAGCTTGTGGTTCATTTGGTTGTCTGATTTTCTTTCAGCAAATGAACTGACACTGAAAGAAGGACTTCATTTTGAGAAAAGAATATTTCACAGTACATTTGCTACAGTGAGTTCACTTTATAAAATAGGATCCCAGAAATTAGCTTCACATCACAGTAGAATAATTTCAAATTTTAAATATCAGATGTCAAGTATTTCCTGTTTCTGATATAATCTTCACAAAAAACTGTTCCTTATATTACATTAACAGCAAGAGGTTCTATATATATATATATGTCTTATAACCTCAGAAATGTAAAAACCAGTGCCTTTCATTACACTGGGCTTTAATGGGAACAGAAAATAACTCAGTGGACATCTTGAGACTTCTGTTGTGTATATAATGATTAAAATCTTTTCTTACCACTGGAGCATCATGAGTTCTTTTATAATGGTTCTTCTCGGAAGGAATTAATAAACTAAAATCTGTTTATGTTAATGTAGTAAATAAAAATGTATTAATTTTTGCACTAATCAAATACATGTAGACAGATAGAATCAAAATTATCATTGCACTTTATTTTACAAATAAGACTAAAATGTTGTTTGTTTTTTCTTCACTTGCAGGAAGATCGTAAAGAGGGCATGTCTGCATTTATTGAAAAAAGAACACCAAATTTCAAAGATGAGTGATGAAACATCTACCGCCTGAAACAAACTGTGTGAAACATGTATTTGTGTGAATGTGATGTAGTCTCTATACTACAGTGGTATATTTACTAACAGGACTTTTTGGCTAGACCGATCAACATTTCCTTACCATTTACAAAGTTGCTGGCAACCAAGAAATATGATGGTTGTACAACATGGCTTTAACATAAAACTTTGGGATATAAAAGTTTATAGTCAGAATAAGGTTGTTAGACTTTTTTGTCTCTTTCCTCCTTTTGCTTTTTCTTTAAAATAAATAAATAAAAGTTCTTCATTGGTATTTTATTTAAATCTGTTTCTGAATAATTCAAATGGCTATTCTAAAATAAAATATTAATCTGTTTATACAAGTAAAACGATACAAACATGATGTCCTTTTGTGATCCATGACAAAAGCTATCTTTGACACAATTTGGTTGTTAAATGTGAGGTTTTTGCTTTTGATTTTTATTAGCAAAAGAAATGGAACCATGTTTTTTATACAGTAGAACATGTCAAACCAGGCTGCAATAAAATGAACTAATGCCTTGTCTGGGAAAAAAAATAAAATAAAAAATAATAGAAAGATATTTGTTGCTTTCTACATAACAATTACATATGTATTCCAAGATAAAATGGAATATTTTCCTTACTGTTAATTTACCCAAGTTCTTCACATCTTACTCCAGCCATACAAGCACACAAAACGGGGAAAAAAAAACCCAGAAAAATAACAATGTATTTCAAGAATAAAAATAAAAACACTAAATTAAGTGTAAATAGACATTGACAGCTATGAATAATATTATACACTACAGCCTCTTAAATTGATAAGTAAATTTATTTGTTGTTCTTTTTGTTAATTCGTTAATAATTGTTATGTTAATTATTATAAATATTTGATTCTTGTAAATATCGCTGCAAGCAATAATATCAACAAAAATAAAATACAACAGTAAAAAAAAAAAAAAAAAAAAAAAAATTAATTAAGAGAAAAAAATCTTTGGAAAAAATGCATTTAATTCTTCTGAATCAACTGATGGTTTAATATTTAAATGAATATTTATTTTACTTTGGTAAACGTCATAATTAGAACAAGTTCTGAAATGCTATTCGTTTAAAGTTAAATACCATAATTATAATTTATCGCGAAGATGACGTTAATTACCTCATGAAATAAGCATTATGACGTCAATGACATGTAGTTAACGGTCGGCTTTGGGTGTAACGAATATAAAAAGAAATGGTGTAACTAACGGCCTTTAGGCCTACTGATACCAAAATGTATCAAAAGTTAGAAAACTCGGAGAATCAAGAAGCAGTACCTACAGAAGGCGCAGAAGGCGGCGGAAACATTCAGAAAACTGCACAGTCGCAAATACAACCAGAACTGGGTTTGGGTGGTGAGAAACAGAACGATTGTGGAGATGAAGTTCAAAGTAGGTTAATAAATTAGTCCGTTGATGTAATTACTTTTATCGGTTATAAATTTTCATTAAAAGAAAACAGTAGTCAATAACTGCAATACACTGGCTGTATCTGAAGTTATATATTTATTTTAAATGAATGAAGATTAGCTTGTTTTTGTTAATAATACTTGTTTCAGTTGTTGATTGATCATGATGAAATTCTTATTTTTGCAAACAAAATTTATTTCGAATTTTATGTAAAGTATTATAAAAAAAAAATAAAAAATAATTAATTAAATTAAATTTAAAAATTAAAAAGGAAGAAAAAAGAAAGAATAAAAAAAAAGAAAAAAAAAAAGAAAGACAAATGACAGAAACCAGACTATTTCCAGGATGTTAAATAGTTTTTTCCTTTTCTTTTTTAAAAAAAATTATTTATTTATTTATTATTTAACTCTAGGGTTTTTGATGATTGATCATGGCGAAGATATAATCAAACAACTTAATGATGTCAGCAGTGAATACAAACGACAGGTAAATAAGAACATAGGGTAAACAAATGTTCCGAAACAGTATTTCATATATACAGTGTTGTTAATGTTCGTGTTAGAGAAATGTCAATGGTTTGACAATTTTATTTTATTTTATTTATTACTGTTATTATTATTTTTTTTAAATTTTCTTTCTTTATTTTATTGTTGTTGTTTGTTTTTTTTTTTTTCTTCTTTCTTTATATTTTTTATATTTTATTTTATTTATTTATTTATTTAATTATCATTATTGTTGTTGTTGTTATTTTTGTTGCTGTCGTTGTTCATCGGCAATTAATTGGTCACGGCGTTTTGTTTTTGTTCTTGGTTATCAGACTGTACTTACTCTCCTGTCTGTATCCTACAGCGACTACACTTTAGTTTTCAAGAAAAAAAAAATTAACACCATCATCGTCGTTATTATTATTATTATAAAAAAGAAGAACGAAAGCAAAACCCACTGAAAGCGTCAAGAAGCGTTAACGTAGCTTAGTGGTTAGAGCACAGGCCCGAAGCATGATTAATCCCTTCTTGATCATCAGTGTATTCTTTCCTGGCTATAACAATATGGATATAAAAGTTCTCTTACTGCTAAAGGTTATGGTAAAAATAAAAAAGCAAAAAAAATAAAAGCAGCTTGCTTCCTTTTTAATCATTTAGATGAATCTGTGATGTTACGCAAAAAGATACTCGTTTATTCACGAAGTTAGAAACTATGGCTTAAGAGTGTAGGTTATTCAGGTTTATAAATAATCAAAAATATTAATTAAAATACTGTCATGACAATGAGATAATAATCATTTCTCAGTTAGGTTTTTTCGATTACTTTAGGTCCATGTCCTGTCGGCCGAGATGGATATGCTGTGGCAGGTTCTGCGCACCTTCATGATGCTTTTCGGGCCCCTGTTGATCGGCATCGTTATTCTGATAATGGCCAAGTGTACTCTGCCAAGAGGATTTTATCAGGTAAACGATGTCCAAAAATGGGCATTTGACTCGACGCAAATTCAGCAATATTATTAACAGAATAATGACGTTGAATTAGTGGTTCTTCTTATAATTCATAAATTTCAACTGTTAATATTTCATTTATTTTGTCTCAATCCGTCCATTGATTATATAACAATCATCTAGAGGTAAATTTTTAAAGTATAACATCTCATTATACAAAAAAAACAAACAAAAAACAAACAAACAGCAACAACAGCAACTACGTTTGACGCCTATAAAGACATTTTGACATGAGTATGTGAAGAAACGTTAAAATTCACTTGATTTGCCTCCAGTCTTTATGCATCTTTGCGCTTCTAATGAATTTATTTATTGATTTTTATATTCTTTTCAGAACATGATTACATCAATCTTCGTAGGCATCTTCACAGCTCTCATAGCCATCCGGTACCGCCCGTTTCAGTCGGCGGTCGAGAAGTACTCCACCTTCAGGAAATCCAAGAAGGGCGGACGCACCGCAGCCGCAGGCGCCGTCGAGAAGGAGATGATGGTCGGCTCGGACAGTGATGTGTCCACTGTGCAGGAGTCCCTGGAGGAAAGCGAGGAGAGCAAGCTGATCACAGCCAGTACTCACATTGTCGGGAAAACCAAGTCTGAATCCGAGTACTTCGATATGTTACCCGATCCATCGTCATTTTGAGCTGTCAGCAGTTTGCAGTTAGCGTAGTGTTTAAAAGAGGAGTCCAGTTTTTCCTCCTTCAGTGAGATGCGCACCGGCGCCATCATTCACGTTTTTTTTCTGTTTTTTGTCACGTAATAAAAATATGTTGTTTTACTTCTTTATTTTTTCCCCATCGTAATTTGTTATAGTTTTATTGTGTTGGCGGGCCAGTAATAAACTATTTAAAAAAAAAAAAAAAAAAAAAATATTTTGAAACATCTGTCAATTGTATATTATACATAAATAATAATAATTAAAAAATGTGAAACAATCTATTAAAACACATTCTAAAAAAAGAAAATTCATGGGTCTGCTGTTGATATTTGTTATTTTTTCATTTTCTCTTTTGTTATGCTGAATTTAATTATTTATATAATAAATAAAAAAAAATATATTAAAAAAATGTTTAATATTTCTGTACATGTGAATTTGAAAAATAAAAAGAATACACATTCAATGTTGTTAATATTATTGTTTTTTTTAGCATAAATGAAAATAATAATTAAAAAAAATGATAACAATTAACTAAAGATTTAATGAGAGTTTGGATTAATATCAGTTACAGATTAAGTTCAAGTCAGTCTTATTATCACCAATGATACATTTCTCTAGTTGATGTAAAGAATAAGTGATCTTTTGCTGTTCCTAATTTATGCTTGGATGATACCTAATCATCTTATGATTTTTTAAACTAATATTTCATTCACTTCTCAACTTAACAATTATGTTTAAACCTTATGAATCATATATTTTCTAAAGGCATTTTCATATAATTATTGATGTAAGTGATAGTAAAAAAAAAACCACAATACATTTTGCTATTTATCATTTGTTAAATTTCACTAAATCTTAGTGCTTACAAATTTCAATCAGCATCAGTAAAATGAAATATGAAGATTTTATATATTAATTGCTGAATGAACTGCAACAGACAGGACACAAATTTATAACAAATTTATTAAAAATATCAAATTACTTTCTATTTCATTCTTAACAGAAACAAAAAATAATCATTTTTGATAATGAAGATTGTCACATTAAATACATATATCACAATTCAACAGTGACAAACACACACATATATATATACCAATACACTTTATATACCCACATACATGTACACAAATACACAAACACATACAAAAATTTACACCATATAAAAAAACACAACATCATCATCATATCATGAACATTCACAAATGACTAGAATGAAACAATCAACATTGATTAAGATTTAAAACATTAAAAGTATTCAGTACCAGATATTGAAAAAGTTCTTGATAAAGATGTTAAAATGTACATTATAGAGAACCATTCCAAACTTCCAACATTTATAAACTGTTAACAGAAAGTTTAATTATTAATACATTGCCAAAATTAATATATACATTTAAGTTCATGTAATTATACATACATATATTATTATTATTATTATTATTATTATTATTATTAATTCTAATTATTTTCCTTCAATAATTTCCACAAATAAATATCCAACAGCCTGAGAGATCCATGAAACAAACGATAATGTTTTATCATTTAACACACACGTAAGTCAGTGTATGTGTGAACATGGGATCTGTCTAAATCTATTAATGTAACAATACAACAGAGATAAAATTTTATATTCATTTTTGTTACCTGTCTAAAGCTTAATTTATGCAACTGGAATTTGTATGTTTAATATATTCTTTAAAAGAACAATCCACATTCATACCTCATAGATATGAAAGCTCAAATCAGTGTTTAATAAACAGAAGTTTGCTAACTCAGATTTATACAGTTCACAAGTTCTTCCATAGATTTTGTTTATATATATATTTATACATACATTCTCCAAACACAAAATGTACAACATACAACCCCAAACATACGCAATGTTCAAAACACTGTGTTAAACAAAATATGAATTATTAATCCAGATTTATACATCTGTATCATTGAGACAAAATTAAAATTGTTAACAGAGACTTTTTTTATACACAGTCTGTAATAATTAGTGCTAAACAAACCATGTTAAACAAAATTATTACTGCACATTTATACAATGTCTATAATACATCATTGGTAAAAAGACTTTTAAACAAAATTATTAACCCACCTTGATACATAATCTGTAATACATCCGTGTTAAAGAGACTATGTCAATAATTTGTTAAACAGATTTTATAGTCTGTAAAACATCAGTGTTATAAAGAGACTATGTTAAACAAATTTGCTAAACAGATTTTATACATAGTCTGTAAAACATCAGTGTTAAAGAAACAATGTAAAACAAAATGTTAACCCACCTTTGCATTTAGTCTGTAATACATTAACATTAAAGAGACAAAGTTAAATAAATTGTTAACATAGATTTTATACACTGTCCTTAATATCTCACTGTTATAGATTCTTTGTGAAATAAATGAACACTGATTTATACACAATCTCTAATTCATTGGTGTTCAATAATCTGTTAAATAAATTGTTAACACATATTTATACATAGTCTGTTATACATCAGTATTAAAGAGACTATGTTAAATAAATTAACACTGATCTATATATATATATACATGTATTTGTAATACACGAATATCAAAGATCGTAATTAAACAAAACTATTAAGTATAGTCTGTTGTACATAAATATTAGAGAGACTATGTTAATAAATTGTTAATATTGATTTTACAATCTGTAAAACATTAATGTTAGAGAAACATTGTAAAACATCAGTATTAAAGAAACTATGTTAAATAAACTGTTAAGCCAGATTTATACATAATCTGCATTACACTGATGTTCAATAAACTATGTTAAATAAACTGTTAAGTCAGATTTATACATAATCTGCAATCACTGATGTTTTAAGTTAAAAAAAAAAGACCCTGTCAACTGAGATTTTTTATACATAGTCTGTGAAGTCCTCCATGAAGGTTCTGTTGTAACTTCGCTGCTTTGGACTGGTCGGGGTTTGTCCACAGCTCTCCTCCTGCTGGACTTTCTGATGGATTCTCTTTATCTGACGAAGACGTTCCAGCCAGTTTGATGCAAATGGATCCTGTGGCTGTGACTGCTGTCTCTGCAGAACGATTGAAGCCAGCTGAAATAATAAAAAAAAAATGTGTATTATAAAATAAATTAATAAGTAAAAAATTGTGTGTATGCAAAGTTGTGTTTGTTATGAGTAAATTTTAAATTATGTCAACTGGTGTATGCACGCACGCACACACACACACACACACACATGCATGTGCACGCAAACATACATATACCCACATGTATATGTGTGTGTATATATATATATATAATTTAAAGAGATAAAAACATTGTATGTCAAGAACAAACATACACACATATATAGACTCAAACATATTCATGCACATACACACACATCTATGTACATAAACAATAAATGCTTTAAGGTACCAGAACCATTGGAACAGATTCAAACAAGAACAGTTAAGAAAAAAAAAAAACATAAACCCTCAGTAAAGACATCTGTATCCTGTTGTAGTTATGTGTGATCTTTAAACTGCTAATAACTCACAGATATACTCACATTGCAGTGCATAGCTATCTGTCTGACCAGCTGAGCCAAGTTGGCATCAGAAATAATTTTTGTGTCTGTGTGACCCAGTATTTCAGCAATGTCTAAAAAAAATGAAAAATATTTAAAAAAAAAAAAGTAATTCAGTCTAAATATATTAAAAAAAAAAAGAAGAAAAATACTAGAAAATGATCTATTGTTTTAGAAATATATATATATATATATTTCTAAGTTAATATTAATAGATATTATCCATACATATACATATATGGTTATATTTAAATAATAATAATAAAAAAAAACCCTAAATAATTGTTTAAATATATAAATTTAACTGCAAATATTACTAAATATCCTTAGCTGAATTACACACTTAATTATTTTTTGGGAACTAAAATAATTATTAATGTTGTTGTTGTTGTTTTTGTTGCTGTTGCTGTATTATTATCATTATTATTACTATTATTATTACTATTATTATTATTGTTATTATTATTACTATTATTATTATTTTTTAAAAAGGCTATGAATATTTTTGAATATATTAATAAAACCAGGAGGGTAATTAAATAATTTTAATGTACTTATTTATTTAGAATATTCCAAAGTATGTATAAAATTAAAAAAAAAAAAAAAAAAAAAAAAAAAAAAAAAAAAAAAAAATCAAAGAGAGAGAAAACATTACTTAAATCAAGCAAAACAAAGCACACAAAACAGTACAGTAATGTGAACAGTGCTGTTACTAAGCTGCAGTCAGTTGTATGTTCTCTACAGTTAACACAAACAACTATATGAAAAGAAATGTGAAAAAGCTCAAAAACAAACACAATGTGCAGATAAATACACCTCTCATACAGTGATATGCATGCACAGTCATGCATATACACACACATAAACACACAACACACACACACACACACACATGCATACACTTACAAATTAAAATACACATACAAACACACAAAGGAAACTGATGAAAAGAAGAAGTCATCTACAGTTTTATTGTGGAGATAACATCACCTATAGCCATTCAGTTTAAAAAAAAAAAATAATAATAAATGGATAACTCTAAATAAAATAAATAAATAATAATAAATGGATAACTCTAAATAAAATAAATAAATAAATAAAGGATGACACTTTCCAACAATTAAAAATTAAAACAAATTTACAATGGATTCAAGATGGTTCGTGTTGTTGTTGAAAAGAAAAGAAAACAACAGAAAAAAATGTCTAACAAATCATATGTAAGAAGAAGAAAACAAAAGATTTTGAATTCATGTTCTCCTCTGCCTTTTAAAAAAATATAAAAATCTGTACTACATCAGTGAAATGCCAAAAATGTCCACTACCGTAAGGTAAATGATATACAGGTATCCTAGTAAACCAGTGAAAACATGATACATCAACAATTCTGTTACAACACTATGCATTGTGATTGCTGAAGCATGTTTCTCTGCAGTTTCTAATTATTTTTTTAACTGTACTAGTAGCATATTAACTTCTGTATTTCTATGGTGGGTACATCATCTAACAACATTTTTTAACCATGGTAAACGTAGATGACAGCCAGGCATCCTATTAAACCAAACAAAATGTGATATGGAATACCAGAGATTCTGTTACAAACCTAATTTTGATTACTGAAGTGTTCAGTTAGGTACAGGGAAGGTCAAACGAGTACTCATAAGGTTAAATGCAGAACATTTTTTGTAGCAAATTACTAAAGTATTTAGAATACTGGATTTAACTATCAAATGAAAATATTTTGTTCTTTACAGTTTTGAATGTAAAAAAAAATAAGAACAAAAGCTGAAATATTAAATGACGATAACAACTGAATTTTCAAAAAACCAGTGGTCTTCTGTAATTAATCAGTAGTATAAAGGTTTGACAAATCACAAGAATCATTTTTGGATATTAATGTTATAATGAATATAGGAAATAAAATTGTTTCACTTCTAAACAAACTTTTTACAAACGGGCATTTTATGAAAATCATATAGAATTAATTTCTGACAAAACAGGTGTAAATTCTATCCAAGAAAAGATTGTCAGCAGTGTTAAAGAATACAGGCACGTGTATATAAAACAAATGAAGTGAAATTCTCCTAATGTATTAAATAATAATCAGTATATATAATGGCAAAATATTTAATATAAAAACAGTTAGAAATTAGAATTTAATACATGATTTCATTAAAATGGTTAAACATTATTAATAATGAATTTTACATACGTTTCAATATTTGTTTTGTATTTTTGGTTTCTTACTACAGTCTACTAAATATGCAAGTTATAAGCCATACAGTTTTAACACACCAAATTAATACATCAACAATGCAAAAATCAAAATTATAAATACAAGTAAGCCAGGGGCATACTACAAGCCATTTTCAGATCTGCCATCTCTATTAAAAAATTAGCAAGCAAACCTACACAATACTTGACAATAGTTACTGTTCTTGCTACACATTATGTTAGAATTTCAATTTTTTTTAAATTTACCCTCTTGTCATCTACCTCAACCAAAATTAAATAAATAATAAAGCAAATACTATAAGAAGAAATAATATATATAAAAAAAAAAAAAAAAAAAAAAACCCACCTAATTTAAAAAATTGCAAACAAAAGAATTAAAATAAATTTTTGTTTTTGTTTAAAATATGAAAATTATAATCAATATTAAGTAGTTTATTTTCAAGATATAATTAAAACTACACAGAAAGTAAGTAATAAATGTTTTAAAAAGTATTTATTTAAATTTTTTGAATATTGTTCTTTTCTAATCCATATATATTTTAATTATTATGCTGTGACATATTGTGTCTTATACACTAATCAGAGTACTTTCAAATGAGATGAAGAAATATTCTTTTAAAGCTCAAAAGCCTGAAATAAGGTTCAAACAAAAAACCTACTTTTAGTACTATTACTATTACTATTACTACTACTACTTCTACAACTACTTCTACTACAGCTACTACTACTCCTGCTGCTACTACTACTACTAATAAATAAAACTGTGTAACTTTTGACAAGATTTAATCTATGTGCAGTAACTGTTGTCAAATATCTGTGATCACTCATAGATACAGTTACCTGTTGTTATTTGCTGTTTGAATTCTAATGGCACTAGAAATCAATAACATAATTCAATAAAATGTTCGTTTTCTCCATCATAATCACAAGTAATAACAATATAAAAATTATTTTGTATGACAATGCAAATCATACTGAATAAAAAGATACATGACAAAAAATATATAATAAAAATCAAAGATATATATATATTTTTAAAAATAAATGTGTGTATCTGGAGTGCTCCATTAAATTTCAGTGATTTCAAATCAAATTTATGTAATAAATTTCAGACAAAATTCCTTCCTGGAACACACAGGACAGATGGACAAACATAAACACACTCAGTAAACAAACTATTAATGACAAAATCAGGTACAGTGTGCTTATTATTGTGCTGTTATTACCTGGAGTTCCACTTTTTCCACCTGACATAAATATCAAATTTGTCACTTAATTACATAAATATCTGCACTTAATAAAATACAAGTGAAATAAAATAACAAATTTCAACAAACATAACTTTATTACCACTTGTAACTTTTTTTTCAGTATTCACATTTTTTCATTCTGTTTTTGTAATTCGTTGTTTTTTATTTTTCATTTTTATTTTTGTTATGAAGATTTATATTAATAATATTCATACCTCTCTCTGACACCTAACAGCCAATCTGTTGTTCATACTGGGATGTCATTAAACATTCATATTATTATAAACAGATCATTTCTTAACAAAACAAAATCAGGTTAACTGAAAATTATAGTTTTTAATTTGGTACAAAGAAAAGCAGAATAAAATACCTTTAAGTCTTAAAATCTTAAGACAAACTAATATGTTCAAGTTAATAAGAGGTTTGATGTAATGACATTTTTATGCATAAATTCATCTATTCCATATGTAAATGCTCTCAAAGAATCTTAAGGGAAACTAAAATTATCTCTTTTTTTTCTTCTTGTTAGTGTTGTTTTTGTTGTTCTTTTTTCTTTGGTTTATGTTTGTTTGTTTGTTTATTTTGCTGTGAAAAATACTTGAAATGTTCAAAATAATATAGGGACTCTTTATTGTACATAGCCACAAAAAAATAATATAAAGTTCAAAGAATTGAAAGACTGACTGAAAACATATACATTTTCTACTAAACTACTAAACAGGAACATTAACCAATATTTTCATATCTTGTTGAGTATTATTAATATTCATAAACCAGTCCTCATCTCATACAGCTTTATAAAAATGTATACTAACTTAACATTAAATTTACAGTCAGAATTGTACATTATCAGAAAATAAAATAACAATGACTAATTTAACTGCAAATTAGTTGAAAAGAAAAGTAAAGGTTATAATACCCTGAAATTTATATAAAAAAATATATATATTAAGTAAAAGATGCAATGTTATTGTAATATAAATAAATATACCTGACACCTGTGTTAATTATTGTACCCCAACTTAAAATATATTGTTTCTATTATTTTTTAATTAAATACAGGTTTACCTACCTTCTTTAGTCTGTAATGTCACAGCATTAGTTTCATAATCCAGAGGTCTGATTAGAATGTTCACATAGATGAACTGACCCTGTCAAAATGAACAGATAAACAAATGAATTTTTAAAAACACCTTAAGAAATTTATTTAATAAATGTGGTTAATCATTATGTTTAATAGTAATATTAAAGAAGGAACCTGCTGTCAACATTCCACAGGCTACTCCTACCAAACAGCAAAAAAAACATATTTTGTATATACCATCCCATAGTCTGGAAAACATGTATCATAAGGTTTGATATGAAACCGGCTTGAAAGGTGACAGTTCAGTGGTTACATGCAAACACTTAAACCACTGAACTTCAAAATGTGATTATATCAATTTAACACTGTGTAAATATGATTATATCAATTTAACTATGTTCATATCAAAAATGTTCTTTATTGAAAACATTATTTAAAAAATTAGAAGTATTTCACAAAAATTTTATCTCTCAATTAAAAGAATTAAATATATTTTCCAAAATTACTGTGATACTTTTACCTTTTTTTCATTTTTTTTTTTTTTTTTACAGAATTTAAATTTTTTTTTTTTAGTAAATAGCTGACCTTTAACTGACTCAGTTTATCTATATATAGCATTTTTGTAAAGATGTTCTTAAACACTGGTTTTAACAAGTAAATTATTTTTTTCTTCAGGTTGATTCAACTGTATCAATTATTTCAGAATGGTGATACATTCTGCTGACCTTTAACTGACCAGGATACTAAATTACCATTCTAATCTGTAGAGATCTTTAGATAAGGTATTTTTGTAAGGATGCAGTTAAATACTGCATTATGGTGATACATTCTGCTGAAAATGCTCAAAACATAATGATAGTGATGTTAAGTTTCACTGTTATTTCTCAGCTTACCTTGATAGTTCCCATGGTATAATCCTCTCCACTGTCATTGTACACTATTGTAACAAAGTCATTGCCAATGTGAAGTTTCTTAGCATTACAGTTAGGATCACTCTCTCGATTTGGCATAAGTGTTGCCACATGAAATATCACTGTAAAATCATTTCAAAAACATAAAAATAAGCAACAAGTGTTTTAATGTAAAAAAAAAATATATATATATTCTCTCCGTTATTTAACACAAATTGATAAGAATTAGCTATTACTCAAATACATAAATACTGGGTTGAGGAATAAGTCATTGCAGTTCATAATGGATTCAAATTTATTGCAGAGGCATCGAAAAACTTGTTGACCGTTGGGAAGAAGTGGTAAATAACAACATAAAATACATTATTGATTAAATTACATCTTGTTGTCAATTAAGCTTACATTTTCTTCTATGTAATGATTAAATTTAATTTAACTGCAATGACTTATTCCTCAGCCCAATACATAAACATATGTTAAATACGACATTCATAAACCTAATGATTCTTATTTGCTTGATCAATGAATCTACTGAGGATATTTCATGATCCATAATATTTATTTGTTTAGTGTATTTTGCCAACATTATTTCATGATCCATATCTTTGTTGAGGATATTTCATGATCCAAAAATGTATATGTTCAGTATATTTTGCTGACTTTATTTGGTGATCCATAACTTTGTTTGTTCAGCATATTTTGCTGACTTTATTTCATGATTCATAACTCTGTCATTTAACTCACCCTGCATGGACTCATCCTGCCAGCTGTAAGCAAACTGACCGTCTGCACCCAGTTCAAGTCCCCCGAGAAACACTCGGTCCTGATCTACGTCCTTCAGACTGATCAGCTCACCCAGACACTGGATGAAGTTCACGTAACGTTCTGACCCGTATATGTTTGACAGTATGGCTTTCTCATCAGTGGCCTGACAGTAAAACATGATAACATTCACTGGAATTTTATTTTCATGTTGTGTTCATTCTGTCATCAAGATTTACTCAGTTTTGAATTTAAAAAAGTTACCACTATTTCTCTTTACGATATTTATACTGATTAATCATTATTTTTTTTAAATTCTATCAGTGTTGTGTGTTAATGCAAAGGTGGTCAGAATTGTGATCCATATATCCCTGAAAGTTCCCAAGACATATAAAATAATATAATGTTATGCTGACAATGCCAAAAAGATTTATTCAATGATTTAAAAAACTTATAGATATTTCACACTGCAGTAATTATGTTGATTAGTCATTATTTTGCAAATTATATATAGTGTTTATTAAATTAGGTATATAAGTTGCAGGGTGTTCCCAAGATATATAAAATAATATGGTAGTAACCTGGCCTGGTCCAACATATATCACCCCTATTTTGTGTGTCTCGTAAGGATGAATGTGATCCAACATTTTCACTGCTCGATTGATGGCCTGTGAAAAAAAAGAAGCAGTAACTTAACAGAATTCAAATCATTTTAATTAATAAATTAATACAAGAATTAACAAATAAAGAAATAAAGAAAGAAACAATTTTAAAAAATGATCAATTTTATTAACTGCTTATTAATTACAGAGTCCTATAAACAAAACATAATGAGAAAAATTAACATTTTATTGTTTTATCCTCTATCCAAAAAAAAAATAAAAATGAACCTGAATACCAACATCCATTTGAAAAAATCTAGAAAAATAATATAAAATCAATAAACATGAAAATCCTTTGAAAATACTTCTCATTATTTATTATTGCAGGTGATTAATGAAGAAGGTAAATTAAGAAATGTAACAGAAAAGAATCAATACCTCAGTTTGTGGAAGCAGTATTGGAAGATGGTCATGACCCACTAAGTGAGAGTGACTGTGGAAGAGCTGAAGGAACACAAAGCTGGGATTGATTCCACCTTGTTGATCTTTGCCCATGCCACGCTTATTCTTGTTTTCCATCACCTCTGGCTGCTGGGTGGTTGCTGGTGACATCACAGATATGGTGTGTCCACGTTTTTTCACTGCTGGAAGCTCTGGAACTTCATCCTGTAACCACGATCCATCAGAACTATCTGGGGTAGCTTCAAGTGATGTTTGTATCTGCCTGGCATCTGCTATGGGCATTGATTCTGTTCTTCTGTCATCTGAAATAGATGACAGTGATCCTGATCTCCTGTTGTCTGCTGCAATGATGGTTCCTATTTTCCTGTTGTCATCCAAAGGCACAGGTCCTCTTTTATCATCAACTCTATCAGATTTTGAAATTGTTTCTCCTCTGCTTCCCTGTCTACTGAAACATACCTTTTCCAATGAAGGTTCAGCCAGCCTAACTGTTCCACTACTAACATTCTCAGTTAGGTCCACAGAATCTTGACCTTTACCTCCTGACAAACACTCTTTTCCACTTTTCTCTTTACTTTTATCGGAGTTCAACATCATGACGTCTTTTGATAGCTTTGAGACTGCTTTTGTATCTTTATCCTGATCACTGAAGCTGTTACTTCTTCTCTTTGTTACTATACTCTTGGTCTCCTTGACTGGTAGGATTTCACTGTCTTTCTTTTCAATGGGTTTTTCTGCAGGGAATCCACAACCTGAAGCAGGACTGATTGCAACATCAGACAGAAATTCTTTTGGTGATGATTCCTCTGAGTATGTCATCAACAGAGAGGGAGATGATGTGCTCTTTCTAAGAGTTACTGATGGAAGCTGATCCATGTCCTGGAGTTGTTCACTATCTTCATGTCCTGTTTCTGACTGTAATAAATAAATAAAATAAAATAAAATACCATAAAATAAATAAAATAAAATAAAATACTATAAAATAAATATTAAAAAACCCAATAAAATTAAAACAAAATAAAATAAATCTCTGTAATTCTGCCCTACTTGTTATTTTAATATATAATAAATATACAACTAAAATAAAACAAAAAACAAATAAATAAATGAATTATTTAATTTTCTCATCCTGTGATATAACATATAATAAATAAATAAATAAAAATTCAAAAAAACCCAAACAAATACAGTGGAACCTCAGTTTATGAACACCTCGAAGCATGAATATATTGGATTACAAACTGTTATCTCAGTTTACAAATAATGTCACAAGTTAAAAATTACAGCGACACGCCACGTCAACATCTAGTAAAGATAAGAATAGATGCTAACATCAAAATTGAGTTCTAAGTAAGGATTACAGGCATGCCCTATAGCAAATATATATTATGAATTAGGGCCTTTAGTCTTTGATATGTAGTTGCAGTTCCATAGCAATTGCACTGAGATAGTGCGCTCACATTTTTTAAAGTGTTTCTGCTTTTATGTGTATATTTTTTTATTATACCCTATCGAACATGGTGCCCAAGAAAACAAAAAGTGAAAGCAATAATGCTGGTGGAAAGTATAAATGTATCACAGTTGAGGTTAAGAAAAAAATTTGCAAACATGAGAGTGGTGTTTGTTTGTCTGACATTGCTAGGGATTACAGTATGGCAAAATCGACGATTTGCACCATCCTCAACAAAAAAGAGGTAATCAAGACAACCAACTTGCTCAAAGGCGTGACTAAATTAACAAGACAAAGGTCCAAACTTTTAGATGAAGTTGAAAAGCTTCTCTTAATTTGGATCAGTGAAAAGCAACTTGCAGGAGGTAGCTTTAGTGTGGCAATAATATGCAAAAAGGCAAAGTTTTTGCAGAGTAATTTGTTGTCAAAATCGCCAAGTACTTCTGCCAGTAGAGGTTGGTTTGAGAAGTTTAAAAAAGAACAGGGTTTCTCAGTGTTATTAGGCATGAGGAAGCTGCAAATTCCAACAAGAAAGAAGTGGAAATATTTAAGGTGAAATTTGGTAACTTTGTTGGAGATGAAGGCTACATTCCACAACAAGTCTTTAACTAAGATAAGACATGTCTCTTCTTGAAGAAAATGCCAGAGAGGATGTTTATCACCCAGGAGCAGAAGGCACTGCAGGGGCACAAACCAAAGAAGGACAGGCGTTCGTTGTTGTTATGTGCCAATGCCAGTGGCAACTGCAAGATTAAGCCACTGTTGGTCTACCAATCAGAAAATCAAGTATAACTTTAACTCATGGACAAACAAGTGATCCCAAACTTCAAGGAACTTCAAGAAACAAAGGCTCTCTTTTCAAGGTGTTTTCAGATCATAAATGATACTGATTTGACCATCAGAGACTTCTGGAAAGATCACTTCAATATTTTCCACTGCATCAACCTCATAGACAAGCCTGGAACGATGTTTCTACCCGCACTTTGCACTCCACTTGGAGAAAACTTTGGCCAAGGTGTCTACCAGAGAAAGGCTAAGAGTTAATCGAGTAGACATGGCAGTTACATTAGTGGATGAGATTTTGTCCTTGGGAGAAAATATTTTCCTGGAAGTTGATGGTGATGACGTAGAGGAGCTTATTGAAGATTACAGTGAAGAACTCACCACAGAGGAGCTTGCAAATCTCCAGAGTGAACAACTCAAGGCATTAAAGGATGAGCAACTGTCTGACGATAAGGAGGAAAGGACTGAGATTTCTACTGCAAGAATAAAATAAATTTGCAGGAAGTGATCTGATATTAAAGATGTTATTGTGAACCATCACCCAAACAAACATGTGTCAAGCAGGGCAGTGACCTTGATGAATGATAATGTGATGGCACACTTCAGAAACATTATCTGACAAAAAAAGAAACAAATTTCTATTGATTGTTTCCTTATGCAGAAAGAAGCACAGCCAGATGCCAAAAGACAGCAAAAATAAACTGGCGAAGGAGCGTTCCCCAATGGAAGGAGACTCACTTTCCAAACAATAATTTCATCCTCTTCATCACCACTGTCCATCCCTGACACAGAATTTCCACCACTTTGTAAGTCACCATAAAATACATGTATTTAATTTAATGTGTTTTTCTATCTATATCATGGTTACTTTTTTAAAATTCTGTGTTTATTCCTTGTAAAAAGCCCTGAAAACACTAAAAATAAACTATTCTTGGGGGCTGGAATGGAAAACAAAATATATTTTAAAGCAGAAAAGCTTTTAAGATAAACATTTAAATTTTGAAATTTCAAGGAAAAAACCACACAATTATGCTCATTTATTAATAAGATGACAAATATTGCTAAAACTGCAAATCTGGATGAAATTACCTTGTCAAGTTTTAATGTTGAAGATGCATCATCAGAAGTGTCTGTAAAAAAGGAAACAAAAAAGATAATTATTAAAATATTTGAAATATAGTGATGTTGTTTTTTATTCTAATGCACATAAAAGTTAAATAAAAATCTTAAACAATGTAAATCTGATATTTTTATATACACTTAACTCTATGCAGACAACATTTATATCCAGATTATTTACACAAACTATATACAGTTACATACAAATGTTGTTTTCTTCATCTGAAACAAAATCATTCTATGAATTTCTCTTTCTGTTAATTTGTTACTTTAAATAAAACAATGTAACTGAATCACCAAACACAAACAGATGTGAATATTCCTTCTTACACACATTCACAAATATATGTCCACAGATCCCTGTGAACACAAAACATTCTTCTAAAACACCAATGATACAAACTAACAAATGAGTCACATACCTTCAGGAAAATGCTGGGAATACAGAGTCTCATACTCATCCTCTCCAAGACTCTCACTGTCAATCTTTGCACCGCTGTCAACGTCGGCAGCTGGCTTCTGCCTCAGTGGCGCAAACAGCAACGTCAGGTCAGGCAGTGTGAGGTCCTGCTGACTGGCGAAGTATCCCGTCTCATTCTCAATACGCATCATCCACGATATGTTACCACTGGCCCCGCGGATGAGGATTTCTGCCCAGTTTGTACACCAGCAGTTACACTGGTTTGTACAGAACGCTCTCTTCTCCTGATTCTGACTCTTAATTCCTGAAATAAAACCAGAAATGCTTTTTTTTTTTTTTTTTTTTTCATTTATACTTTCAATTTTGAAAATACATTAGAAAAAACTCATTAGCAAGACTATTTGTCTGGTAAGCTTGGCAACAGATGTGAATTGAATTTTTGTTCCCATTACTTAGCAAAATCAAATACATACATCAGATGAAGAGAGTGAAAAAAAACAACAATAAAACTTTCACATTACCCATTATTCTATCAAATCCTGTAAAAATTTGAGTTGCTGAAAAATATTTGTCAAATTCATACATCACACAAAATCAGAAAATTAAATTAAAATCGTTCCCATTACCTAGCAACAGTGCTTCAAGAGACTCATTCTCAAGCCACGATCCAGACAGAGATGTTCCTGTCTGCACGCCAACTTCGTCCCTGTCAGCACTGAACAACACATCGTCAGACGGCAAGCTCATGTCATCTCTCGACCATCGCAGTCGTCCTTCACTTTCGTCAGTGCTGATGACGCTGGGAGACAGGTGGGTGTGACTCAGACTGAGGCATGCAGCTGACTTGTGACGTCGTCTGTCGTGTTTGGGTTGGGGTGGAGGTTTTGATTCATATGATTCTTGATACAGAGCTAGACACTTTTCACACAGTCCTGTGTTGCCAACTTTGGCTCCACCTCCACTGGTTGTTATGGTTATGATGCGGTTACCATGCAACCATGTCTGACTCTGTCCTCCTGATAATAGAAACTGGACCAGATGTGATCTGAAAATGTAGATAAAAAAAAACCTGCTAGCCAAACATTTATTACAAATTAATTGTTAATGAAATAAAATATGTGTTATACCATTGTGGCATAGCAGCAAAGTTTCAAAAAGTATGTATCTTAAAATTTATCATTATCCTATGAAAAACAGAACTAAACAAATATTTGTTTCAATTTACTTTCAAAGGAAGTAAAATCAAATCTCCATGACATCTGTGTGACAAGGCAGCAAAGTTTCCAAAAGTGTATCTTCAAATATATCATTATTCTTTGAAAAAACTTGTGCTACACAAATATTTATTCTAAATTAATTATTAATGAAATGAAATACTTTTTTTACATCTTTGTGGCACGACAGCAAAATTTCCAAAAGTTTTTAATCTTTCAATTTATCACTATTGTATCAGAACACTTAAATTACAGTTCTTTAAAAAAATGTGTGCTAGCCAAGTAATTGTTCCAATTTAATTCTTGAGAAAACAAATCTGAACCTGTGTGGCATGGCAGCGAAGTTTCCGAATGTGTATCTGGCCATGACGTCTGTGCAGGTTTCAGTGAGTTCTTTATGGAACTGTGACATCTTCTCATTCATCAGTGGACGGCGTTCTCGCTGCTGCAACATCGACGCTCCCGTCGATCTTCGGAATCTAGAAAGACTTCGAAAAATAACTGTTTCTGTCCGATAGCAACAATACTTCTACCAACTGTCTGTTGTTCAGTGGTTAAAATATCTGTGTTAGGCAATCTGTTTCACTGTTCTGGCTATAATAGCTTATCAAAGACACGGATGTAATTTGCTGCCTCAGGGAAGGTGTGTGTGTGTAAATGATTTCTTGCTATTATCCTGTGAAATTAGCCCATGGAATGATTACTATGGGTATCAGTTTGTATGTCATATATGTATGTGTGTGTGTGTGTATTTATGTATGTATGTTTGTACCAAAAAGACACTCTAATACTGTATAGGATATCCTAAGAGATAAGTATGTTTTGACAACTAAGTAAGTAAAATCAAACTTACCTGCTTTGTGCTCCTTCTGTATAGGAGCCAGATCGACTCCTGTCTCTGGAGTCTTGATTCTGCAGATGAATTACTGAATTCTCCTCAAACTGCTGTAACACATTTGCCTTCAAACTCTGAAACCAATTTAACAAAACACAGCTGACTTTCATGTCTTTTATAAACTTGTGATAATAATTAAGGCTTTAAATTCTATTTCTCCTATGTTGTTATAAGAGTCTGCAAAGAATATGTCAACGATTATTACTGATAACCTTAACATCTGATATCTTGCAGTTTAAATCAACAGTAACATAATAAACACTTTGAAAATTTTCCCATTCCAGCCAGAGCCTCATAGCTGGTTTATTAAAGACCCCTCTGTGTACTTTCTCAATGGAAAGAAGTGGATATAATATCTCGGTTGCACCTCTCATATATATATATATATATATATATACATATACACACATATATATTTATTATGTATATATTACATTAGACTTCTAAAAACTGCCAATAATAATTGTGTGACGATGTTGTTAAACAAATATTTATCAATTAAAAAGGAATTGATCAGTTCAGTTACTAAATAATTAAAGCAACATTTCTGTAGTGACAGTGTAATAAGTTTACCTTCTGAATAAATTTAACAAATGCTTTTCTAAAAGGCAGACGGCATCGGATGAACCAGATAGCAATGACATGATGAGCCAGTGATACAGTGTAGTGACTGAATCTGAATAATAAATAAATAAAGAAATAAATAAAGAAAGAAAGAAAGAAATAATTAAATAATTAATTAATTAATTAATTAAATTAAAGTATTAGTTAACAGTCTCTTATTCTGAACTTTACTTTCAATAATTCAACAAAACAAACCAAAAAATCATCTATATTTATTTGTATATGAATGTATGTGTGGATATGAGTACGTACATCCATACTCCATAAGCATGTATCTATATTTTTCAAATTTGACCTCTAGTTTTAATCAAAGTTATTTTTTATGTGGTCTTTGTACATCAGTATGACAAAATATTCTAGAAATATCATGTGCTTGTATATTATAGAATAGAATTATAAAATTGTTAAATCTTGTTCTCTGCAAACTGTGATGTGTTAACTGAAGCTTACTTGAAAGGGTTAGTATATGGAAGAGCTATGGCAAACACACTCATGTACTGATCTTCTACAAAGTTAATGTAGAGATTCTGTTGTCTCACAATGCCTGAAACAAAATGTTAATAACATCAGGTTATTAAAGTGAACTGGTTGCATCCATCACATCACTGATGAACTTTACAACACAATAAAATAAATTGTTTTTTAAATTCAGCTAAATCCTAAACAAATTTGTCACGCTAAGAATTCAGTAATATATGAAACATTTTGAAAAAACTTGAATTTAGCCTAATTTTATTAAACATTTCAGCTCAATGAATGATTAAATATCAAAATATTTTTATAAACCATGCACATATTTTTAAACATAAAAAAATCATAAATAAATAATAATAAAAAAAAACTTAACATTTTAATCTTACCTTATTTTAATATATTTTAAACAAGTAGATTATTAAATAATTTTATATTTTAATCTTACACTATGATGAAAATATATTTAAGATACTATCACTTAAGCTAAGTAAAATCAAACTGTTTATTACTAACTTGAGAGGAAAGCCAGGACAGGAATAGCCATTGAGATGGTTGCAGAGATCTTGGACAGAGACAGTAAGACAGATGGAAGCAGCCTCATTACGACATCCTGCATCTCCAGCGATGAAATACGAAGTGCACTGACACAAACCTTGGCGCACTTTGACACCAGCCCAAATTCCAAGCACTTGATTAGTTCACGCTGAGGAGAGAGTTAAAATATAAAATTTGAAAATGAAAATAAACATTAAAAATAGTTATTAAACATACACAGGTTTGTCTTAAAATCTATCTTCAGCATTTTGTTCAGATATAAAAAAAAAAAAATTTAGTGGAATTTACCTAAATAAATAAATAAATAAATAAATAAATATGCATTACAGTTTCACAAAAATGAAAGAAAAGATAAAGGAAATAACATACACAGCTTTGTAAATAAAAAAAACATATCATTTTTCTTCTAAATATTAATGAAAAAAACAGAAAACCTGTAATCTGATATGATGAGCATCAACTGAGTCTAATAAAAAATAAAATGTACAAATTTCTGTTTAAATAACAATAACCTGTCTCGTTCTGTCCAGGTAATCATGGTATGTTACCATGGCAGCCAGGACAGGAAATATGTAAGTGTGAAAATCAGAACGTGTGAACTTTGTAGGTAAACTCTGAAGTTTTTCAGGAAATCCAAGTGATCTGTCATTTACCTGAAAAATAAATAATTAAATAAATTTATAAAAACAAATAAAAGAATTTTATATTATTATATTTTCATTTTATTTCTTAAATTATTTCATTATTTCTTTATTACACTGACTGTAAATTATAACAACACTTTACATGAACAAGATCTAAAAAAAAATGTATTCCTGATAAATTGGAATATTTAAATATCCACTATATCCTGATTAACTGAATTACATAAATATTAATTATATAAAATATAAAATTTAAATGCATTATAAATTTGTTTAATTGAAATGTAAGTAAATATTATAAAATTTCTGAACTAAATATTATTCTATTTTTAAACCATACTATTCTATTTTTAAATTAAATATTATATTATATTTTTTTTTACAAAGTAAATATTAACTCACCATTGAACACAGTTTGTGACAAAGGTTATCAACCAGTTGTTGATCAGCAGAAAGTATTAATGTTTTATTCTGAAGGACTAAAGGCAAATTTTCTAAGACACACTTGAGAACATCCCAGTCAAATTCCTGTTGAATACAAAAATAGTTTGACAATATCACTCATTAAATTTATAAAATATTTATAAGAAATTAGCTTCAGTTCAGTGATCACACACAGAAATAAATAATAATGTGTATTTTTAAACTTAACAAATACTGAAATCACTATGATAATTTTCATAGGTAACTTATATTGAGGTCTTAAGAAAACAGTTTCAGTCCATTGATCAGATAGAGAAATATCAAAGCGTATTTTCAAAATCAACAAGAACAATACTAAACTTATTTTTACAAAAGCCATGTCATTATTTTAACTCTACGATAAAAGAAGAAATAAGATGGTAAAAATATTTTAATTATTAATAAAATGCATATCACTTTTAAGATAAAAGTAATAACTTTCATATTCTAACTACAAAATATAAAAGTGACATTTAAAACAAAAACACAAAAAATAAAATAAAATAACAAATGTCTTGTTTTTAAATGACAGAGGTTGCTACAGAAATAAATACAAGTAAATGTTTAAGTAAACATTTTTTATTATAATTTAAGAAATATATACAAGTAAATATATAAGGTAATAGCAAAAACATTCAAAATGTATTTGTGATTATGGTTTAGATAAATATATAAGGTAATAGATAGTAAAAAAAAACATTCAATACATATTAAAGAGTAAAATTTAAGAAATATATAACACTAAATATATAAGGTGATAGTAAAAACATTCAGTATATATTTGTGATTGTAACTTACATGTTCAAGACACATGATAAACAACTTGAATGTTTCTGTATAGCTGATCACTGAGGGAAGCTGAAACCAAGATGAATGCACTGCTGTGGGACTTGATGGAACTTCAACACTTTTGTCTTCACTGAAAAACACCAATATTAAAGCCTTTAATATCAAATCAGCTTTAAAAGTTTATATATGAATAGATCTGTTATTATATGTGCTCTATTCTTCAAAAGTAACCTGGTATATTTCTATCCAATGAATTTTATCTGTATTAAGAATTTGTATGTATTTTATGATTTTGTGTGTCATTTTATGTATGTAAATATGTTTCATGAATATGTATGTCTTTACTGGATGAACATGTTTAATGAATATGTATATATATTTTATGAATGTATATTTGTTTATTATTCAATATATGATTTTTATTTAGTGCCAGCATACATGTCTACAGAAGTCAAACATATTATCAATCATAACAACAATAATGACAAAGAACAAGAACAATAATGATGTTACTAACAATAATAATTATGATGATGATGAAATAATAATAATAATAATAATAATAATAATAATAATAATAATAATAATAATAATTAAGCTGTAGATTATAATTTCAACATACCTCTCTTTGCAGACAATGTAATGACTGTATGCAAAATGACTGTCAGAGGGACGGTCAGAGGGACGGTCAGCGAGACCCAGTCTATGCAGACTATCTGATCGCAGCTGCAGCAACATTTCCATTATCTTGTAAAAAAAAAAAAATTAATATTAAATGATACTTTTAATTAAAACTGCATGATGGAACACTGAACCCAAATTATTCATAACAATAAATAAACAGGTTTTTGAAAATTTATATAGTGAAATAATGTATAGATAATAGATCAATATCAAGGAAACTTGGAACAGAAGGTGACTAGATGTCAGGAGTTTTGGATTTTCTAGCTTAACGTATATTTAAACATAAAATAAACAATGAACAGCAAAGAATTAAGCCGTATTTAACAAACATAAATTAATATAGTTCTTAATCTGGTTTTCTGGAATCTGGATAAATAATCTGGTACCTGTAACTGAAAAACACACACAAAATAACTCATACTCACAGCTTTGCGAACAATACATGCAGAATTACTGGTGTATTTCTGAGTGTACTGGGTGGTCATGTGACCTATGAGCAGCTCATATACCTTCAAACAGTGGCTGGATGGAATCTGATAAAGCTTTGACTAAAAGTAAAGAAAGGTCATTCTCAGCATATTTAGAATTTTCTCTGAACTGCCATGCTAAATTAAACACAAAACCTATCTAATGCAACCTGAACAGTTCTGTTATAATGAGCAGAAAAAATAATCTTCAAAACTCTAAAAACAAAAGCTGTTAACTAACAATAACCAAGGTAAAAATGAACAAAGAACTTTTTCCCATCATTTAAAAATGCACCTACAATATCATGTACAAATAAAAATTATCCCAGTATAATATAAGATACTATTATATAATTATAATAATTATATATAGGAAACAAAACAACAACTGTCTTTCAGAAAAGCCTTAGCTCACTATCACATGTAAAATGTATTCAGTTTAAAGTAACATAATTTAGCTGAAACATTCATAAAATTATTAAAAACATTTTACTGACTGCTTACTTTACAATTTTCCCATAGCTTGCATTATCCCATAAATGTTTATTAAAAATATATTTTAGTTACAGCTTACTTAAAATTTTTCTCCCCACAGGGAAGTTACACCATAAAGGAATTTAAAAAAAAAAAATGAAACAGTTTTGTAACTGCATACTTTAAAAATTATGTTCCCATAGGTTACGTTATTCCTTAAATTACTAAAAAGATTTTTAAGACAGCTTACTTTAAATATTTTGTTCCCATGGATTACATTATTCCATAAATTACTAAAAAGGTTTTTGTGACTGCTTACTTTAAAAACCTCTACAAGTTTAAGGACAGCAGTTTTGATGTCAACAATCTGACCCTCATCCAGTCTGTGCACATCAGTACCATCAGCTGCATGCATCGGTCGTCTTAGTAACTGCAGAAAAAAATACAAAAAGTGAATAAATAATAATAATAATAATAATAATATTAACAATAATAATTACAATAACAATAATAATAATAATAATAAAATAATAATATAATAATAATAAAAAAAAAATATAATAATAATAATAATAATAATAAATAAATAAATAAATAAATAAATAAACCAATAAATAAATCCTATTTAAAATCAAAACTGATTATTACTTTTGCAAAATAATATAAAAATTTTAAAAAAAGTTAATTTAAATTTTCTTTTACATCATATTTAAAGCCAAAAGATATATGCATAAAACAAAATTAAAAACTATTATAAATTACATTAATTTTTTGTTTTCGTCATTTTTTCCTACTATACCTTTTCTACAAGGACGATGATGTCCATGAAGTCTGACGTGTTGCAGTCTTTGGCCAGCATGAGAAGCATTTCAACAGCCACTCGTCTCACTTCAGGGTCAGGGTCGTTCTCAATGTGACCAAGTTGTGGAATAACAACATTCTCCATTAAGTCAGACTGCCAAGAAGAAAAATGAGTTTGTGAAACCGTTTTAAAATGCTACAAATATTATAGAAAAACTGAAACAAGATTATCAAGGTGAACAATTAAATCAGAATTTGTGAAATAATTTTTTAAAAACTTAAAAATACTTGAAAATACCAAAAAGAATATTTAATCAAAACTTGTGAAAAAATTTTGAAATATAAAAAATAATTTTAGATGGTGAAAAATTGTTCAAAAAATGAAATCAAAATAATAAAAAATATAAAAACTCATATTAAAAAAACATCATGAAGGAGAAAACAGATTTATTAATTAAGAAAGGCAGTCAATATTCTTCTAAACAAATGTCTATTTAAAATATTAGCTCTGAAAAATTTTACAAGAATAAAAGTTAATAAATGTGGTTTGTAAAAAACATTATTAAAAAAATATATCAATTACTGAATTAAATCTATAAAATCTTATCAATTCATTATTAAATAGAAATTTTGAAAAATAAATAAATTATTTTTCTTACTTGTTGGACTGGATGATAAACATAAAAAAAAAGCCATCTTTGTGCTTACCTCATAAACATGTTTGTTGATACTCAGAATAAATGATAGAACATCTAGAGCCTTCTTCCTTATTTCTGTCCTAGTCTCCTGTCTGCAAAATAGTTTCAGCATGAGAAACAACAAAAATAAACATACATATAATAGCATATCAAAACTATTTTTTTAATGAGTTAACAGTTATAAAATAAAATAATTAAGGTCTTTTTAACCTTTTTTTTGTTTTTTTGTTTTTTTGTTTTTATATATAATTATCAAAGACAGCCAGAAAACTCACTTGAAATACTTTTCTAGAATAAGATTAAGATTCTGGATCCAGTTTTCCTTTCCTGGGTGGATTGACTCTGCATGATAATCTATCAAAGTGGACACAGACTTCTCCTAAAAACAAAAACAATTTCTTTACTTAACTATGCAGTTAACATACTTTTAAACAACAATTAAATATCATCATGGATATAGTAATCTACTGCCATAGTGCAAAAGGGTATGTTTTTCCAACTAGTAGCAGTAACATATACACCTTTCAGTATAAGTGAAATCAGAAACTACAATCTTTGGTCACTGTTTGTAGGCATGGGCTATAAATAGATACTGGTTATATCAGTGAAATAAATAATTAGAACCTACTAAGTTAATTAAATGAGACTAAAAATGAAATGTGACAAACTTCATATTTAAAAGTTTAACAGAAATATTGAAACTAATTGGTCTCAAGTCAAATACTTATTTCTGTTCTCTCTCTCTCTCTCTCTCTCTCCATTTTACTAACGGTAATGGTAATCTAAATCAAATTATGTGAATTAAATTTTATAAATTTCTGTTTAAATCATGCACAAAAGCAAAACATTACTATCAGATTTATTTTTCAAAGAGATTTTCTTTATGTATAATTACACTGGAAATAAATCTCAATGACTATAAACAAAAAAAACTCACTGATCTCTTGTTGACACAGAGTTCTATGATTTTGAAAAATCGCGATACTGAGCCCATAAAATGTCCCTTCTCATGGAGTTCTTCAATTGTTGTCAAAACATCATGTACCTCCATTTCCATACTGTCCTGCATCTGAACAGTTTCAGTCATATTAAATATAATAAATATACATTTTGTTTTCATTGGTCTTGTCATGACAATTATAATCAATCTTGTATTAAAAAATTATAACTGATAAAATAAAAATCTAGTGAAATTTTGTTATTCTCTGGTCTTGTGAAACAATAATCTGTCTCATGTTACAAAATGATAACTATTAAAATCTAATGTATTTTGTTTTGTTTTAATTTAATTAATAAATTACTTTTAACATGAAAGTAAACTTTATTAGCATCAGTAGAAAACAGATTATTTATTGAGGATTTTAAGCATGTATATATATTTTTTATATATTACACACTTATTGCAATGTCATTCTATTACCTCTAACTGTCTCAAAAGTACTTCAATAATATCAAGAATAATTTCCCAGGTGATATGGTTACTATCCTTGCCATACTTTTTTACAAGTCGTTGAATAGAGAGGACAACTTCATATGCAACAATTTCATTATTTGTTGACAAAGCCTGTAGGAAAAAAAATTATTAACAATAATAATAATAATAATAACAATAATTAATAAATAATAAATATAAAAAAACAAAAGCTCCAAATAAATGAAAATTTAATGTGAAACATTATAAATTAAAAACAAAATTCCTTTATCATTTCTTAAAAACACATGTAATAATATTAATAATATTTTATGTCACAGATTAGTATTTTAGCTTCTTTCAATTTATTATTAACAGACTAAAAAATTATATTTTAAAAAACCCAACAACTAACAAATCATTTTAGTCTGATAATTAAACAAAAAACACAAACAAATACTACAGATATATGAATTACAAAATATGATAATGGAAGAGTACTACTAATAAATGTACTTGACAAAGTGTTAACAAACCTGAAGAAAAGATGGAAGAACAGAAGAAGGGGTGTGTTTTAATGTTGGGACGAGTCTGGATCCCCATAATGCCATTCCTATGAAGAAAACAGCACCTCGAAGCAGCAGTGGATCTACTGGAGGACATCTGGAAATATTTTAGGAATGAATATTTATTTAATGACATGTCAAACATTTTAATGTTAACACATATCAAGTGTATGACATAAGATATAAAATAAAAATACAGTAATATCAAATCGAAGCTCAGGATCCCTTACTAAAATTCCAAAATCTAGAACCATTTTCAAGCAGTAGGCATGGTAATATTTTACAGTTTTCAGATGGTTTAATGAATATAATTATTAAAAAATATTATATAAAAAGATCTGCAGACCTTGATCCTATTCTCAGGCAATCTCATTATATTCCAAAATCCTAAAACATTTATGGTATGAGCATATATGATAAGGAATATACAAAATATAGTGGCTAATTATTTACATTAATGCATAACAATGTTAAAGTAATAACAAAAAAAAGAAAAAATATCAAAAAAAACCCACCTCAACAACATGTTAATTAAGATAATGCTTTAAACAACATACCTGTCTTGTAACATACAGCACATGGTGTAAATACTACTGTGTCCAAGATGTGTACCCAGTAATTTTCTCATCAACTGACAACAAAACAAAATAATTATTTTTCCTTTGTTTTAAATATAACAGTGATGAAGACAAATTAATATTTAAACTATATAAATATTACAATTATTACTCCTGAAGTAGAATATCATTTTAACTCACCTCCCAACTTTCTTCACAGAATTTGGGTTTGTTAACCATATGACAGAGTGCAGCAATAAATGGATGCAAAGATGATGAAGGGAGGTAACTGTATCGAACCACAGCATCAAGAACTTCAAGGCAGTGCTGAATACAAAAGTTATTCATTAAAAGAAAAAGAAAATCATTTATTTCATATAAATATTTAAAAACTAGTAAAATGGATAATTATTTTGATTAGATTAACTGATGGCAGTTTGTGCTTAGGATCTTGCTGAAATGAATCTCTTTGTTTTTTTTTTAATATATTTTAATTGATTTTTAAAGATAGTTTAATTTTTATTTTCCAAATTATTTTTATTCTATGTAATCATTTGAATGTAAATTTACTGGAGAAAAAAAAAAATAATAATAATAAAAAAAATAAATAAATAAATTTTAAAAAAGTTAATAAATAAATAAATAAATAAATAAATAAATAAAAACTTTACTAAACTAAAAATTAATTATTCAACAGTTTAAGAAAAGAACAGTAACAAACATTAGGATGAGTAAGATGTTTCTGAAATAATGAATTTTAATGAATTTTTTTTTTTTTTTCAAATAGAAATTAACATCTTAAATTTTTCCATACTTTTAAGTTCTGCTCTTCCTGAGATCTTGCCTGGTTTGGAATCATGCATGTCTGCCTGAAAAAAAGAGATTAGCATCATTTTAACATAAAGTTTTAAATTCAACCTTCAAAAATAATTTTAAATTATTGCTTACTACAGCTATAATGTATTGTCAACATAAGATTTTTAATTCCATTACTTAAAAATACAAAATTATTATTGTTGTTGTTGTTGTTGTTGTTGTTGTTTTTGTTGTTGTTGTTATTATTATTATTATTAATATTATTATTGTTGTACAATTGCTTAAAGTATTTAGAACCAGGTGAAGGAATTATATTGAATTATGTACTTTTATCTGCTTTGCTTTTCATCAACTAAGAGAAAAAATGTATCCATCAGTTATCATGCCAATTTCAATTATTTGTTCCTGCTAATTATTCAACTTATCTCTTATTATTTATTTGCTAATAACCGTTTTGGTTTGCTAGTTGACAGAATTTCATTTTTTAATAATCATTTAAGGCAAAGATTTTAAAGATAATAGGAATGCAACAAGGAACTGAGATTTGTTCATTTATTTTGAAGTAATTCACCACAAATCAACACCATATATTAATGCTCCACCAAAATATTTTAAAACAGTTAATAAGAAAAATATATTATCTGAAAAAGCAAAACTCTTGAAGCATCCTCTCTGCAATTGCAAATATAATTCATACTGGAAATAAAAGAAAAACCAATTTCTTCTTACTGAACTAAACAGGCAACAACTTCTTCATCCAGATAGGCTGCGTTAAATTTGATAACTTGAACCAAGAGACAAAGGAATTCCTGAATTCGACCAGCAGCCATAACATCAGGCATCCATTTACAGAGAAATGCACCTAAATATAAAATACTGAATGATGAAATGAACACATTTTAATACTTTATTAATAACAGTTATTACATTTCTTGTATAGCAAAAATGTGGAAGAAGACATTTGGTTCTACAATTCTGATGGTTACTCTTTCTGATTAACAGCAAGGAGGGTTACTCCTACTGATTATGTATACCTTTACACAAGAAATAAACAATATAGCCACACAAAGTAAAATCTGTGATTAGTAAATTCTCAAGACCATGTTTTAACAGCAATCTCCTTAAAATGTTTACTTCCAACAAAGTCCACAATTACTTGCTTATAATTTTCTTACCAAATATGTATATTGATAATATAAAGTAAATTATAGCTTTCTTAGGTTTAAAACTTGTTTGAGTGCATGAACAAAGAAAGAAAAATAATTTTAATTTTTAATTGTTATTTTTCAATAACAAAAATTAAAATAAATAAAAAATTAAAACATTAAATTTAATGCATAAATAAACAGACACAAATGTTGTACTTATTAGTCTTCGATTTTCATATTTTTAAATCAATATGACAGTAAACCAACCAGTTTCTTCTTCAAAATCCAGCAGATTTCTGCCATTTTCACTAAGAATTGTAAACATCTCCAGCCTAAAAAATATAATTTAAATAAATGTAAACAACATCTCAACAGTTACTAATCAAAACAATTACATCAATATTAACCATTCCTTTAAATATGTAATTATTGAGAGAAAAAAAAATATATATATATATATATATATATATGAAGCAACTATTTGTGTTTAAAAATATATTCAGACACATTTAAAAGTACTGGACACAATATACCTAGAAATATAATTCATGTTCTTTTCAAATCAGACATAAAAAAAACTGAAAGTTCATTCCTATAGACAGGAAAGTATTTACCATAGATTTTGATAAACCAATCAGAGAGCATTAGTTGGAACTGGAAATAGCCAAACAAAGAATATCCATACAACTGACTAGTAATATGTATAATGTGTTCATTATCCACTATTACTGTATCATAATCACATTAGAAGGTAATAAGTTTTTGAAATTAACAATCAAACAAAAAAAGAGAAAGAAAATGGTTGATTTTAAATATTACTTGTCTTGTAAATCTTCAGGACAGCTGAGTTTCTGAATCACTCGGAAGAAATGTCCTCGAAGCATTCCAAGATTATTTAACTGAAAAATCAAGAGATTTCAATGCACTGTCTTTACTTCTATTAGTATTATTATATTACATTTTTATAAATATATATTTTTTTTTTATTATTATTTTTTTTTTTTTTTTAAGGAAAGAAAGGAAAATAGATGTGGAAAAGAAATCTCAAATATAGATAATTCTGACAACAATATTCAGAGTAGTTGTATATAATTATTACCTGGCCCTCCAGAAGATTCCTCAGAAAGAGTAATGCAACATGTCTGTTCTCTGCAGGGACCTGTGCAGGTAACAAATCACTAATGGATGCCCAAAGTGCTTCCATAGCATTCTTGAAAAAAAAAATAAAGCAAAAAATAATAATAATAATGTATAAAAAAAAAAATACAAAATGTTTTTTACTTATTTCCCTTGATGTGTTATGTCATTTGTTAGGGAATTTTTTTTATTTTTTTTATTTATTTTTTTTATATATTTTATTTTTAACCTATTTGGCTATGTTAATATTATTAACTACATAAATATATTTAACAAATGATAATTTAAGTATTTATCAATATATATAAATATTCTGAAAAATAAAGATGTCCTACCTAACTTCTTTCAGTCTCTTTGTTCTGACTATTTCACTCAATTAACAAATCAGATTTTAAGTAATTATATATGTTATATAAAAGTAGTGAAATACAAAGATGTCCTAACCTCTTCCAGTCTTTTTGTTTTCACTATTTCACTCAATTCTCGTATTGTCTTCAAACGATTGTTTGCTGGGCTATCAGGACCAATCTCCTGAAAATTAAATTCAAAATAACTTTTAAAATTTTAACTGTTTTTGTAATAGCCTTTGCATATTGTAATAACATTAAAATATAATCATTTTAAATTATGCATACACAAGTTGGTCCACCTTTTCTACAGTTTTGGCACCCATGGCTTTATCAACTATGGTTCAAAAATATTTAAAAGTGTAGTGTACTTTAATTTGTATTCTTATGATGGCAAACTG
This sequence comes from Chrysomallon squamiferum, assembly GCA_012295275.1. Taxonomy (NCBI): domain Eukaryota; kingdom Metazoa; phylum Mollusca; class Gastropoda; order Neomphalida; family Peltospiridae; genus Chrysomallon; species Chrysomallon squamiferum. The sequence continues at coordinate 13,323,140 of CM022679.1, forward strand.
GATACCAGAATTCTGTATTGGTACATATAGGTGGAGTTTATGGTTATGAACACATACAGGGTAAAAGTATGTCATCTTACACAAATGATCTCAGCATTTCAACACAGACAAGGGCAATGATGTAACTAAGGTATGGCAAGTGTTACATGCTTTTGGCACTGCTTGGAGGGCTATGCCAGTGAGTACTTTGTATTAAACTTAACTGGTATTTTTGAGCTGATTTTTATGGTGAAATTATCTGAAAGATGGGTGTCACATGTTTGCCCAGGACCAATTTTAGGGCTTGTCATAGGTACTATTTTCTATACATATGACCGTGCATTAGGGTCCTGGAACAATATATCCACAGATCAACAGCACCAATCATATATTCAAATGAATAAAAATAACATTTGGGTTAAAATAAATTAATATCTTATTAAATGTCCAGAATACAGAAATACTTCAAAATCGTGAGTTATTAAAGTTACTCAAGAAGATTATGGCTCTACTACATACTAATCCTGTTTATGATAATACATGACATATCAAATAGCAGCAAAAGGTATTTTATATCTATCTTTTCACAGACAGAAATGTACACAACTAACAGTATTTTTAAACAAAATGTGGCACAATGAGTGCACTGATGCTTAGTCGAAGTTAAGCAAAATATATTACCCTCAGGAGTTCTGTAGTGAATATGATTTCTTTTGTTTGTGTTCTTGGCATTGTTAGTGGTGTTGGTGGTTTATTTATTCCCAGAAGTTTGCGAATTTTTTCCTTAAAATTGTCTGGTTCCTTTCCTGCCATTATGAATTTTTTCTTTCTTCTTCTAAATTTGCTTTCTTAATGAGGATTCCTGAAAAAATTAAATAATAAATAACAAATAAAAGGTTTGTTTGTTTAACAGAATTAAATAATAGAAATATAGAAGTATAAATAAAATTTAAAATTTCTAAGATTTAGATAGATGTTTAACATAACTGATTCCAGATAACATCAATGATAACTTGCTAATAACTTCAAATGTATACTGTGAAAAAAAATTAAAATTAAAATATAATTTTCTACTAAATTATTTTGGTAAATATTTTTGGTTATTCTACAATATTCTAACTATAACATTAGATATCCTGAAGAAATTATTCACAGTATAAGCATATTACTTAACAAACTGGTTGAAACTGCCCTCAACTATAAATAAGCAAATATATTTCAATAATTGCAAGTCATATTTTTATTAACATACGTAATATATTAAACTAAATTATCTTTTCTTATAGAAACACATAAATCTATTCCAATGAGCAATCCATTGAGCTTCTTTCAGGGTTTTTTCTGATACCGACAAACTTGCAGGTTTGTTTTTAGATAATTTCAAACCATGTGTTTAGATAACAAGAATAGACATGTTTAATTTATCTTTTTGCACATAAATCTCAGAAATAAATATCTGTTGTGCTGTTGGATTTTCTACTTTATTTTTTAAATTCTAACACATTTATAGACATATTTTAAGATATTTCAAATCCTATCTTCAGATAACAAGAATAAGCATATTTAATTTATTGTTTCTTGTAGGAAAACAAAAACTGAAGACTACAAGTTTTTTCTTTGTTTTTGTTTCTTTTGAAAAAACATTTTGGGAATTATTCACAAACCTGCTTCCTGTTTTTAAAATAATTCAGATAACAAGAATAAATATTTAATTTCTCTATTCTTGAAGGAAAATATAACCTGTTCTGGGATTTATTTCTATAAATTCTGAAAAAGTGCCTTTTCAGTTCCAAAACTTTTAATACAACAGTAAAATAATTTATATTATATTCATATTTACAAATCTAAAATTTTAGAATTAAACTTACTTTTAATGAAACATTTATCTATGATTTTAACATGGTTTATACAATCTGTATCTGGGTGCTGAATCATTATTAGAAAACTGAAAATAACAAGTATAAGCAAGTCACGTGTTTAATGGTACTTTACTTTTGTTTACAAAAAGATCAAACATTTAAAATAAATCAAAGCAGCTGATGATAAATCAGTGAAAAACAAATAAATGACAAATCTGTTGCTAACAGAAGAAGTTAAAAATAGAAAAATTGTCACACTGAAGGCTTCAGTAAATGACAAAGCAAATATGAACTTCAAGGACAAAAATATTGCTTTTCTTAGACATTGTTAATATACACACCCGGAAAATAACAAGACCTGAACAGGTTTTGTAAAATCAACTCACCAGAAGTGTATAGACACTTCAAATTATCTCATAACAATTTTCTTAATATTGTATAAACAGTTACAATTTAACAGCACACATATTTATTATTAAATATGGAGATCTAACTTTAAATATTTAATAGTATAAATTTTTTTTAAATACACATGATTAGCTGATACCAAAACACTATGAAAATACAGAAACTTCAAATTATTTCTTAATACAGATCTGTTTATCATTAATACTATTTAAAGAGTTTTTTAATTATTTAAATATGTAGTTTTAACTTTAAATATTTTAATAGCATAATTACTTTGAAATGTAGATTAGTAGGTCACAAATGCTATAAAAATAAAATTGCTTGAAACCATTCTGTAATACAGCTACTGTTTAAACAATTACTAAGTTAGAATACTGATGTAAATTTATTAATGATTATAATTATTTTCTATGCAGACCTGACTTTAAATATTTTAACTGTATATTTTGGAAATGGAATAAATATATTCATATTGTATCAGTGTTTGGATTTAGCAACAGTCTGTGAGACTAAAGAATATTATACTAATTTCCAGTTCCTACAGAACATGTGTAACACAATCAGAAGTGACCAGCTTTGGAGCATCATTAAGACAAAGATATTCATTAAAAATTTATAAGTATAACTAGACTCTATATGAATTTTGAACTGTTATAAATTATTATTTTATTATTAGCATCCACTTTTACTGAGGAGATCCAAAGTTCTGAAATATGAAATTGATGCCTTAAATCATTACTTTGATCTGAAATAATTACTTTAAACTTTTAAAGGTAGGCATAAAATTTAAGCAAATAAGTAAAAAAAAAAAAAAAAAAACGAAATATTTATGTTTGTATTTGTGAGAGACAGAGACAGAGAGCATGCATGTGTTTACAAGACAGCGGGCTTTTGCATAATCTTGATAATGTTATTAAAATATATAATGTGAACTGACACTCAGTGTAAATTTTGTAATTGTTCTTTCTTTCTTTCTTTTTTTTTCATGATCTGTTTATTAAATTATTTATCATCATTTACGCACAACTTCTATGAAGCGATAATCATAATTAAGCCAAACATAGACTTTCCGACATGCTTCGGGTGATTTCATGACTTTGCTCTCTTTCTACAGATGTATGTTAACTTTGCGTTACATATAAAGTTAAGTAAACCTGTTATTGTTCATGTTAATCAAACTCTTTAGGTTCCTCAACACTTGCAACCATTTCCGTCACATCTTCTGCATTAACGACTGGAACACTATGATATGGTGCGCTGTTAGCGACACTTCCAGAAACATAAATATACACACGTTTTAAAATAAATCTTCAGAATTTATACACGAAATTTAATATTTAATGAAATAGTTACAGTATGTATATGGTTTCTTTCAGTGTCGTCTGATGCTATTTCATTCTGACTTTAAATCGTATATATCGATATTTCAACTTTAAGGCACAATTATAGAAGAAAAAAAAATAACAATAATTTATTAATTACTAAAAGCAACCGATATGATCGAAATCATCAAAAACGATTTATATTTATCATTCAGTATTTAGAACTCAAGTCAGTATAACAGTATTAATAAAATAATAAGGAACTATATACCATTTGGGGCCAAATTAAAATATATTAGATAAATGTCCACAACTAGCTTCCATACAACAAACATTTCTCGTCTGTAATCACGTGATACACCATGTGGTTTCGTTTCGTAGGATTTTTTTTTTTTTTTTTTTTTTTTACGTCGATTGTGGTAGTGACAAAGCTTTTTATTATATTAAAAGTTTAAACGATCGTGAACGAGGCGCGTATATTTTGGAAATTTGAAATACTTACACTAAAAATAGCTGTTAAAAGGTTCTTAACATTGATTATTTATATATTTCTTTAGTTTCTATGATAACAAGAACAAGAACAAAAATATAAAAACAGTATCTATAAATTGATCAAAAATCTATTATTTTCAAACAAATTCTTATTGTTTCAAATATTAAAACTAATTTATGTAGTTTTAAAATTATATTGTTAAAGCCGTTTGCGATAGTAAAAATAACATGAATCAGCAAATTTTTACTGCAGTAGACATTGCTGAAAAACAAATTGCATCAGTTTATTCTTGGATTATACAATGAATAAATAAATAAATAATTACATTAATATATAAATAAATAATTAAATGTTTGCCTTGCACAAAAATACTGAATGATGAAAGAGTGTGAAAATAATAAATAAAATTGTGTGCATGTGTGTGTGTGTGTGAGAGAGAGAGAGAGAGAGAGAGAGAGAGAGAGAGAGAGAGAGAGAGAGAGAGAGAGAGAGAGAATAAATATATGTGATGTACTTTGTTTAATAATAATATTTTTTCTTTGATCATTTATTCAAATTCAGCCTAGTTCTTGTAATGCATCTTACATTATTTATTAAGTTCTGGTTGATGTTATGGAATGATACGACACTCGGTTCAAACCTAAACCTATAACAGTCAGGTATTCACACTATTGTGTTACAGTGTCATTGTCTTTGTAAATGCAAATATACCTGTAACTTTTTTTTTTTTTTTTTTTTTTTTTTTTTTTTTTATTATTATTATTATTTTTTTAAGTTCAAAATCTTCTTATGTCAAGTCAAGGATACCGGAGAGTGCAACACAATGTACATACGGGACTGTAATATAATTATCTATACACACTGCGTGAACGAAAAATACGCAAAGAAGTCTATGCGTATTTTTTCTTTTAATTTACATATTTATTTATTTATTTAATTAATGTTGTTGTTGTTGTTGTTTTGTTTGTTAATTTTTCTATTTTATCTATAAGAGATTTAACGTATTATATTGTGATAATATAAATTTCATTACCAAAAAATTAAAAGAGAACAACTAAATTCCCAAAAGGCCAATATTACTGGTCTAACTACTGCTAAGCGATCATTTGTTTGAGTGCTAAGTGGTTTTTAGGAATTCAAACAACAACGTGATTTTCAGTGTAGAAAATATTTAGACGTTGGTCATACTTGAGTAATCTTAAACATTTTTTTTATCTTCCCAGCATTACATAGACCTAGGTCGAGCGTCTTTTGTTTTGTGTTTGTTCTGAACAGACACCCAGTACCAGTGTTCGAGCAAAGAAAAGAATTAGATTAATATGTATCAGTCGAACATATACAGGCCTAATTTAAATATCGTGTATCAGAGTATTGTGTTTGGAAAATAAAATATCCCTGCATTTTCAGCTGAAGGATTAAAGTACATTTGCCTTCGTTTAAACTTAAAATCTATTTATAAGGCGTAATATACAGTTTCGGAAAATAATATCTAAATATTATGTTACTTGCGAACCCTGTACTCATTATTACAATGGAGAAACTGTTTCTGCGCTGTTGTATTAGATAACTGTCAGTTTCTAATTACCCAGGTTATCAGTTTAATCACTGTATCCATTTTAATTAGCATATGTTACTCGTTTAGTGGTAATTTATGAATGATGAAAATAAAAATTCATAACACGGCTTGTAACTTGAAACTAAATTTCAGAAAAGTGATATATTTATTGATAATAATGACATGTAAAAGTAATAGAGTCTATATTATTTAATGTATACAAACACTGTAACAGTGAAATACTGGTATCATATTTTATTATTTCCCAAGCATTATTGCATATTACATTTTAAAAACTTATTTATAAATACAAGTAGTAGTCATAACAATAATTTTATGCGTATAACACATTTTCTGTTGAAATAATATAAATTAATGTGGCAAATTAACAAATTTCTGGGGAAAACTGATTTGAAGCGAATTAAGTTGGGACAAATTTACTTTCTCCATCACGCGATGATCATCCTATGATAATCAGAAAAACGTTTTGTAAAATGCGCCTTGTCACGTTCCACCCCGCTCTGAAAAAAAACGCTTCAAGTCAGTAAAGAAAAATGTAACAACCATCACGTACACAATTTGTAACCTTTACCTTGCTCCTTAGTAACCGTAACTCTAAAAGGAAAATATGCGCTTCAATGTAGATTATTATCACCATATGTATAATTATATACCCTAAAACAATGACAATAAATATTAATATTTTAGTATTAAAACAAAAATAAATTAATTACATGTAGTTCTAAACTAGCTTTCAAAAGAAAGTGTTTTATCGCTATTTTCTTTCTATATATTTGATTATAAATCATCCGTAAAGTTCATGCGCCACGTCTGAGTGCATAGCTGAAAAGAGCAGACGTGGTTTTGGCTTTTAAATTCTAATCATACGTCTACTTTGAACGTGAATAAGCTTGTAGCTTCTGTTATATACTAATGGCGAAAAATTACTGGTACAAAATATAAACACACCACTGTAATATTCTATACCATTTATGTTTCACCGAGAAAGATTGATGGATGACTGATTATTAATGGAACGGAATATATGTTGTCCTACAGATCTTTCATGAAACTCATAAAAGGCTTTGCAAAGGCTTTAATAAACAACACTGAAGATTTATCTGTTTTTATAATGCACAGATTTGGGCGAGGCGGGGTGACATTACGAAATTAAAATGACAAAATAATAAATAAAGAAATAAAAAAATAAAGAAATAAAAAACCTGCCCTGTGCTTAATGCTGGTAATAGAAGGTCAACGATCCAGTAACACAAACATGAACGAAGCCCAACAGGATAGGTGTGCATTTAAGGAAATATTTTGGACACCTACCTGTATATAAATTGGTAAAATTGTGATAGGGAAAAATGCAAATGGCATTAGCAAACTGTATATGTTATGCAGATGTACTTTTTGGACAGTCTACAAAAGATGAAAACAAATTTGTATCTTTATTATTATTATTATTATTATTATTATTATTATTATTATTATTATTAAAGCGAGTATATTTATTAGCTTTGCATTAACACATTTATTTTCGCATATAATAAGGTCTTGATACAAATAGGTCTATTAGCAGAAGTGTGTCAGTATAACACATACGAAATTTGAAAGGCATATTGCATCATGGTAATGATAAAAAAAAAAAAAAAATCGATAATTTTGTAACAGAAGGCACACAATTGATTACTAGTGTTTATAATAGCTTAATAGCGTCAACGAATATCCGGCACGTTGAAGTAATTATCTTACTTACTTCTGCTTAAAAAGTCAACAGAAAAAATGTACTTTTAGTTTTTTACAATAAGCGTTTAACTTTCATTTTGAGCTTGGTCATTTTATAATCTATAGCGTACATTGATTTAACTTTAAATAAGACTAAATGTAAGCAAAATATAATTTATTTATAAAAAGGCCTATATGAAAACACGTTCAGAGGTTTTACAGTTATAGACTGGTGCTGTTAAATATAACCAGCCTGCACATTTATTTGATCGAAAGGTGTCCTGCATCTGACCCATTGCTGGCATCGTCTAGGCCAGATGCTGGGCACCTTTGGTCCAGATACATATGCTAGCTGGGTAGTGTTTTTTTTGTGTGTGTGCTTTTTTAATTATTATTATTATTATTTTATTTATTTTTTTTTCAGTAATAAAAATAATAAAGAAAGAAAGACACTATTATAAAATAAAAATTAAAATTAAATTAAATGAAAATGAAAAAATAACTAACAATAATAATTTTACGTGAACCTGTTTCAGGGCTAAGACCTGAATCAGTACTAGCAATAATAGGCTTAGAGATTTAAGAAGAAATCGTTAAAATAATGATCAATATCCTCAGCTTAGTGAAAATGAATCTGTCATTATTTTTGTGTGTATGTGACTTTCTAATATACCAAAACGTGATATTTTTCTGTTATCGTATCCATAAAATTAGTCACTGATAATCTATCGACTTCACACTTCACAGCTCGCATCGAATCACGTTCAGTCTCTTGCCCTCCACCACATATATCAGCAAAGTAATAACCATGCATGTTAGCTCCTAATCAGTGGGTCCCTTATATCAAAGTTCTTTAACCCTTAGAAATGTTGCATGACGTAATACGATAAAATTGTTAAAGTATATGTGTTATTTACTCGTATTTGTTTCAGTAAATTTACTAAGAGAGTTTATTCAGTCATTCGTTTTATTTTATTTTTTTTATTTTATTTTTTTTTTGTCCTATTTTGTATTTTAATAGCCGTATGTTTTATGTTTATGTGTGAGCAATGGAGTTCTTCTTCCGAACACGTTCTTGTAATTTCACGAGCTCTGCGAGCTTCATTTGATATACTTTACGTGGGTCTCTCTTAATTTTCTGTTTAGCCGTTGATTTTAATTTTAATTTTCTCTGATAGTAAAGTATCTATATGATTATTTTATATTTTTATTTTTTTTATTTGTTTTTTTTGTTTTTTTGAAAACTACCTGAATTACATGCAAAAATAATTTCATGAAAGCTCGAGAAGTCCTGAAACTGTGTACCGAAATAAATCAAAAGTTAAGGCCTATCGTGAAGGATGTATATGCGCAAACTTTAAACTGTGCAACACTTTATATAATAATATATCCGCAAATAGATTAGGTCAGTAATAACATATTATGCTATAATTTTGTTTTTGCGTACGTTCATATTAATCATGGCCAAAATAAGTATAAGAATAAGACTGATGCAATTTAATTTAATTTTATTTTATTTTATCTTATTTTATTTTTTTTTTTTTTTTTTTTTTTTTATTTTTTTAACGAAGATTAGATAATGAAATGATGCATGCACTTTACTTCACGTATCGTTTTATTTATAATTAATGCTATAGTTCCAAACCTTTTCTCTACCATAGACGCCATTTATTTTATTTTTTGTCGTTGTAATTATATTTTACTGATATTTTTAATTAACTCACGAATTGTTTTGGGACCGGCTAATTTAGTATTACGACAGAAGGCAAAATTGAGAAAAGAAAGGCTTATGGCTGAATGTGTTTGACGTCATCAAATTTGCAGCACGCATTATGAGCATGTGACAGCTGTTAGTGCCAACTATCCAGAGATCAAAGTTTCTCTTGAATAATGTTAATGTTCTTGGATAAAGTTTAAGATAACTTTTGTGACAATCAGAAGGAAACGTTAATGATCAGTAATATTTTTGATTTTTAGAAAAATGCAAAAGAAATATAAAAATACTTACGTAATTTGTCACTCCGAAGACAATACAAGTCTTTTTTTGCAGACTTTACTTATGTCAGTTATGGCGAGTTATTTATTTCTTCTTCATTTTTGTCTTCCCCCCTTTTTTTTTCTTCTTCTTTTTTTTTTTTTTAATTATTAAAGAAGTATTTTTACAAATTTGCTGACTTAGATTTAGAAAGAAAAAGAATTTTATTATTAATTGTTTTTCTTTAAATTATTTATTTATTGTTTGTTTGTTTGGTTGGTTGGTTGGTTTTGTTGTTTATTTGTACATTGTTGTCTTATTTGGTTTGATGTTTGTATTTGTTTATAGTGATAACGACTGGAAAATGACTGCAGCTACTCGTGTTGTTTCTGTGAAATGGCTCAGTGAAAATCTGTCGTCTCCAAATGTTCGTGTTGTTGACGCTACAGCGTACAATGCATTTATTAAAAGAAATGCAGAAGAAGAATATTCTGCAAAGCATATTCCAGGGGCAGTGTTTTTTGATCAAAATAACTGTTGCGATCTAATGACCCCGTATGTACATAAAACGCTACCAACTGCAAAACAGTTTGAAGATTATGTAGGAACACTGGGAATAAATAACAACACACATGTCGTTGTTTATGACAGAGATGAGAAATACGGGATTTACTCAGCTCCTCGCGTTTGGTGGATGTTTAAAGTTTTTGGTTACACCAACGTATCCATATTAGATGGAGGGCTTCAGAAATGGTGCGAAGACAAACAAGAAGTTACCAGTCAACCAACTAATGTAAAAGAAGAAAAATTCGTGGCAACTTTCAATTCTTCATTGATTAAATATTTTTTAGAAATTGAAAGTAATATATCAGAGAAAACGTTTCAGCTTGTGGACACAAGACCATCAGGAAGATTCTTCGGCAAAGAACCGGAACACAGCAGTTGTATGTATTATTACAAAAAGAACAAACGATATCATTTCTTTTTATCCCCTCAACCAAATAAATGTAAAATGTTAAGTAATTATAAATCCAAATATAAAAGCATACCAATTACGACGATGACGAAAACAAACAAACAACAACAACAACACAACACTAATAATAATAATAATAATAATAATAATAATGCCTTTCAGTGCTTCTTAAATTATTTCAGTACATTCAAAATGTCTAAATTTCCTTTTATCTTTGGTACAATTCTTTTTGACCTCCTTGATTCATTTACCCTTTGGTGATCAGCTTACAAAGCATTGGTCAAACGAAACGTATTAGCATATACAATATTCCAGCTAAAATAACTGAACATTTGTGTGTGTGTGTGTGTGTGGTTAAAGACAAAACAGGAGTACGGTGTAATGAAAATGCCATCATAATTACTTTGGTGGTAGCGGCACAATAACGACTGAAAACGCATATAATAAAATATCGAAAGTAAGTAAATATAGTTAAGGTGCCATTTTGTGGCCCGTTTTCACAAAATCGTGATGCTGTTTTCGCTAGTTCAGTGGTTATATTTCGTCAGTTTCGTAGTTTCATCCTGCAACCATATCTGTAATAATATATCACTATGTTTAATAACGCTTATTCAAAATAACAAAACAAATAAACATTATTTTAATTTACTTTATTCTTTTTTTTTTTTTTTAATATTCCTGTTGTTTCTTTTTTCTTTTCTTTTTTTCTCTTTTTTTTTTCTTTCTATTTTGAAATAGCTATAAAATCTGGCCACATTCCAGGAAGTATAAATATTCCTTTTTATACCATTATGAATCCAGAAAGTAAAACGATAAAAGATAAAAACGATCTTAAACAATTGTTCACTGAAGCTGGCGTGAAACTCGACGAGCCTCTTTGCTTAACCTGTGGTTCAGGTGCATGTCATTATTATTTAATAATAAACTTAATAGTAAATTTAATCCATGTGAGCAAGCATTGTTTGCTCTCTCTCTCTCTCTCTCTCTCTCTCTCTCTCTCTCTCTCTCTCTCTCTCTCTCTCTCTCTCTCTCTCTCTCTCTCTCAGTTGTCTGGTTTATTCTACATAAATTATGTTTTATGATCTCAAACGCATAATGTAAAGTGTATATAAAGTATAGTCGAAGTACTCGCTGCTCGGTTCAACTCTTAAGGCCAGCGCCACGAAGAAGAAACCAATTCTGCAACATGTTCAACTTAAACGTATTCGACTTTTAGATTTTTGCATAGAGTGATGCACCTAATGAGTACAAAACATTTTACAGTTTGTCCTTAAGTAGAAAGTTACAGATTATATTTATTAATTGTTATTGTTGTTGTTGTTGTTTTTTTGCTATTTCAGGCGTAACGGCCTGCTGTGTGCTGCTTGCTGCCGAAATCTGTGAAGCTAAAGACCTGTCTCTCTTTAACGGATCCTGGTCGGAATGGTATGTGCGTTCAAAGCCCGAACAAAGAGAAGACTGTCCCGAAAGTGAACAAACATCGGAATATGTCGATGTCGTTTACCAACTACTTTTTGCAGCTGCCATTCACTTTGCTCTTTGTTATGTAAAATCTGTTTAGAATATAATTTTTTTTTTTTTTTTTTATTTCTTTTTTTTTTTTTAAACAAGTAGGAGATTAGGTTCAGAAAATATAGTTCACTTTGGGCTAATTCGTACTTTCGCTGTTTATTTCCAATTATCTATTCAGCGAATCTTGAACGCAGATTCAAACTGTAATATACCAGTCTGTTCGATCAGTTCATATTATAGCTTCTTGTTATTCTTCGTCAAATTAGTTTTTTAAATATGTTTTCATTCTTTATATTTTTATTTATTTATTTTATTATTATTATTATTATTTATTTTTACTTTTTATTATTTTTTTTTTTTTTTAAAGACTACGTTCAGTGTGCGAACGCCACTCTTTTTATTTTTATTTATTTAAAAAAAAATGTTATAGACGGCTATGTTAAATTTGTTTATAAAGTTTATATTTATATTTTATTCAGCTTTAGTTAGATGCAGAAAAATTGTAATTTTATTCCTAAAGAACGTGTATAATTATTATGTCTTAATCGCTGGACATGAGATTGGAATTACCTTATGATTTTTCATCTGTTTAGTTCAGCTCGTTTTGGATTTTTTCTTCCTTTGATAGCTTTCCGTTTTATTTTAAAAACTTTATGTTTTATTTTATAAGATTTTATTATTGTTTTTATTATTATCATTATTACTGGGTTTTTGGATTGCTTTTTAAAAATATATTTTTAAAATAAAGTCTGAATATACGTATATACAATTTATATATAAATTTATAAAAATAACAGATTTGTTTGCGTTTGCTTTTCTTTAAAAATGAAGAAGAAAGAATTGAAATACCTTAAAAGATTCTGAAAATCTGCAAGCTGTATCAATTTTATTTAAATCTTTAATAATCACCCTTTCGTACATATTAACAACCACATTTACACTACTAATAAAATAGAAATATTTGTCTTCAAAAATCAAGAGCGCTTATTTGATCAGTTAGTAGTTCTCAGCGGCCAGTAGTGTAATTTCTAAAATAGAACCTTTATATATCTTTACAAAAGAGACAACAGAATAACTGAAGCAGACATGAGAAGAAATGCAAAATACATAAAGTGTGTCCATGTTAACAACAGAAGATAATTAAGTTGAGGTTCAAGTCAGTGGGGCGCCCTCACAATGGTGCGTGATAACATGTTTTGAGTTAATGATCGGCTGTGACAGAAAGGCACTGCAAACACTTAAACCGTAAAACGAATGACTCACAGTACTGCTAAACATACTACAATTCACCCCATTCGATACAGTTTATGTGTATAGTTAATGCATTCTTTTTAACTTTGTATGCGTGTTAACTGACTTCACATTAATCGGCGATACGTTGGTACCATGTAATGATTTAGAGACTAATTCATCGCTTTTTGTTTTCCTTTTTTTATATATATATTTCATTAATAAAGAAATAAAACAGTCACTATCTTTACAGATTATTTGTCTACTGTAAGTTAGCGCATTGTTACCACACAGCACGTTACTGTAAGTATATGGACGAAGTCCATGGACTATCCAATAAAATAGATACATGGAAAATAAATAATGTTGTTAATGGCTGAAAATAATAATAATAATAATAATAATAATAATAATAATAATAAATTATTTTATTACTATTATTATTATTATTATTATTATTATTATTATTTTTTTTTTGATAGACCTGTAAAATACGAATCCATATTACTGTTATCTGAAAACATTGGACCTTTGTTCCTGTACTGTGATTGTTAAGAATATCTAGTTACAAGATAACTGCAACAACACTGTAGTATTAAATCGTTAAATGTTGTATGAATAAAGTTTAAGAACTATATAACCACAAACCGTGGGAAAAGTTCAACTTGGTATTTCCTGCTTTTGATGCCGCTTAAAATTAGAAATATTAATAAATACCAACACTCTATGCTTCAGAGGTTTTCTGAACATTTTATAAATGATATAATTATTTAAAAAATAATAATAAAAAAATAATAAAAGGATTTGTTGGGTCGATGTTAGCGAACAGTCATGCCAGATAGCAGTAATATTATTTGCTAAGCGTGTTACCAATCATGGGGCACGTTGGGATAGGGCACTGTAATATTGGGACGAATTCACCGACTCTGTCACGTTTTGCGCATCTCGTTCAACTCGAGAGTGTTTCGTGCGTTGAGGGTTATTTTATAGCAATATTTTGTTTTGTCAGTCGCTATTTTTAAACATTTATAGTCAAACTCAGTTTATTAACCTGTTTAATAACGAAAATGAGTCGCGCATTATCGGTTGTTTCTGTTAAATGGCTGAGTGGCCAGTTATCTTCTCCAAATATCCGGATTCTTGATGCGTCCTGGCATTTGCCGTCTGCTAAAAGAAACCCGAAGGAAGAATATGCCGCTAAGCATATTCCTGGGTCGCTGTTTTTTGACGTCGACGAATGCGTTGATAAAAAATCTCCGTACGACCACATGTTACCATCTGCAAAAGAATTCGAGGAATATGTAGGAAAACTGGGAATAAGTAATGACACACACGTCATTGTTTATGACACTAACGAGAAATTTGGTATTTTGTCAGCACCACGCGTCTGGTGGACATTTCAGGTTTTTGGTCACAAAAATGTGTCCGTTCTAGACGGAGGAATACCGAAATGGTGCGAAGAAAAGCAACCAACGACTAGTGAGGTTACAAAAGTTTCTCCGGCAAAATTTACTGCTTCTTTTAATGCATCAATGATCAGACAATTTGAAGATATCGAAAAAAACATCACGGAAAAAAAGTTTCAGGTAGTGGATGCAAGACCACCAGGACGATTCTTGGGAAAAGATCCCGAACCAAGACCAGGTATTATTTCAGTTTCAGTAAAATTGCATTTATCGTATCACAGCAGTGTTATCAGGTTGTAATGTAAAAAAGGCATATAAAACTAACAGTAACAGACAGTAAATTCCAGTTAGTGCTATCGGAATACTGAAATGGAACAAATCTTATATATAAAAAAAATAATAATAATAAAAAAAATTATAGCAATAATGCTGTTTAATTGTTACAATGACATACAAATTAAATATCTTAAAAATGTAAATAAATGATCAGTCCTTCAGAATTTACTGATAGCATATCACTGTGTTCATATGTTGTAAATAATGTAGTTAAGTTACATAAAGCCTTACAGTCTGTATACTTGCCATAATTATTTGTTCAAATATATTCCAAGTAAACAAGCATCTGTTTTATAATTATTTAAAAAGGATGGACATTTTAGAACCTTTTTGAATGGCTGAAACATATGACCAGCAATCATTAATTTCCTCAGATATTAATTGACTGTAAATTGTAATGTTAATAATAATATACATAAAATATTAACATGTATTATTATTTACTTTTTACTTCTTCTTTTTTCCCCCTCCTTCTACAGGTATTAAACCTGGCCATATTAAAGGTAGTGTGAATATCCCATTTTTTAAAATTATGGATCCAGACAAAAAAGTGATAAAAGATAAAGAAAGCCTTGGAAAGGTATTTACTGAAGCAGGAGTAACTCTTCAGAAGCCAGTTGTTGCATCATGTGGCTCAGGTTTGTGCATATATTATTTCATTATTTTCATTGTGTGTCTTATTTAATTGATATAATATGACAAATTTACTATCATTCTTGATAAAAGATAATATTTTATATAACTAAATTTAATAAAATAAAAAAGTAACTACCCTATATTTTCCTTTTGGTTTTGGAAATTTTAAATAATAGATGATGATTCCTCTTTTGGTAAATGTCAGTATTTTCTTCTTTCATTTTGTTACTAAAACATACCTTATGATGTATCTAATGAAATATAGTGTTTTATACTTACCTGCTAGTATTATTATAATAATAATCCTTGTTGTTAAGAAAATGATTATTATAAAATAATAATAATAATAATAGTAATAGTAATTAAAATTCAATAAATAAATAAAAATTGTTTTGTTAATTGTAGTGAACATTCAGAAGATTTTTTCAGCTTGGAAATGTAAAATATATTTAAAAAAAAGAAAGAAGAAAAACATTAATAATAATATGTCTTGATAAATAATAATTGCTGTTGAAAAATATCTCCATGGCAGTACAAATTACCACAATTACAGGGATTATTGTTATAGTTACCTTATTTAATACAACCATATATGCAAACATAATTCATGAACAAGCTTTCATTTTCAGTTTCTTTCAAAGTATCACAATTTAAAAACAAAAATAAAAATTATAATAATGTTATAATAAAATAAATATACTAAATGTATTTGCAAGCACTTCTTTAATGGCTAAATTACAGAATATATAAAAGCTTATCATTTCAACACTGAAGTGTTTTACTAAAGCTAGATTGTGTTAAAGCAGCTAATAAACTTTATGCACAGCTAAATTAGAAATATGTTTTTGTTAATGAATGTTATTGCATATATGGTAAGCTTACTAGTCTGTGTACAACATGTAAAATACTTATAGTAGGATTTTCAGCTTTATTTCATGATGAACAGTGTACTATACTCAATCCTGTTCACTTCTTTTATAGTTATTGGTGTCAGCTATTAGCGATGTAAAAGTGCTTCAAGATAATGCCAAATTAAAAAATATAACTGTGAGGCTTCAATCTCACAAATGCCATAAAGGATTAAGGTTTGTGATGCAATCGTTTTAGTAAAGAATAAACACTATTCAGGCTGGGAAAATAACTCTTTGAATATCTGTCTTTTTGTGCTGTGTTCCTGCATGCTTCTTGTAAGGTTACAGTATGGCAAATATGTTGATATATAATTATGTAAATACTTCCTTGCAGTCACTAGTGAAATCAACTGTATGTAATAAATTTCAACAGTAGTGCTCACAATAGATTATTATTAATATTCTGGAAACAGTTTTCATTTAACTTTCCTGCGATTGATAGAAATCTTGAGTGTACATTCATTTTTATTATTTAATATCATATACAATTCACAAACCTATAAAGTCAACAAACGCCATTTCTGTAACCTACAAAATCAATAAATGACCTGAGAATGATTACCGTTACTCAAGCTGTTAGACTCTTTAATATAGTGAAATCTTTACCCTGCACCTTTTAATCTTTTCCCTTCTCTTTTTTTCCTTGTGTTTGGGTTGTTTTCCCAGGGCCTGAAAGTAATGTTTATTCAAAAATCAGCACAAATACTTTAATCAGTAGTTTTAAATGTGACAAGCATGTTTATTTTTTATATATATGAAACCATGCTATATATTCATATTATATTTTGAATCAGTTACTAACAGATATTTCACCTAGTTGTTATGGTAAAAATAAATGGCTATTTGTAACATTTAATGATTTGCAGCATTACTCAGCACAGTTTTAACACATCATGATTATTTAATTTATTGCAATTAAATCCTAGCACAGCTTGTTGAAACACTAATTTTAAAATGAGTGTAATTAACACTAACATGCATTTCTAAACCAACTGTATTTAAATAATTATTATCTTTTATTAATATAATTAACAGTCTGTTGTTAAACTATTGCTATGACTTTTTTCCAAAAGCCAGACAGCATATCTATGTTTTGTGGGATAACAACAATAGTATCTTTTTAAAATGTTTTCTCTGGTCTAAAGTCCATGAATCATTGTTTTTGAAAGAATCGAGGATACATTTAGGAAGTGAGTAAGTATTAACCTACTATTGTTACAAGTGGCTCTATCATCTACACTTTGTCATATAGTTCTTTGCTGCAGGCTTGACATTCTGCCTTTCAGACAGGTTATCTTTAAGGCCATCAAGAAGCCAAAGTTAAAATACTTGTGACATGTGATAAGTTGGCTTTGTAACTATGCACAGGTTGTGGATTGTTGTTGCAGGTATGTCAGCATGCTGTCTGGTGTTCGCAGCTCATCTCTATGGAGCTGATGATATGCCTGTCTACGATGGTGCATGGTGTGAATGGTTTCAGCGTGCCAAGCCTGAGCTGAAAGAAGACTGTCCCAAGGAATAAATGGCATTAACATATTTAGATTTGTGTTATTATCAACTAACTAGTAATTTCCTTTTATGTTCAAATATTTGAATGTACTTCATAGGAAACATTTAGACTATCAACTATACTTTTCTTTGTTGTTATCAAACATTTTACTGAGAACACTCAATCTGCTAGCCTCATTTTTCTGTGATATATATCAAGATATTTCTTCCAAGGATTAAGTTAGTTAACTATATTAACCATCAAATATTTCAATGGTAATAGGGATTCTTTAAAACATATCTTTTTATTTACTGTAGAAAATTAGGTTTTTCTAAAAGCTATCTATTTATATATATTAGTATCAGGTATCTTTTATTTTTATTGTTTGCTTCAGTTATAATGTATAAAAATATTTGTTTACATATCAGTGTAAACAACATTATATTAGTGATGTTTTGTTTAAATGTTTTATTAGTCTTTTTGTTTAAAAAAAATAATTATAATCATAAAACAATAATATAAATGTTTGAACTTTTAAAACACATTAGAGGTGATTTAATCATAAACAAATTTGATTTCTTGTGCAAAGTTTAATATTTTACAAGCACAAGTTTTAGCATGGTTGACAAACTGAAAATGACTTTTGAAAAAATGAAAAAAAAACATTATAAAAGCAACAATAATCTCTGAAATTATTATAATTGACCATTAAATAAATTTACCTCTAATTGAACATTAATATTTAAAATTAAAACCTATTTCAAAACACATTTTTTTTTTATATTTTGAAATTTTAATTTGAAAATTCTATGTGATTTCAGACCTGTAACAAGCACCTAAGATATTAATGGTGAAGGGGTTAATCTAAAAATATTTTATATACTTTAATACACTTTTTCTTTTATTAACTATATATTATCTTTACAGTGATTTTATATTTTTTCACTGCCTTGAGTGGTAATGTAAATGTATTTATACATCCGTGTAAGTTTTATTTTAATGTTAAAATGTTGAACTTTTCTATATTGGTGTAACACAATCTATTTTATATTACTTATTAAACTTTTATCTTGATCAAATTGTTTTGCTTTAATTTTATTCATTTACGTGTATTTACTAGTGAGTTGTATGCAAGTTTTCAGAATAGGTCTGACCTTGTGTAAGTTTGGAAAAAAGTAAAAATGTAATGCTGTTAATTTACAAACAAAAAAAAGAATTTTTTTATTATTCTTTTTTAGTTCTGGAAAAAATGCCAGGTTTAAAACAATAATCAGCAATTAGGACATGAATGTGAAACAGTCCAAAAAAAAAAAATATGACATAAACTTGTAAACAAACTATGAAAAACTTCAACGTACAGATTTGAAAAAGTACATTTCCAGTGTAAAAAGAAAATTCTGGATGAACAAATATTGTGGAAAAAAATGTTTTATTGCATTTACCTGAGCAATTGGTCACAAAATAAAGATCTTGTGCATAATTTTATGTGAAAATAACGTTTATTAGTATAGCAGCCCACTTGATGATGATCAATGTTATTGAACAGCCTGCTTCTTGAAAAAGCTGGCTGGTGCCTGGTTTGGAGAGAAGGCAGGGTGATCTCTTGCTTATCCCAAACTAATTCTTTGAATAAGCTAATGCTAGGATAGGTATTTTTATTTCTCCAAACAAATACTTGATAAAAAATATAATAAAAAAAAAAAGAGAGAGAGAGAATGAAGAAGAAAAAATGTATTAAAAGGTTGAAATAATTATGAAGAAAATAGATTTAAATCATTTGCTGTGATCCTGAACTAATGATTTAATCACTATGCCATTACTGTTGTTAATTATACATACCTTCCACACTTTTTTGTTGTTTTTGTTGTTGTACATGTTTATGTCTGTGTGTGAACGTGACTTAAAACGTGTGTTGCATTTTCATATTTTTTGGTGCATTAGTGTTCACTGGCCCGCGAAGTGAACTGACGCAAAGCAAGCTGAATAATCTGATGAATGCACTTTGTGTTATGCACTATTATTATTATCTTTTTTTTGAAAGTCAATTGATTAATATTAAAATATAGAATAGTAAAAGCCTTTTTTAACACTTAAAGTTCAAAAGGTATATGCTTGTGACTGACTGATCACAAAACTGCTAAGTCATGCAGTCCTACTATTCGATCTCAGGTAAAGTAACATTGACAGTTCTCAAGTTGCAACCTTTTGAACAGTAATACTTTTTGCCAAGGACACAAAGAATGACAGACACAATGGATTGCTCTTTCATTTATTTCATTCCAAAAACAAGTTAACCAATAAATCTCATTTTCACAAATTTCCTTCCAAGCAAGGGAAAAATAATTCCAACCTTCTCAATCTGAAATAACTTGTTAGAACATACATCCAAACATTATGATTTAATGCAAAAGCTTATTTATTCAACATAAAAAAAATTAGCATGGGCAACACTGCAAAATAAAAATTAAGTATTAATTGAAATTACCAATTCTGTTTTCTAAGATTATACATCTTTGCAAAAAACTGGAAGCACAAATCATCAGGTCACAACTTTTAAAATCCACCAGGTTATTTTAATTATGCAGTTTGTAAATTAAAAAACCATGTCCATCTTTAATGGTTTAAACTTGTTTTAAATTTGATGAAATATGCAAATCCAACAATTTATTTCTGATCGTAACTGTCCCAATTATTAATTTTCAAGGACATAATAAAAGTAGATTGTTTATAAATATCAAGACCACCACCAGCTATGTGTAATTCTTGACTCTGCTTTGATAAATATGACACTTGGAAATCTAGGTTACAACCATTCACATATTTTGGAACTTCTGAGTGTCAATCACTCCTTTATATATGATCATACTTTTAATATTCATTTAACTGTTGTAGTTAAACATGTATGTATTACCAAATAAAAATATAGAAATCTTTGGAATTTCCAGAAGGGGAAAAAGGAAAAATGATAAAATTATTTTTGAGTACAAAACATACCTTGCATATGAACAAAAAAAAAAAAAAAAATAGATAGAAAGTAAATAGCATTATCAAATGCATTACAATAAAAAGTTAAGCAGATATTAACATAAATGAAAATTAAAGTTTGCAGAAGTATTTTCAGATTAAAAGTGAAAACAGGGTTAATTCCAGACTTTGGCAACAATACTTTTTAAAATAAAACCTTCACTTTTAAACATCATTATCTTTGGCAATAAGAAAAAAGCAAAACAAAACAAAAAAAAAGTGTAACTATATCTTAATATTTAAAACTGAACACAAAAAAAAAATAATAAATTACATCAATGATGCAAAAGCACAATTTTTTGTTGATACTTTCAAAATACAGTTATGCTAAAACAACTGGCAGTTTGTCAATGAACCATATCTTATCACTGATGGCATCATGAGATGCTTAAACATAATAAAGCACAACCGTATTTAGAAAAAATATATTTCTTTTCAATACCAAAAACATTTAAATACTTTTCTAGATGCTTACAAGGAGAATTTCATAAGTCTGAAGTTATGTAACTCAAACACTCCTAAAAACATTACCCATTCGCAATTAAAACAATCAACTTTTTAGTTCTGCCTCCAGTTTTTGCACAAGAACAATTTTAATGCCTTATGTAATAATTAAAATTATTTTTTTTTTTAAAGCAATTAGTATACAATCACCGGTGTATAGCATCATTAACATGTAATCATAACATTTGAAAATAACATGAACATTACTTAATGAAAGACAGACAAAATTCAGAATTTAAACTGGGACTCAGAATATAAAACACTAGCACTAAACAAACAATTTGCACTGGAACCTGCACTCCACCATGTTTCAAAATATACAAAAATGAAATCTACTATACTTATATTAATGCAAGTCAGTTTTTCTGGCTTTAAATCCTAAGTAAAGTTTTTATATTTTTTTTTAAATATTGCTACTTCTAATGCGCAGTACTGTGAAATCCAAAATGTGTAAAATCAACACTAACCTATTATAATTCTCTTATCTTTTACCTTTTAATTTAAACTGAATATATCTATAATTAATGGGCCTTCTCTATAATAATCATTAAAGTATGAAATAAATTTCATAAACAAAAGGAGAATCATTCTTATACATAATAAGAAATATTGAGACTGATATTTTCAGACTGGCTTTAAAAAAAGATATAAAAATAAATATATTAATAACAGTAATAATAATAATGATAATAATAATAACTCCTTTATCAAAAAGATTTAAACAAAAATGATAGTATTAGTAATACTTTAGTTATGATAATGGAAGACTATTCACAAACTGTCTGCTAAACCAAAACCATGACTAGAGCAGATATTCTATCAATGGATATTAACTGTGATAATCTGAAAGCCATGTGGTATTTTGATTACACTTTTTTATATATATACATCTTTTTACCTTAGTATCCTTTTATATTTTGTGGAATGTTATTAAAACAGCAGTTTCACAATAATTAAAAAGTTCACCGTTAGCTCATATTTTAAAAGTATATTTTTAATTTTTAATTTTATTTTTTTATATATTTTTTATATTTTTATTTTTAATTTTTTAAATATTTTTTGTTGTTGTTGCTTTTTAAAAACATAACAAGAATAAGTATATATTAATATTTTAGTAATAACTTGCTTCAAAAATAAATACTCCAATACAAACAAAAAAAAAATTAAAATTAATAACGATAATAATAAAAGTACAAAATAAAAAAATAACTGAAGCAATAATTTTAACTTACATCATGTAACAGTGAAAATATTATACTGTACAAAAGCTCCAGTATATAAAGTTACGGTTACATAACTGAGATCAGTTTTAAACATTTTCAAATAATGCCAAGTGTCATGCACATTGCACAAAAAACAAGACTGCATATAAACTAAATGTTTGTTAGTTTTCTTTCAAAGAATTATTTTAATCTGAGACAATATTCCAGGTCTGTTCAAATCAACTGTTTTAAAAAAATATATATGTCTTTATCATGGTAATGTAATTTGTTTTACTGCACCAGTTAATTAATTCTAAAGAACTAAATGATTCATTAACAATCACCCAGCAATACTATAACTATACAATTTAAAACATTCACAACTTCAATAAAAAATATTTAAATAGTCACAACAAGATTTATATGAAAAATCAAAAAACATTCTTTGCACATTTAAAATTTCACTTTTATTCATATTAGCCAGGGGGTACCAAATACTGAGTCAACCTTGAAACTTGTTCGAACTTCCTTTTCAGTTTAACCAGTTAAATATAGAAAAGATATAAATTTTAATGTATATTAAGAAAAGGTCTGACTATTGCTTAATATTAAAAGCTTAAAAGAGAATGAAATTTTGAAACCTGTTTATTGGTCAAGCTGAATCCCAATATTAGAAACCAACCCAAGGGAGATAATTCACCAAAACAAAATCTAATATTTCTGAAAACTAAAGTAATATTTAAGTTAACTTTCTAGGAGAAAGAAAAAGAAGAAAAAACAACTTTAAAAGTTGTTTTCTCATATATATCAAAAGAAAACTGTCTAATTAAATAATGTAATAGTATTTATTTCAAAATAATAGATTTAATAATCCATTATTTTAAAAACCAAAATTTGCTGTAACAATAAGCCTCTGTGATTTCTCCCTATTATATTTAAGTAAACAGCGAATAATTTAATTATGATAAATCCAAGGTCAACATGAATGGAGCACAGTTTATACAAACAACATATATAAAAAAAGTATCTCAACACTATCTTTTTTTCACCAACACAACAATAATCATCTTCTTTATCAATAATAAATTTGTCATCAAAACAATTGTTATATTTTTCTTTTGTGTAACATGCTTTCTGAACTTTTCACTTTGTTCAGATAATTTTTTTGAGAACATTTTCAATTACATCTGAAAAGATTTGCATCAAATATGTATTTTGAAATATTTACAGAAAAATATAACAAATGTATTCTAAGTAACAACCAATCTAGGAATGTAGAAATCTATTTCAAATATAACAGTTCAAAATGCAAGGATAATTAATAATAATAATAATAATGATGTAAAAAAACAACAAAAAAAACAAACATTGAGAAACGCTAAAGCTACTGAATGGCAAAATCTCTCGACAGTTCTGTAGTGAAGTCCAGCACTCTTGTCTGCAGTTAGTAGGTGCCATCTCCAGTTCTTTCTTTTCGCTTCTTTATAACGTCGGCTGGGATTTTCTTTCGGTCATAAGCCAAACCCAGTAAAGCACACGTATCAATGAACAGGGTCGTTATATTGAAGTGCCAGCCAAACTCACTGGTGCAGTAGTCTTGAGGGAACACATGGTGGTAGTTATGGAAACCCTCGCCGATGGCACTCAAAGCAACTGTCGAGTTCTCCCTCGGGTTGATGCGGCTGTCGTAGGGTCGCATGCCCCACATGTGGGCGACACTGTTTATCATCCAGGTGGCATGAAGCAAAATGCAGAATCGCAGGAGGTTGAGGAATGCGGCATTGTGAAAGGTTTCATTCCACATGTACCAAGGGACTAGTGTTGGGATGACGAAACAGAAAATCAACACAGCAGGCTTGTAGAATCTATAAAAGTAAAGGTAACTTGAGAACTGAAGTTAGTTCCATTATTATTGTTTACAGTATATTTATAAATCAAATTACATGATGCCATACTGATGTTGTCTTTGGCGGTAAAACCAATTTTTACCATTTCATAATGATGTTATTTGCTGTAAAGGATGAATCTTTGCTGATAAAACTATGACAATATAATAATGACAGTCATGTGAACATACACGAATGACATTTTTTCTATTCTGCTTTGAAGAAAATACAGAAAATATAAATATGTGCACAACTGCTAATCAGTTTATAAGTGTCTTTTTCCTTTATTTTTATAGATTTCTGCTTATTAAATGTTTTCACTATAAAATGGACAAATGAAGCCTCTTGAACTTACTATTTTATTTTCATAATTTATTGTGAGAAAGAACTGATCATCAGAAACAAAAGAATTACTCTGAGATCTACCACATCTGCTTAGCCTATTAATTATTATCTGATAATTTGAACTGCTTTCACTTTATAGTTTACAAAAAGCAAATAAATTATCTTAACAAAGCTTGATAAACAAATATTAAAAAGTTGGATCTGAACTTGTACTGATTTTGAAAAAGTTAAAAAGAACCAACAAACATGGAAACAATGGCCTTCTAGAATGTAACTGTGATCTAAACTGACTAATATAACAAAAAATTAAATTAATAAATAAATAAATACAAAAAAAAAAATTTAAAATGTTAAATGATGAACAAAAAAATAACATATTCCTAAGATTTTTAACAGCTATTATAATAATTATCTCAAACCTTCTATGGATTCTGTGCACTGGGTCCTTGGAGACATCAGACAGAATAAAACCAACAAAATCAGAAACAGTACAATGATAACATATTCCTATCAAAAGTGTGTAACAGTTATTACAGTAATTGTTACAAACCTCCTCTGGACTCTACACACTGGATCATTGTATACGTCAGACATGTCAAGTTGTTTCCCCTTGGCTGCTACCTCAGGGTGTTTCTTCACCAACAGCCAGCCCATGTGAGAGAAGAAAAACCCTCTCTTGGCATTATGAGGGTCGCCATCAGTCTCCGAATACTTGTGGTGCACTCGGTGGTCCCGTACCCATTCAATGATGTCGTTCTGTTCCAAATAAACAAAATGAGACATTAAGGAAATATTCAGAACAGAAAATAGGAACATACTATCCATTTAGCGAATGGAAATGTCATTTTAGCACAATGAATAACTTTTAAAAATATATATATTATCTTTCATACAAGCAAATATCCAGTCCACAAAAACTGAGCAAGAATGTTATCATAAGTAGTCTACCATTTATGCAGAACAATATATTAAAAAAAAAATAATCAAGAAATAAAAGAAAAACAAGAAAAAAAAAACTCCATTAATATTGATCAACAAATGGACTGTCATAAAAATGTATAAATATTTTTCAAAACAAGTTTAATACTAATATATATTTTGAAGAAAACTGATGAGGTTTATTGGTTTGACACATTTTGCACATTCTAGCTACATCTTAACCATGAAGGAATTAGAAAAAGATGGTTTTTCAGTGTTTTCATAAAATACTATATATATATATATATATATATAACCAATATATTTATTCATGTACATTATGCTTCATGACTAAATGACTACATGTTAAGTAAAGCAATCTGAAAAAGATGGCTTGTCAATACTATTCATAAAATGTATTCATTTTTAATATTTTAACAACACATTTATTCATACAAATTCTAACCTGAAGTGATCCAGCCTGCATGATGGCTAACAAGATCCTCAAAGGCAGTTTGGCTTTGTATGATCTGTGAGACCACAATCGATGCACTCCAGCTGTAACACCCAGTGCACAGAACAGGTACCAGAACACTACTGCAAAACCGAAAAAAAAAAAAAAAAAAAAATTAGAAACTAACATACAAAACTATAATTAAAAACATTGAACTTTGAACAGGATCCTCTGTATATTGGAATTTCCTCTAAACCAAATATATTCAGTGCTCCCATTAATCCAGAAAAATGGAAACCCCTCACTCTGAACAGAAAGCATTTGTTCCCATTTAGGTTTATCTGGCTTTAGGAGAATAATAATTAGTATTTTCCTATTTTAAAATGAAGTCATACAAGACCTATCAATGATTCATGTTGTTTTTTGTTTTTTTCAAATAAGCTGAAGCTCAGTATATCAGCAAAATCAATTATTTCATCTGCAGATGTCTCTTAAAACATTAATCTAACTTCATACAATGAGGGATAATGGGTTTTGGTTCATAATATATACATAACAATTTTACTTTTAATTCTTTGACAACAGACCAAGCTATCAATAAATTCAATACAAACAATGGAAAAAGAAACAGTTCTTGAGAATTTAAATTATGAAACAGATACTTTTAAGCAACTGTTTGAGGTTTATTTTTCAAAATTAAAATACTCACACCAGGCTAAGGTGAGCAGTTTGGCTTTTGGGAGCAGCCAAATTGCATAAATAGATCCAATGTGGAATGTAATGTAGATGATGACATTTCTCCAGACTATTTTCATCGGAGGTCTCTTCTGAGCATGTGTTGCCTCAGTAATAGCTGGTTCCACTTCATCTGTAGGAAGCAGAAAATCATCTTCTCCAGCATCAATAATGTTTCTTGGGGCCATCTTTAGGTTGCATTTACTAGAACAAAATAAAATAAAATAAAATTAAATTAAATTAAATACTCATTTATATTTTTTAACAAAAACTAGTTTGTCAAATGAGAACACATAATTGCTTTATAATAAAGCCTAGATGTATACATTTCCATTACCTACAAAAAAACAACAACAAAGTGATTAAAAGCCAGATTTGTTACGAAGCAGACACTGTGCAGCAGGAAAATCCCACAGCGTAATACAACAGATCAATAAAATAAATCTACTCACTGGCTGCTGACTGCCTGGCCTGCCTGGCCTGTCCAATCAGAGAGCAACTAGTGTACACTTGTTTCTGACAGTCAGCAGCACAGTCATAATCTATTATTAATTATTACATGTTGTAATAGGGAAATCCACGACGACATTAATTAATCTTATAACGACAATGTTAGCCTAAATTGTGTATTTTAAATTTTTATGGTTTAACTAGCTTTTTAACAACCACTTCTATAATTTCTTTACTTTTTTTTTTTTTTTTTTTTTTAATCAAAAATTAATTATTTGAATTTTATTTATCCGCTTCATTTTTTCTAATATAATAATGATGAGTCTGTTTTAAATAATAGAAAGTTTAACTTTTTTAATTTACAAAACTGTGTTTCAAACTAACCATAGAATAGTCTCTCATACATAAATACACACACTCTGACAGGAATTGATTAATGGGCTTTGTACACTGTGTGTGCAAGTAAGTGACTAATATAGGTACTGTTGTTTTTGATTAGATAAGACTTTGTATCAAAGTCAACAAAATAAAGTTTACCACAACACCCTGCTTGTACCAGAAATGTGCTGTGTGAAGTCAATGCATCTTATCTGATAAAGGCTATTGTTATTAGTCACGTAAACTGTTGATAGGCACATGGATTGTGGCTTTAATTATGTTGATCAAAGTTTAATTCATTAAGATAAAAAGTTGAGGCGCAAAACAATCAAACGTGGACCCATTGTTTTCATTCTGATTCCAGTCAGAATTCCTTCAACTACTATGGTTTTGTGCTCTAAACAAAATAAAGGAAGATATTAAATATGTGGGGGTTCTGGTGGGGGGGGGTAACATTCTTTAACAAGCAACAAATTTCTTTATCAGTATTATCTACCTCTGTTCAAATTGGTTTGATAAGAATCACTTCAAAAATGCAGTTCTTGCTGTATGTCAAATTTTTATCTTATTCAGTGACTTTCGTCATTTAGTCACATGATGTTGTCAAATGATATCACCGTTTTCATCATCTAATTTCTAAATTTAACTGTTGATAAACACGTATACTATTCACAAGTTATTGCTTTTATGTTTTGCTTTGTTTTGTTTTGTTTTGTTTTCTTGTTTCTGAAATTATTATCTGACTGACAGTTTTGTTACACATGTTAGTTCAGTTTACATTTATTACCAAGTGACAAACACTAAATAAATAACAGGTGTGATTTTATTCACGTAGATCTATTTCTATTATACACAAACTATTTTAAGTTCAGTGAGATGAAGGAAACATGTAAATGGATACATTTAACAAACTAATATTATATGACGTTGGTTCAGCCATCATAAACTGGCTGTGATTTGAAAACTATTAATGTTTTCAGTTAACTTCATAAATATGCTGTTAAAACTGTAATTTTGGGGGAGAGCTGGGTCTGTGGTGGTTAGAGTGAATATGCGTAACAGATTACAATGAAATGTCTGTTAAATGAACTTTGGAACTAACAACAGGAAATTCAAACGTAATTGTCCAAATAGCCTGTTGTCATTTCAGTGGACAGATAAAGAGGTCTTCAAGAAAGTGACAGTTATTTGCTTATTCTATGTCATTACTCTTTGAGATAGGGGTTGGCAGCAGTTACAATTAATTTTCTTAATTTTATTATTATTATTATTATTATTATTATTATTATTATTATTATTATTATTTTTTTTTTTTTTACAATTGATTCACTGGAAAAATTACACAACAGTTTTGAATTTTTTTTTTTTTTTTAAATCAATAGATATGGTATTATGTGTGACACAGAGCTTAGAAGGTGTCTGAGTGGATGCATTCCCAAGTTACTACATGTCAACAGTAATTCAAAATGGTATCTACAACCTGTTCAAAAATAGATCTCACTTATAAGTTGCACATGCTTACACTAGTCTAAAAATAATAATAGTCTAATCTGACATTTTTAATGTGCCAATTTTTTGTACAATATTCATACATATAAAGACACACACACACACACACACACACACACGCACATATGCACATATAAAGATTTTTGAAAGAAATTTTAATTTTTTCATAAACATATCTTCGAGGAAAACAATATATTAAAGAAAGATTTTCACATTTTTTAAACTAACAATAAAGTAAAAGACATCTGAAATCTAGAAAAAGCCTCTTGGGCAAGCCAGTAATGTTTCATATTTGCACATCATTAGAGGGTAATTATCATTTACACTTGTGACTTTTGTTCAGTTCATGCATACGTGCACATTTACATCGTTACTCAGTGATTATGCTTCAGGTTGTTATTGTTGTTTTTTTAGCGTGTGAGCTGTAGATAAACTGTTTTCACAGATAAAGGAACAAACTTTGTAAAATTAATCTGTTACATATACATCGTCCATTTTTGGACTACGCAATACAAATGAAATGTTACCGAGTCATATAAATGAATTTCCATAACCTCATTCTTTAATTTGTAAAACACTGCTATTCACTCAGACATATGTGTGTCTCTGCATATGAATACGTGTGTGGAAAACACACATCTCTTTAAGCATTTTTACTAGTTTTGAACAGGTTTAAATTCATGTACCCAACTTTGTACTGAAGACTGACATTTTTAGTACACAACAATAATTATAAGCTTCTTTGAAACTGAAATTTTATAATGCTGCTCAAAAATCCATAGTGAACTTCATCTAAACATGTTATATGTTGGCTCTGATACTGATTTAAGTTTTCACAGATTTTTATGCTAAGACTGGAACAGAACATTGGTGATAGTTTTCATACAGAAGCTCTCCACTGCTAATAATAAAAAAAACAATAATGAAGTGGGCATGGGTCAGCATGGTCTTTAACTTTATGCACAACTCCATAAAAAAACATATATTTAAACATTTTATTGCTGTTAAATAAAATATTTCTCGTTTCCTTCAGAGCTAACTCTGGAACATAAACATTGCAGTTCCTCTTTGTCTCAAACTAATATTCTTACTCCCTAATCTAACACAACCTTGGACTGACTGTAATGCTGACATCTTCTTTCATTTGATAAATGCCACAGTGATCCATCGACCACTATTACAGAGTACTTCTTGATCGCTTGCCAGCAGACAAACTCGAACTAATGAAATATTCTGACTGAAATGAACCTTTACTCCTTTGGGATTAAAACTTAACTGGTACTACTTAAATAGTCGTGTTGTGCTACTGCATGTATTTATAATGAATGTATCACTAACAAGAATTATTTAAATTCTGATTGTAATTATTTAAATAAATAGTAAATATCATAAAAAGGTGACAACTATATCAGACATTTTAAAACTGGAGTAGTTTTGATCTAGAAATATTACATTTTTTAAGCAGCACTACCTAGCTAAGTATCACCAACTCTAGGACCTGTGACTAAATGTAGCACTGATTTGAACTTAAACATTTTTCCAACCAGAACTTTGAACTCTGTATCAGACATGTCATTGTCACGTTCCAACAATCTGTCATCACTGAACTTTTATATATTTATTTTAAAGGTTGTAAAGTTTAACTGTCATGCAGCACGATGAAATAATTATTACCCTCCCAAAAAAGATCTTTATTTATTGAAAACTGTTGGTATATTAATGTAATAAGTAGTACAGAAAACAAATAAAATAAAATAAAATAAAATAATATAAAAATGAAAAATAGAGGACATAATGGAATCAGTATTCATGGATCTCTATAGACAAATGTATCAACTTTAACTATAGAAAATATTGTACTTTGACAGCATAAATTAAGACTTTATTTTATCATAATTTTTTTATCTTCCACATGAAATTTTATACAGATTATGTAATAATATTTATGTTTAAGATTGACATTTTAAAGCGATATCAACTGTTGAACTTTAGACTACTGGATTTTTCAGGATTAATTTCAGTAAAATAATAATTTTTTCTTCCATGTATACCAAAAAAACAAGCATATGAATATGACATATATTGTTCACATATGAAAGGGTAACTTATTTTTATAAAACAAAATTTCTACTTTAGAGCTGTTAATCTTATCACAAAAAAAGAAAAATAACCATTTAATTCTTGATCAATATTATTTTCATGATTTTTTGATTTCTAGTCAGTGATGTATACAAATATGAATCTGTAAAGGTACTCTTGGCTAATATCAGTTTGGGAAAGATCTAGCAACAGTAAGAATGTAAAAATTAGTGATTTGCAAATCCTAAAATCAATTTTGCTTTTCTTTATAAACTGTTATGAGGATTCATGCTTCCATGAAAACCACTGTTAATGTGCTATTTCTGTACCAGCTTAGAGTTTGCCTAAATGAACATTCAACTCCAGAACTGAGTCGTCTAGAAATTTACTTAAATGAAGTCTGCAGTATATTTTGAATGTATACAACAGAGCAAATGTTAAAGGTTGTTTCCAGTTTTATTGATTAATTCAAATTAAAATGGCTATAGAGAATAATAAGCTAATGCTTGTCAATTCTCCTTTATAAAGACTGCAAAGAAGCTTGTAATCATTTAAAGTTTAATATACTGATATGCTGGTTACGTATCAGAATAAAACATTTTGCCTCATATTACAATTACATGCATATTCCTTTTCCTGAGTATTTACTGTATTTAAGTCAATTTAAAACATTCAGAATATGCTGAAAGTTCTGGTTTCAAATACATGTGACAACATATATGACAAATACTTATATATATAGATATTAAAAAAAAAAAAAAAAAAAAAAAATTAAAAAAAGAAAAGAAGAAATAAATTTGGTTTTTGGTTTAAAAAACATATCAGCAGTCCATAATAAAAATAACAAAAATAATAACTGGTAGAATTGTTGGGTTTTTTTTTTTTTTTTTTTTTTACTAATTTAAAACAATAACTTATTGATTTCAAGTGCAGAATTTGTATTTCTTTGTGTTCTCATTTTTCTGTTATTTTTGAATTTGCAACAATGCAAAACTTTTTCAAAATGGCAAAAGTAATCTGTGACCTCCATGATGAAGAGATTTTAGGAAAAAGATTCTGCACCTTCAGAACAAGAAAACTAATTTGATTTTGTGGTAAATTTTTGGAAATAACTATATTCTTGTCAAAGGGTTTTCTGTAATGTATTGAATCTGTTTCAAGAATTGTCCTTATTGTTTTGTGATCACTGGTATTTTAAATTTACAGTTTGAGATGGCATCTGTGTGTGATAAGATAATAATCATTAAAAATCCTATTACTGGAATTTTTGCATCATCACAGATTATGAATATTTTAGAAAATGTATTGTAATATAAGAAAATAATTTAAACTGTTTGACCTTTGACCCAAAATATTTAACTGACTGACATCCAAGTTCTTTTCATTGTTCTGAAAAAGTACATTTCAAAATACACTGATAAAAAATTCTGGGAATAAATATTATTGTGTTTTTAATTTTTGGGGGGTGGGTAATCCTAGGACTTATTTTTGTAGAATATTCCACAAATTCTTTTTGTTTAAACCTTTTAGAATAAAAATAAAAATGATTGCATCATGTGACCTTTCATCCTTGAAAATTATTTTAATGAATATCACACACATTCACACACACACTCACAAAAAGAGAAAGAAAATAATAACTGGTTCTGGGGTTTAATATTTTAACTTACTGAATATAATAATTAAAATATTAATACACCAATTTGATATACTGAATTTGGATTTTTTAGTGAATCACCAATTAATTATATCTTATGTATCTGAAATAAACTTTTGAAAATGATATCAAACAAGACATGAAAATTGTACACAGCTAACTTAAAAGACTTAAAAGATATTATTGTTGAACAATTTTGGGGCCCAAAAGTGTTTTATCTTTTTGAAAAAAGAAGTCTCAAACATGACTTTGCATCAAAGTGCTTGAAATATCTACAATCATCCATTTTTGAAGAAAAACTTCACCTCTTAAAACTAAATTAGCTTTATAGTTCATTTTGTTTTGGTTACCTAGTTGAAATTTTAGACTTAGGTGTTTATGAAAATATTTCTTTAATTACAATAACTATTTTCAACTGTTTATGTACCTTGCAGCAAATTTAGCTCATTAGATTTTCTAAATATTTCAGAAAAAATGTTGAATGGGTAGAAAATATCAATAGGGAAATAAGTTGGGGTTTTTTTTTTTGAATTATCCCATATGGTTAAAATTCATGATCACTTACATATATATAATTCTTTTATCAACTTTTTAATTATTATTCCATATTGTTGGCTTTCTTATTCTCCCAACCTGTAATTACCTTTAACAAAATCATGAGAGCAATGGGGTGAGGAGATAAAAAAAAAATAGTGTATTGTAGTTTCAAGGATTGCATCATATGTTCTTTCAGAAATATGTTAACAAATGTCAACATGAAAACATTCAGGAATCTATTATTTTTTTTTAATAAAAATAAAATATGCTTAAAGAAATATGAAATAAAAAGAATGAGAAAGAAAGAAAGACAGAAAGAAAAAGAAAGAAATATGTATATATGTATAATCAGTCATGTTATAAAAATAATTAGCTATTTAAACATTTCTATTTTAATCATGTGTATTTAAATCATAGTTTGAATGGGTGGCATTAAAAAATAATAATAATAAATAAATAATAAAAAAAAAAATAATAATAATAAAAAAAAATAAACAAGACATTTATATTTTAAAGTAAAACAAATAATATTAAAAAGAATATTAATTAGGATGGCCTACCCCACAAAAATATTGTGAAGGATATATATTTTTTTTAAAAGTGACTTTCTACCTTATTCTAATTTCTATAATAAATCAGTATTTCAAAATTTTAAAATTAAATGTTTCATATTAAATCCAGTCAGATTTGACATTTCAAAATAAATAAGTACATAATGGAAATAATAATAATATCAAATAAATTATGTAAGAATAAACACTCTTCAATCTTGCATAAAAATAAAAATACAATTTTAAAAATACCTGCAAAAGTCGAAGCGTCTGCACAGATTAAATCTTCCGACTGAAGATTAAACGAACTGTTCGTTGTTGATGAAGCAAGACAAACGGCGAACCGGCGAATGGCGTGATTCTCCAATTATGGTGTGATGACCTCAAAATGTGCACGCCACTCACGTAACACACGTTTGTAGGACGTTCCTTAAATTAGTCCGATATTGTTCCGGTATAAAAAATTTAAATATTTTAATAAAATATTTACATTAATATATGTGAAGAAATTATGTAAGCCTAAGGAAAATTCATGTTTTCGGCGAAGACAATTCTCATGAATTTCCTGCTAGCATGCAGACAACAACAAATCGATAATTATTTCGGTGTTAACCTTAAGCCGAAACTGCCGAAAATGCCGATAGTACTGCCCTTGTAAATTTCAAACATAATTATTTTCAGATACAGTTTATCACCAAAAAAAAAAAAAAAAAAAAATATTTTAACAACGAATTATTTATTTATTTATTATTATTATTTTTTTTTTTATGCCAACGAAAAATTATTAAATACTAGAGAATCGGGCCCGTATGCATGAATTTGTTTACTTTTCGCTGTATTGTTTTTTCGTTGTTTTGTTTTTTCGTTTTTTGTGGTGCGTTTATTTTATTATTTTAATTATTTAATTATTTTTATTTATTTTTATTTTTATTCTGTTTTAAAACTATCTGTTGTGGGATTTCATGAAATCTTATTTTTGTACTTTTGCTCTTAATTTTATTCTTTTTAAACAGCCTTTTGATATAGAAACCAATATGTGTATATAATGTTTGTTTTTGAATTTGCATAACCTAATAAGTTGAATATCTAAAAAAAAAAAAAAAAAAAAAAAGTTTTTAAAGATATCTACTCCAGACTTAGCAGATGCATATTAAGTTTATACTATATTTATTATTTTTCCTTATTAAAAATGTTTTTCTTTATGCCTAAACAAATTTTTCTATTAATAAATAGAATGAAAATGGTACTTTTAACTGGACAAATATGCATTATGGCTTGAAAATTAACAATTGTATTGCCATCAAACAAAAAATTTTAAGTTTGTTTATCATATATATTTTCAATTATTTGAAGTAATACCCTTATGAATGTGCGTATATCTGTGTGAGTGCATGTGTGTGTGTGTGCATGTGTGAGTGCATGTGTGTGTGTGTGTGTGTGTGTGTGTGTGTGTGTGTGTTACAAATATGAGATTTATTTCTAATAAACAGGCTTAAATCCAGTTTGAGGTAGGGACTGAAATGGACAAGACATTCCACATCTCTCAAAGATAATTTTTAAAGTGGGTATCCAAATCTGCAAGAAAAAATATTTTGTATATTCTCACATTTACACATGAATAATAAACCTTTTTTAGTGGTTAGAATTTTAAGTTCCATGCCAGCACAATATTGTGGCTATTACAGTGATCAAAATCAGCTTTGATATACGTAAGTTAACTATAACACTGTAAACATGTTTTTTATTTACAAAAGGACATTTTAATCTTGGTAAAAATTCTTGTTGAACTCTCACCTAAAATCACCTGACAAACACATAAAAAAACAATAACAGTACAGCACTGGATAATATGTGAATCTGTTATTGTTCTTTGCAGTGTGTGTATGGTGGGTGTACACAAATGACTAAGACATATTTTTTTTGTATTCACAAGTTATTATTTATTTATTTATTTATTTTTTTATTATTATTATTTTTTTTTTTAATAAAAAATATAACAATAAAATAACGAGTTCATTTTCACACTATCTATAACAGACTGGGCATACCAGTTTAAAGGTAACTATATGCTCAGTCTGACAGGAAATTTTCTACATTTTCCTACAGTTAAAAAAAAAAAAAAAAAAATGAAGCAGGAAAGAAAATATCATTCTAACTGAATCCAAACAAACTTCTATTTTATTGTTATACTTTATTACTAGCAAAAACTAGTCACCACAAACAAACAAAACAATCAGTGGGAAACGTATAAAATATACTTAGGCTATTTGTTAGTATTGTCACAGCTGTGTTAAAATGATTCTGTTTAACAGAATACCACAGGAGTTGTACAGATTTGTTCAGTTCAGTTAACCTATGCACCAAAATGATGTAAAATTTCTTTAAACAATACTTTTGATGGTGTATATCAGGGATAACTGCATCACTTGTAGGTATCACTGGGGGATATGATGCATGTTGTCTTTTTATACGAAATTTGTAAATTAATATAACATTATTACATAATCCTTATTTATAAATATAAATGCAGTTGCTTGCAGAAATGTGAAATGATGAGGTGTACAAGCAGGGTTAAGAACTTTAATATATACAAATGAACTAAAATTTGCAACTAATAATTATCTTTTATTCTGCTGTTAGATAAATTTAAAGAAAAAAAAAAAAAAAAAGAATGAGTAAGTCATTTCATTTTTTTATTTCTTTCTTTGAAACATTGTGATTAAATGAAAAAAGGTAGGGCTTCAGTTTAATATTTGTATTTTGCTGTTATGCTGTTTATTACCAGCAAACAATGTTGCTGTATCTTGCATGTGTTCAGAAAGTATACTGGTTGTAAGTTCAAACCAGCAGAGGTACACTTCACCTGTAACTTTTTATTAATTATTGTTATTATTATTATTTTTTTTTTTTTTTTTTAATTATTATTATTATTATTGTGCTAGCATACATGTTTTACAGCACATTTTACAGTATTTGAAATATATGTTTAAAAACCAACAACAACAACATAAAAGCAAAGGAAAACAAAAATAAAATAAGGTATGCCTGGAAAGAAAAGTTTAAATTGTTTTCTGTTCTAAGATAATCTAACTAAAATATATTTAAAAAAAAAAAAAAAAACCTTTTTAATTTTTTTATTATTCACTTTTAATGTAATGAGAAGGTGAAAATATATATATTTGTTATGCATCATCTGCAAAATTTCAAATGATTGTTTGGAATAGTTTAAAGGTTTAAATCAATTTTTTACATAAAGTGGATGATAAATTGCA
Source organism: Chrysomallon squamiferum (assembly GCA_012295275.1). Lineage (NCBI taxonomy): Eukaryota > Metazoa > Mollusca > Gastropoda > Neomphalida > Peltospiridae > Chrysomallon > Chrysomallon squamiferum. The sequence goes on from CM022679.1 coordinate 13,360,456, forward strand.
GGTTTTATACATTTATTTAGAAACTTTAAGATTTTTACAACACATTTAGCAGATATGTAAACTATTATGTAACACTTAAATATTTTTGCATACTAAAAATGGGTGAAATATTTAAATTATTACCATTGTATATAATGATGATAAAGCAGAGATTTTATATTTTTGTTTAACAGATACTTAAGATCTTTACAACCCTTTTAGGAGATACATAAATCATTATGAAAAACAACATTTTTATTAATTACTGAAGGAAAAACACCAACATGGAGTTGAACAAATAACTTTTTATTAAAGCAAATTTTTTTATGCTGAAAATGCAACATTTAATATTCAAGGCACACCAAAAATATGGACGGAATTAACACAATATATATTACAAAGCAAAATATATCAAAATAAGTATACGTTTACTTTTTACAGAATTTTAAATATATATATTATAGAGCTGAACAAAAATAAAATGTATATAAAAACAAAATAATAATAATGAAGTGTAAAATATTTTCTTTTAAGGCACACCAAATAAAGAAGGTAGATCAGTCTAATGCTGTAAAATCATAACTGATATAAAAATTACATTTTAATGGAATGTCTTAACTTAGCATATCACCAAAAAGATCAAATAAATAAATAAATTAATTAAAAAACACAAATTATTTCATTAACTCATTAAAGTGATTACCCAGTAAAAGGATTAGTAAAATGAACCATAAAAAAAGGTACATAAAAACCCACATTTAACATAAGATTCACAACACTGATATATTTAACGAGGAATATAGTATTTTGTAAATAGACCCTACACAGATTCATCAAAATTAAGGCAACAGTTTTCCCTCTTAAATGTACCATTTTTTGGTCATTACTTTAAAATGCTGTTTTGTCATAAAAAGAATATTTTGAACATTAAATAACAGTTTTCAAAAACAGAAAAAGTGAAGAGAGGTGTTTCATTTAAAAGAAAAAATATGTATATAAGCACAGCTCTTGGCTGGCTTTTAAAGTCTTTGTATACATTATTATATAATTACCAAAAAATAAAAATTGTCTAAAAATTCAAACACAATAAAAATATATTTTTTTTTTTTTAATATAATTAGTTTTATTTTTATTAATTTATTATAATTTTTAATTTTTTATTTATTTTATTTTATTTTTTGTTTGTTTTTGTTTTGTTATTTTACAAAAGTAAAATACTTGGCAATTTTTCTATTGTCCTTGTTACATTGTTACATAGGCAAGACAACTCGGAATAAAATTTCAGAAAAAGACATTTCTTTCACTGACTAAGTTGAGTGAAAAAAAACAGATTTACAATCTGCATATTTGTTCTCAACTGAATATATAAATCTAAAACAGCCTTTATTTCTTTTCTTTTTTATATTGTAAACAATTTAACTGTATAGTTTTTCTTTTTTTTCTTTTTTGTAACTATTATTGTGTTTTATTATTGATTTTTATTTTGGTTCTGTGCAAAATTTTGTCACTTAGCTCCAAATAACCATAAAGCAGTCTATCAGATTTTGTGATATCCCATCTGCAAATACATGTGATGACTTGAATTTCTAAAAATAAACATTCACTGTTGGGAACAGTGTTGAAATTATGAGAACAGATAATAGACAAAAATTCAAGCCCTGACAAACATCAAGCAAACCATTGTTGAATATACGAGTAGATAAGAGGAACTACTAAATTAAGAAGAATATATATGATTATGCAGAAATAATTATTGTGAAGGGCTTACTTCAGAATGTGTAATTTAATATTTTTAACAAATTTTGTTTTGTTGTTGAAATACTCCAAACTGATCTTATTTTATTCCATTGTATTTGGCAAATAATCAAATAATACAGTTACTAATCTATAGGGATCTGATTTCATGACTGTTATCAGTTAAAATCTGTTTTGTGAAATAGTTTTTCTTTGTGGTACCACACTGATCAGTTACTACAAATATAAACAGAATTTTTATTTATTTATTTATTTATTTATTTATTTATTTATTTATTTTAATTTTTTAATTTTTTTTTTTTTAATTTTTTAAAATTTTTATGCTTTATTCAGTGAATGTATTTAAAACATGATAATCAGGATAACTAAATAATTTACCTATATATTATTTAAAAAATAATAATAATGAGCATATTCATTAAAGTACACAGATCAAACACACTAACACATGTAAATACATTTATTTTTTTTGTATGATAAAAATTTTCTGATATTTGTTTGAGTCAGTTTATTAATTACCCTGATGTATTCACAGCAGTGACCAACCAGAAATATAATAATGTCCAAATAATAAAAATAAAAATAAATTTCATTAAACAAAGAAATATTTGAAAAAGAAAAAACAAACCAGATTAAGTTAAAGTTACATGTGAAGCTATATAATTCTGCTGAGCTTCAAACAATAGAAATAGTTGTTTGTTGTTGTTTTCTTTAATCTTAAAATTCACAAGCTTAACAAATAGACCATAACAGAAAAAGCAGACATTAATGCCAAAAGCTACTGGTTTAATTTGAAATTAAATGAATTTTAATCTGATTTTTTATCATTTAAATTTAAAAAAACAACAACATTATACATGATTAGGTTTACATATGAGCAAACTAAACAATGTACTTTGGTTAGATCATACAAATTAAAGCTAATATAACACAAACACTCTCAGGCATATGATAAAAAATACCAACATTTTTGTTTCTGGTTGTTTTTGTTTTTTTTATTTAAAGGGGGAAGGATAATGTTTCAAAATATAATTATCAGTTAATATTTTGCATATTGCATTTGGTTAATTTTTTCGTATAAAAAAGCAAACTTGTTTTTTTTCCCATAATGTTAACCCATTAAGAATAGATTAAGTTTCAGCAATTTTTGTATGCATCTGATTATCAGTATTTATCCACTGTGAAAATATGTTTGTATGTAATAATTGATAACATTCATGCAAAGATCAGCTCTCAGTATTTTTAACTTTTAACGCCAATGAATAATGAACAGTTCATTCAGTGAAATAATTCTAAACTGTTCATGAATTAATTATTCTCTTTTTATTTATTTATTTATTATTTTTATCTCATTTGAAAAAGACTGAATACTTTAAAAAAAAATTACTTATAAAATATGAGAAATATGAAGTCACTTTCAATCCGGTTTTGTTGTTACATTCAGTTTTACACTTACAAAAGGCATTTTTAACCAAATGTTTTTAAACATAATGTGCTTTTCACATACGTTAGCCAAAAGCATACTGAAGCTCTTTCACTGCAGTAAAAGATAATACAATAGCTGTGTTCAATATAGCTGATTTAATGGAGAGATGTTTGATTGTATTTACTTCAAGACAGAGAGGCCAGTTTGATACAGTCATCAGAGCCGGCCACAGCAAACAAACGTCCACCCATTGTACTGTCCAAGGCCTGAACTGGTTTCTTCATCTTAACCTCACCAATGCACTGAAATAGGTGAGAAGCTAATTTATTTAAAGTATCTTTAGTCATCAACAATGAACACGTCAAACACATTTGCCTTAATACTGCTCTGACATTATTACAAATACAATGGTAAACATGTATCTTCAGCTTGTCTTGTATCATTAACTTTGCTGTTAAAAACACAATGGTAAATGTTTTGTATCATTTACCTTTTATATTATATTATATAATAGTATTTGACTTTGCCTGCATGTAGGCAATACTGAAATTTTACAAAAAGGAAAAAAAACAATTTAAATTTTTTTCTTGAGATGCTGTAGAATATATCCATTTTTTTTTTTACCAGAACCTAAAGTTTATGGTAGTACTGTGTGTAAATACATGAAATAACTGTTACCTGGTCAGTTTCTATGTTAATTGCCATGGCACTGTTAGTTCCACTGCCACCAGCAAGCACCACATTGTTGTCACAGAACTGTGCACAGTATAGAAAACCTCCACTTCCAGAATGTGGGAATGTTATGTTCTTGTTCAAATCACCATCTGTGTAGTTCCACAACTGCAAGGCCTTGTTTGCACACCAGGACCCAGTCAGAATGTGACGTTTCTAAGTATGAAAATGAAAAACAATAACAGCCAGCAAAATAGAATATGCTGTAGAACATAACAACTGATATTATTTGTAAAATACCATGAGTACTCTTAACATGCAGAAAGTGATACTGGACTGAATTAAATATTTCAATTCAGGAATGTAAGACACAGTAACATATGGGAAAAAAGTAAAAGTTCCTAAACTTCCTAAACGGAGTTTATAGCCAATAAGATGTCCATGTGGAACACATTCTGAATCAGTAGAATCACATAAATTGCTTACTCTGTGTTTTTAGATATTTGTAACCAGTTACAATTTAGCTAAATATTTTATATACCATCTACTTATAACCATGATAAAAACACATTCACAACATTAACAAATTTACATGTTTATCAATAAACAAATACCATCATTTATTGCTGAAGTTAATGTTAATATTAACAATTGCTTACTGAAATGTCAATAGCATCTCCACAAATATGAGGACCACTAATAACTCTAACAACACCATCATTTCGGTTACTGTCCCAAATCTAAAAAGAAACATAATAGATTATGGTATATGACTGGTTGAATATACCAGAAGTTTTGCATTATTTACTTATAATAATACATGGCAAGAAAATACTGAACTAATAAAGATCAATGGAGACTGATATTTCCCATTCACAGAATTTTATTTCTGTAAGAATAATAATCTATTACATTAATTAGATTAAGACACATTTTGATTCATTTATTTAATTAATAAAACACATTTCAAAATAGTTTACATTTTAAAAGAAACACTGTAAATATAATGAATAAAATGTTGTTTATTTATTTATTATTATTTTTTGAAATCTATGCTCTAGAAAAAGAATTATAAGATACTGATCTGAAATTACGAAAATCAGATAACCTACTACAAAATACTGATATTTAATATATAACAAATGCCAGGAGTAGATCCAGGAATTTAGAAAATAGAGATTAACCTCACCATTGTGAATTAAAATTTAAACATCAAATGAATTTAATTACAAATTTAAAAAAAAAAAAAAAATCATTAATCAAAAACAATTACATATGCCTTCATGAATAGCAGATACTAAATACAGTTAAATTGTTAATAATTTAAAAAAATTATATTAATAAACAAACCTTGATGTTGTTATCCCATCCACCAGTGATGAATATGTTGTTGTATTCAGGATGATATTTTAAAGCGAAAGCGCGGCTGGTGTTTCCTGTGCAAACCTGCTCATTTGGTGTTTTTTCATCATATCCTGGGTACTCCCGTTCAAGCTGTGGACCATATATATTTCATTTATTCAATTTTAAAAAAAATGATTTTAGCTGTATAAAACTGAAATCATATTTTAATTCTAATAACTGATTATTAAAAAGAACTTAGTAAATATAAATTCCTGAATATCAATGTTTTATAAACTGCAGTGAAAAAATCCAATGAATTATATTACAAATGTAAACTGACAGTTACCACACATATATTTTTCATAATTCAGTCTATATGTAAACCATAAAGTGTCTGAAAATTCTAGTTATATACCTGGCAAGTTTTCAAATCATAAATTCGCACAGCCAAATCTTTTCCTGCCGTAGCAAAATTATAACCATCAGAATCAAAGTCTATACAATTGATTTCATTGCCTTTTTCTGAAAGGAAATTTTTTTTAAAGAAATGAATATTTTTCTAATTATAATACCAAAATATTCAAAATTCCTACCACAATGAATTTTTCTTCTAAATAAAAATTAAAATAGAACTGTAAGTTTATAATTATACAGAAATACCAAAAAAATGAATAAATATTACCATGTTTTTTAACTCACAATTTTGACTTTTTTTTTTTTAACTGAACCTTACATTTTATTTGAGAAGATTATAATTTTTTTTTTTTTTTTTTTTTACATTAAATATTGTATTAAATTCAAAGATAAAATCTACCTGTACAAATTGTTTGTATATCGCCTGTCTCAATATTGATTGAATAAACAAGTCCTTCAGATGTGCCTGCAAAAAGTAGTTTGTGGTCTTTGGGATGAAATTTCAAACACATGATGGGATAACCACCATGTCTAGTTTTTCTCAGATCTTTTTTCAATTCACCATTTGTTGATGAAAGAAGCTAAAGAAAAATATTTTTAAAACACTTTATTCATAATGAAAACAACTGGAAACATTTTAGATTTGTAAGAAGTTAAGAATTTCAATAAAGCATTGACTTGATACTTTAGCTTACTGAACAAAATGTAATACATTAATTTTACTCTTTGAACAATATCTGTAGTAAAATGATAATAATTAATATTATCATTAATTATTCAGCATAACATGGCCGTAACTAGACTCTTTTTGAAATGAGGCAAAAACTGATGTATTTGAAGTCGCAACAATGCTGGTAGACTTCAAACAGTAACTGCAGATATAAACGAATTCATTACCATAGAATAGAGATTTATATTTTATATTTTTTAAATATAATCTTTGTATAAATTTCCCTTTTTTTAAATGTACAAATCATCAATTTCGGTATGAGGCATTTGCTTCATTTGCCTCAACATTTGTAAGGCCATGCACATGTATATATGTGTTTGAAAATATAAAAACAAACTTATAGTTACATTTGTTGTTTGTTATTTGTTATATCGAGTGTAGAGTTCTAACCTGTATTGAGCCATTCTGAAAGCCTACTGCCAGGTACTTGCCATCCATAGAGTACTGCAGTGAATACACTGAACCAAGACTTGCATCGAGTGGCTTCTCTTTTATTACTTGCACTTTAGTGAAAGTAGTTGGAACCTGTTTACCTGAATATAAATTTTTGGATTTTTAAAAAATTTGTAGAATTAAATAAAATATGTGTGTGTACATGTGTGTTTATGTATGTATATGTGTGTGTGTCTTTTCTTTTGTTCTTTTCATAAAGTATGGAGGAAAGATCTTCTTACATTTTAGTGATCACTTATTTTTAATTAAATTTAATTTTTAAACCTTTTAATGAAAAAACATTTTAACTTTATAATTATTTCCATCACAATGATAACATACACCTTTTCTAAAACTGTTGATCTGAATAAAAGAAAAATAGCAAAATTGGTTTATGACATTTTAAAGTTCTACGAGTAAAAAGTACTAACTGAGTTAATACATTACCTGAACAAAAGTAAAATTATTACTACAGGTTTTTCTAGTTGGTTTTTTTTAATCCTTTTCCTGTTCAAAATAAAACTGTAAGAAGATAAAGTTACCTTTCTCTATGTCACGGCCAGCTTTCAGTGCTTCATCAAATCTTTCAAATCTTCTGCGAGCCATCTTGAAGGTTGTTGAGAAAAGCAGCTAATGTGTTGAAATTATTTCAGTTTATGCCACAAAAACTGAAGAATAAAAAATAGATATTAATATATTTCTTGAAGCCTTCAGTCATATTCCATTATGAAAATCTTCACCTGACAGATTTTGTGGCTGCATTTTTATGTGCAAATAAATCAAGATATGGCCTACTTCTAATCTCTCATTAATAATAAAAATGAAATTGAAATTAATAACAAAACAGTAACAATATAAAGGTAAGTTAGCTGTGGACACCTTCTGGTTTCCTAATGTTGTATTAATGGCACTCACACAAATATGAGGGTTTTCTTTCCTGCCCTAAAAATCACACAACTAGCATTCAGTTTTTGTTACCTCTAGTACATAAAACATGACCATAAATCAAATCAACACGTGTATATGTGAACAGGTTATGCTATGACCAAATGTTTAAGCAGAATAAATAAACCTATATAGACAGTACTTAAAAGACAAAAACAACCATAAACTTCCCTGTTAACATAACCAGAACATAAAGCATGCAGGTACACTGATATGCCTCCTGAACTTGTAAATACTACGGCTATTCTAAATACACATTTGATCATGATATTACATTAAAATGAAGAATTCCATTTATTCAAGCTTGCGATAAAATATCCTATAGTTCACATGCTGAACTTTAACACCAGAGTTTACAGCCTTCTAAAATGTCAATTCCAATACCTCCATTGTAATACCAAAAGCTTGATATTTTTCATTTTCATATGCAATAGATATCATCTTTCTATTAAATTTAAAAAAAAAAAAATGAGTAAAATCAATTATTATAAGTATAAAACAGCATAAACATGAACAGTTTGAAAATAAACATTCTATTTTGTCTAAATCTATATTTTTAAATAAAAAATCAAAGTAATGTTACAAAAAACAGAAGTTTTTAATAAGAAATAAATGAATTATAGATATATACCAACAAAAAAAAAAAAAAAAAAAAAGAGCTTGAACTGCATTAATATGTAGTGACAAATCACTTCAGAACCTTTTTCAGCATGACATTAGTACAAGTATACAAGTAATACAGTATCTTCAGTATTACTGTATTTGTATATTAACTCTAAAGATTACCTTATTTACGATAGCTAGGCCAGAGTATGACTTATCCAGTGCTACAATCTAACAGGACTGACAGCTGAGCTAAAGCAAATCAGTGATTGCCCAGACAACCACTTGAATATTGATATGAACATTATACATCATTGATCCAACACTTACAAAGTGAGTAGACTTAATATTATTGAATAATTGATTAAGCAAAAATAAGGGGTAAAATAAAGAAGGTTAAATGCAGAGCAACCTTATTAATTAGACCAGTATTATCTAATAACTTGTCATGTTTTAATTACATTCAATAATAAATAAATACACAAAAATATGTAGACAAAATTTCTGAGGCATCTTACCCAACAGTTTCATAGGAAAGAAATAAACATTGTAATCCATTAACTATGAAGCATGCAGCTTTATGTATAAAAAGATAAATCAAGTCTTAACATGTTAAGAAATAATAGCAAACCTTTGAATTACTAGTCGAGGTCAACACTTGCTGCAGTTACAGTTGAATAGTCTTGAGCAATCACATTAAGGTTACATGTGTATGAGTGTCAGGAAGATTAACACATTAAGTGCTAATCTTTGTTCAAATAGTACTGTGTATACAATGCAGGTTAATGATATACTAAACAGTAAATATGAAAATAAAATAAAATAATTTTACTACTTGTTCAAGAAACTAATCCTTCCATTTAAAATATCTTAGTTACGTTTATTTTATTCATAATTATTATATATAAATATTTTTAAGCCATCAAAAAATTATATTTCTGTCATTTATTTATTAGTTGTATTTTTTTAACTGAAATTGCTTGTTAAAATTTTTAATAAAAATAGTCAGAAAATTTTATATTTAGTCCTTAATATTACAATGTAAATGTAAGTTTTAAAGATTTGTATTTATTGTAAAAGAACTATGTGAAATGATAAAATAACAAAAGAAAACCCTGAAAAATCACTTAAATATTCTTTATATGTAATGCTTGTAAATGTAAGGGATTTTTTTAACATACTACGAACACATGAAAACAAGTACTTTCTGTAACATAATTCATTGTATGTGACATACAAAATGTATGAATCATTTGTAAACACTTTTCTTTGAAAATCTAATTACTAACGAAGTGCCAACCAACAGTATATACAGATTTGTTGATTCCATCTATTTTCTAATATTGAATGCTTTACAAAAAGTGTTGTCAACAATTCCTGTTAAATTTGGGCCACTGATTATTTTATAGTCAAATTACACATAAAATAAATAAATAAATAAATAATTAATTAAAGTTTTAGATAGTTTTATTAAATTAAGTTCCTGCAATTAAAAATATACACACTTTTCCTAAAACTATTCTTAATTTAGACATGAGATGGGGAAAAGTAATATAAATTTTCAGTTTGCTTTGTATGAAAAGAAAATTAAGGCAGTGCTTAATGTTTTAAGTAAACCATAGGTTTATAAGCCTTCATTATAATCTTATCTTTTATGCAGACACTGAAGAATGAAAATAACACAATGGGTAAAATCTATATACCCAACGTGGAAAACTGAATGTCTTTCACAACTACATATTATAACAAAAGCTTTATTCATGCCTCTTAATACCCTGTGGTTAAATGGTAAATTTATATAAGTCCTGGGATATATTTATTTATTTAATTATTTTTGTTATCTGCATGAGTGGAATAAGAAACACATTCTAATAATTTAAAAAAAAAAATGTTGTTTGTTTGTTTTAAACATTTTCATCAAGATACCTTAACAACTTTAAAAATGTTTTTCGAACTACTATTATATTATTTGAACATATTAATAATAAAGCTCCTGGGATACACTATAGTTAAATTTTTTGTATCAGTCTATAGCCTGAATAATAGAAGGTAGTGTTGTTTTTCAAACTGTATATTAAAAGTAACTAAATAAATTAATTTACTCATAAGTAAAATTATGCTGTGCCAAAATAAGAAAAACATTTTTAATTAAAATAATAATAACAAATAAAATGCGTATGTGTTTGTGTTTGTTATACACGATACTTTCATAAAACAAACAGAAACAAACATAAACTGTTTAAAATAAATTTCTGCCGTAAAGAAAATGTATTATAAGACCAAAATCATGAAAATGTCAGTTATAATCTTCAGTTCAATTCGACAATTTTATTTTATTTTATTTTATTTTATTTTATTTGTCTGTTGTATTGAGTATTGTTATTTTAATTAAATATTTGACAACAGTTTTCATTTGATTTTTTTGTTTGTTTGTTTCTTGTTTTTTTTTTTTTTTTTTTTTTTTTTTTTTTTTTTTTTTTTTTTTTTGTATGTTTTTTTTTAAACATTACAAAATCATTACAAAAGAACTGGACTGGTATTACTTTTTTTTTACCCGAAAATTATACGTCTTTAATTTAACTGTAGCACAAAATTCCATTCCTTTCGTTTGTCACTGTTTACTAATAGTGCAGACGATTTTTGTTCTTTTCTTATTTACGTCCACTGTTTTATTACGATGCATTCTATTGGTTACATCTAGACCAGTGATTCCCAACTTGGGACGCATATGATGGTGGTGGGGTAAATTTGAAAGCGATATAAATTATAATACGACCAAATTCAGTTATACTTCCTCTACACTGGAGCATCTGGCAGCACCTACGGGCAGGTTTTCTGCTTTATTTTACAGTAATTACACTTTTATAAAAACAGTTTCTTTTTATATCAAAGGGGGACACAAACATTTTTTAAGTGTTGAGGTGGGGCATGGAGCAAAAAAGATTGGAAACCACAGTTCCAGACCCAGCACTTGTACGTCATTGCTTCAGACAACTATACTTCTCTTTAATCAGAATAACCTACTTATATGCCCATGCTTATTGAAAGGTAATGTTACATTTCCGCAAAAAGCTATCGTAAATTTATTATTATATCATAATGTTCATATATTTCTAGTTTCATTTTAAGCAATTGTAATGAACAACCCGGTCACACAAAAATACACATATTTTATTTAAAATGTCTCGATTTATTTATGCAGTAAATGAAGTACAATTGGCCGCAGTATGTGACACCTAACAACCATTTTAATAAAATGTTTTGAGGTGTCGATAACTGTTAGATTAGTCCAAAAAGGTTTTGCTTACAACAAAAAATACACTTGAAAACAGTGAATAAAGTACTCGCATGCAGTTGTATTTCACTGTACAGAGCACTAAGACTGAATATTGTAATCAGAGCCAAATCAATTTTTTGCAGGTTTTTTTTATACATAATTTGAACAGTATTTATATTTTCTTCAAATAACTGTGTGTGTGTGTTCATGCGTATGTCAATTTCTGAAGTCAGGATTAATGCATCACAGTTTCTCTCTCTCTCTCTCTCTCTCTCTCTCTCTCTCTCTCTCTCTCTCTCTCTCTCTCTCTCTCTCTCTCTCTCTCTCATTTGTCCAATATTTGTTTTTATTATTGTTGTTTTTTCTCGATTACTTTATCCAGGTTAATATTATTAAGGATAAGAATATATCTTTGTATTACACATCAATTACGTCAAATAATAGTCTCTGACGTCATAATTATTAATTCCTGCGATAGTAACTTTTTTATTATTTAATTCAAGATGTTTTCTTTCTTATACTAATTTCGTCCTAATTTGCAATCTTGTTTTCTTTGTTGTTGTTTTTTTTAATAATAATAATAATAATAATAATAATAATAATAATAATAATACTAAATGAAAAAATAAATAAAGCAACATAAATTTATAGAAGTTTAAATATAAGATGAGAATGTTTCCATGGATATTTTATCTGTTTAGAGAAAAAGACAAATTCATAGCAATTTCTAATTTATCAAAGTCGGAAATGTGTCAATATTACGAAGTAAATGAGTTTAACTGAATTCAGTAACTATCAGTGTTTAGATTAGAACTTAATAAATTACTCTACTGCATAGTAATAATTTTAAAATGGACAACATTTTAGTCAACACCGTTTGTGTTTACTGAACTGGTTTATAATTTATGATCCGCCACTATACAAATTGAGCATAATCATTTTTACATGAGATATCAGTCTACTTCTAGACAAAATTTACCAGATTGCAAGAAGATAAGAGTATGTAATTTAATGTAAATTTTCAGTTTAAACATTTAACTGTCGTATTAATTAGCTATAATAATGTAAGATATTCTTTTTCAGGATATATGGTTTATATTTCAATTTGTTTTATTTATTTATTTGCACACTGCAGTATTTAGAAACGTCGTACCTGTCCTGACTTGTACAAAACAGTAAACACTGACAGTGTGACACTCATGACAGTGTTAATGTCAGTCATGATAATCACAGTGTTACGAATGTAAACAACAGAATTAATAATCATGAACATAATAAATCTAAAGGGTATATTATTGAATAAACTGAGTCTGAAAATATAAAATATCATCAACTGATTTATTTATAAATATAACAAGAATTAAGTAGATATTTTCGAAAAAAATAACTGAAAAAGTGATAATTTTTTAAAATATTTTTTACACAGATAAAATCATAAAATGGAAACAAATGAAAATATAATTTATATTATATAATTATTATTTTAATGTTCATATTTATGGTCTAACTAAAACAATTTTTAAATTTTTTAATTATTATTATTATTATTTTAAACTTTTATAAATGTATAAAGTTACAGGTATAAATGCATATTTTAATCAGTTTGGTCTTTAAAATTTTACTATTTCACCCATCACCTGGAACTGTTAGAGCTTGAAGATAAAAGATATTTCATTAATTGATTCCAAAATAATATGTTCCAACCTGTGGAAATATGTATAGTATTATGATAATGTTATTATTTATAAATAACAATTAATTAGGTTTCTTTTTCAACATTTTCCATACTGATCAGATAATGACACATTTTAATAAATTTATTAGAACAAATAAATCAAAATGTCCATAATAAAGTAAAATAATATGAACTTCACTGATACCATGCAAAAGATATTTTATTATCAATTTAATTTTTTTTTTTCATTATTATAGTTAATTTATGTTACAAAATGTATTTAAAATCCATTATATTTTTGTTTTATTTCAGTTCCATTGACACCAGCATGCAGGTTAAATATAGATTAGAATTTGTTTCAGCAGGAATCTGCACCATTACATGATTTTAAACATGCATTAGGAATACATTTTCTGTAATATATGCTTAAACAGGCAGTACCCATTTGAACGTTATTTTCTGAGCCATTAATCATGAATCTTAAATGTCATAGGTAATGATTTCAAACATTGCATATTAATAAATATTATCCACTCGTGATAATTTCAGTAATAAAATATTTCAAATTTTGCAGCTTGGAATTCAATAACAGTGCATAAAGCTGTCAGTTGATAGTTGTTTATTTTTGTAAAGGGACACGTAACAGTATTGATGTAAAAAGATATATTTATACATCAATATTATTACTTAATTTTATTTTTGTTTATTTTTTGTTTTTAGCTCAACTGAAATTGTTCTTCCTGTCACATTTTGAAGTGTATAAATTGTACATTTTGTATAAAGAAGCTGTATAATGTAATAATAACAATTTAACTTTAAGAGAAACTGTATTTTTTAACAGTTTATTTCTGGCCATTACAAAATCTGAATAATGATGAATAATGTTAAAACTATACCGATGCATTCTGCTTACAAAATACATTATTCCCTTACTGCTATTTTATTAAATTTTACATGTGTCTTGCCCTTAATCAAATTTTCAATAAATAATCTGTATTAACTATTTCCACTGTCATTCATTGCTAGATTTGTTAAATTTTTCTTTAAGCTAATAAACTAATTGAAAACATTAAAAACCATTAAAAAGTTTTTTTTAAATGACACAACCTAATCAAATTTTTAAAATTCATCATGATTAATGGTGTCCTATGATTTAATGTTCAGTTTTATTTTCATTCTTAATAATATCACTGTATACTTTTTTCTCTTTTGACAATGCACATACTAACATAGTTACTTGATTGCACCATTTTTAAAAATCATTAAAATGTAATTAATTCTTTAAGACATTTAATCTGTAGACATGGCTGTCTTATATTTAATTTCAGTTATTTACAACAGACTGTTATATCGTTAAAGTAAAAATGTTATTTATTTACTTAAAATCATGGCTGTTTCATTTTCTTTAATTAATAGTGGAAATAAATTCATTATTTTCATTTCATTTTTTTGTTTCAAATATCTTTATTTTTATCACTGCTTTTTAGTAAGACAGGAGTGCTTAAATTTTTGGAATAATTTAAACCAAATATTTGTTTTTTCTTTCAAATTTGTTTTAAGTTACCTAACTCACTTTAACAGTTGAAAAAATGATTGTGAGATCAGTTTGAAAATGTACATATTTGTATATTCTTATTTCATGGATGAATTTCATTTATAAATAGGTATTCACATAGCTTTATATATATTTATATATATTTTCAGATGCCACTATTTGGTAACAAGTTTTCACCAAAGAAAACCCCTCAAAGACGTGCTAGTTCACTGTCCAATTTGAACCTTGATGCTACACAGTCTCGCACAGAATTTGGACTTGAATATGGGGCTGTGAAACTCAACTTGGGAGGGCATGATGTTAGTTTTGAAAATGGAATGTGGATTCATGGTTAGTAATATTATAAATATATACATTTTTTTTAAATGTGTGTTTGAATATACACAAGTGATACATATAAATTTATTTCTCTCTATTTTGGAGTATTTCATAGTAAAGAGTTGCAGTAGTGTATAGCTAAATACCAGTTTAATTTCATCATAAACTTTAATAGACACAAATTATTTCATAAATTATAATTGTCAGATAAGCTATTAACAAATTTAATAAAAAGGCTGTGAGACTATTAACTATAATACATGTACGCATCTCTGTAATTACAATAACATTGTTTTATTTTAGAAAGTGGTGGGGGTACACCTAGTCATAAAGAGGTTATCAAGCTAAAGAAAGAAAATCAACATTTACAAGAAGAAAACAACTTCCTCAAATTAAAAATCGACATTCTTCTTGATATGGTAATGTTTCTAATTGTTATTTTTTATTTTTTTTAACTTATTGTAGTAAAGAAAATAATGGTTATAATTCTCTGACATCCAGGAGAATAAGCTCTATTATGTTTCAAAATCTGTTATCACTTATTCACAGCATTCCTTAACTGAAACTAAACCTTTTTTTTAGCTAAAATAATAAATAGCAGTACTGCAGAAGTTACTCACTTCTAAACGTAACAGTATAATAATTTAGGAACTGTTTAAGAGTCATAATTTTAAGCTTTTAAAATAAAATTTATCATTATCTGTAAGCTTTATCCTTTATAAAATATTTGGTTAACATCTAATAAAATATTAAAACAGTCGCATTTAAGGATTATAACTTTACTTTCAATGACAAATAATTATATTTCAAGAAAAATGTACGTTATTTATTAGCATCGAATGAAACAGCATAAGTGAAATAATAAAATACTTGTGTTATTAATGCAGTTGATGTCATTATTTGAGGTTTTTATTTTAGAGGCAGTGATACTTATATAATGATGATATATATTTTGTTTATTCATTCCCATAGATTAATAAATAACCACATTTAATGATTTTACACTGAGTAGATAATGAACAATAGGGAATAAAAATTCAGAGAGACATTCACATGCACACACACACACACTTGTCATTTGCGTGAAAAGGTTTTGGCTAAGTTCCTAGAGTGTTGAATAATGACGTACGATACATGTTACTAAATGCTGCTATTTATTTAATGCATTATATTTTTACAATGAATCCAAGTTAGTTTGTTTATTTATTTATATATTCTTTTTGAATCTTGCAGTTAGCTGAAACATCGGCAGTGTCACAGTTTCACGCAAGTGAACTGAAGCAGCTACGAGAAATGAAGTCAAAGAAACGTTAGGAACAAACTGTCATGTGATCAGATCATTCTCAAGGCAGCATGATTTGTTCTATCATCATCATCATCATGCATTATTAACATTGCAAAAAATGTGAAGTATATTGACTAGGAACATTTTTATTTTATTTTCATTTATGTAAATAGTATGACATCCGTCCATTTTATTTATTTAAAATAAATATATTTTTTTTTTTTAATGGTTTTTTTTTTTTTTATTTTTGAAATGTAGATCTACCCGATTCTTGAACCTGTTCTGCATAGATATCTTTTTCATGAAATCCAATATTCAAATACTGCAGGGGTTAAAAACACTATTCTGAACTAATATGAACTCAGCCATTAGAGTGCAACTGTCATTCATGTGTACTGACAGTCTTTGTTTCACTTTCAAAAAAGAAATGTTATTCCTTCTTTTTTGTGTGATGTTTTCAATTTACCTCACATCAAAAAATAAAATTCAAGTTTAAATGACAGAGACATTAGCAAACATTTAAATGATGACATTAACAAGTACTAAAAGTATCATAAATTATTTTATTTAACATCACACCACATAAAATATCGATTTAAATTGCACAGTTTTTTTGTGATTTGACATTAAAAGCACTCATTTTCAATTGGGAATTTCATACTTTGTTTTTCTAACATGTTATTTTTTATAACATGACACTGATGTAGTTTTTCTTTTAAACTTTTTCACACAAACACACACAACCACACATCAACATGTTTATATACAAAACAGACATCACATTCTGTCACTTATCCAGTATCTTTATGAGGACATGTTCGTTTTGTGTGGCCTGTTAACAGAAGGAAAAATAAAAATAATGAGTTAATTTGACAAAGTGTATTTACAACAAACATTAAAACGTATTTTACTACATAAATGATTATTCATACTGTAGCATGTTTACTGTAAGTATGAAATGGCTATTATTAAGAAGTACACATACATTTTTGTCATTCTAAACTTGTGAATAAACCCCTTTCATTTTACATAATAATAAGAATCATTTTAATCAACAGTGTTAATGTTTTACTCTTCATAAACCTAAATAGAGAAAACTTGAAGTGTGTGTGTATGTGTATGTGTGTATATATATATATATACTTTGTACCACTACAAGAACTAAAGATGACAGTTTAAATAAAATAAACCTGATACCTGACTGTCCACACAAGCTGCATGTTTTCTTTTTACGCTGTGGTGCAACATCCTGAGTTGAAGACGCATTTCGTTTTCTAACACCAGCTCCTGCTGGAGTCCATTTGTCATTACCACCTAAAAAATAAATAAAATGATATGAACATTTTATTTCTGCTAATGTCAATAATTAGCATTTTGAGTTATTATCCATAATCGTAATAAAAACAAAAGGTATTTGTTTTTGAAAGAAAGAAAACAGTGCCATGGTATCAATGAATAAATACAATATTTAGCAACTCTATCTAATACTTATTAGATGTCAAAGACAGCTTTTAAAAAATATTAATCTGAAAGAGAAAACAG
Organism: Chrysomallon squamiferum; assembly: GCA_012295275.1. Lineage (NCBI taxonomy): Eukaryota > Metazoa > Mollusca > Gastropoda > Neomphalida > Peltospiridae > Chrysomallon > Chrysomallon squamiferum. The sequence continues at coordinate 13,378,408 of CM022679.1, forward strand.
TGCAGTCAATTTTTCAAAGAAATCCATTGTGTCTGCGATAAAATAGCAAATAATTCAATGAGACTGTCTGAAGAGAATAGATTTTTCAACCCACACTGCAGGGAAGCATTCAACTAATTGTAGTGGAATAAAACAGACAAGACCAACCTCCTACAGGACCACTGTTTTCATCAGCCCACTGGAAGAAACGACAACCCTGTTCTCTAGGCTGAGGACACCCAAAGAATTGTCTGCCCTTGTTTGGTCCTTCTTTTTGAACAGTTAGACTACAAAATAAAATAAAATAAACAGTGTTTGAATTGACTGTACATAAATCCATGTTAAAACTGAATACAAAAACAGGTGCACATGTTTAGATGCAAGACTGGAAATAGTTTATGACAATAAAATGCTAAGAACTATTTGATATTTTACAAAAAAATAAAAAAAATAATATTTTATCTGAATGATATTAAATATATCTTAACAACAACAAAAACAGTGATGAAAACAACAACAAAAACAGTGATGAAAACATAACAAGCAGGCAAGACTAGATGGTGTTATGTTCACATATTTTTAAATATTTTAAACCATCTTGTAGTGCACATGTAGTAAGCAAATAATACAGCTGATGAAAGTGTCTATCACACACCTTTTAGCTGGCATGCCACATCCACACTGTGGTACATCCATGCTGGGGACTCGATTGTTTCTGTTTGATGTGTTGGCAGTGAAACTTGGATGAGTTACTCCTACTGGTCTCTGAAAGCTACATAAATGAGTAAAAAACAAACAGTTAAATGTTTTTCTCCCACAAATTTAATACTTCTAACTATTTATTTTGTCATTTCTTTCTTGGAGCAGCAGTTATATCTTGAAAAATTACTTTCATAATAAAATGCTACACATGTCAAAAACTATTCTATTTTCTACAACTGTAGTTTTCAAATACAAACCAGACATTTGTTATTTCTGACAGAGTATTAATATTATGTGTACAGAATGACATACCTATTTGTAGAAGAGTCATTTTTCTTTCCATCACTTTCATCTTCCCATAGGAAGAAAGGACAACCAGTTCCAGTTGGTTTGGGGCATTTGTAAAAGAGTCGACCTGAATTGATACAGTCAATATAAAAAGACGAAACAATAAAAAAAAAAAAAAAAAAAATGCTTACAAATCATTTACTAAAAACACAGTTGTGGAGGTTATTATATTCAAAATACTTTTACCGTTTCTTTATTTTAAGAAAAAGAAGAGTGAATGTCAAAGCACAAATATACCATTTAAATCTGAACAAATGAATAAAATAATTATTAAAAAAATTGAAATTTTCTGGATACTTAAAAACAAATTTGTGCATATATGTTATAGATAAAGTTTCAAGATAAGATTCGAAAAAAAAAAAAAAAAAAGTCATAAACAAATGAAAAAGAAAGAAGATAAAAAAAAGAAAAACCAAAACAACAAAACCATAACACTCCTGGACAAATACAAGCAGAAGTACACCAAATGTACCTCTTGCAGATGAAGATAAAGTGATCCACACCAATATCAAATCAATCAATAATGTTATTTGAAATAATACCTGTATTTGGTCCTTCTTTCCTCACAGTTAAAAGAACTGCATCAGTGCCACAGTTGCACACAATGGCAGAACCAGTGTCGCCGTCTCCTCTGCTGTTAAAACCACCCACGTTGCTGTTCTCCACCTGTGTCAACGGCACTCTTGAATTACCACCTCTTGGTAAGGCAGCTACATTTCTAGCTGTGTTGTTGGATGTGTGCAGTGTTGGTGAAACCATGAAGTGGTTGTTATTGGCGACAGTTGATTGTTTTCTGACTGGAACTGAAGTTTTGATGTGTGGAGTGTTTGTAGAAGTTGCTGAAGATGGGTTTCTGGTAGCTGTACAAATAAAACATTATTATAAATGTGTTTGAGTATAATCATAATGATGACTTATAACTGAAGGTAATTTTTGTATAGTTAATCTATAGATAAAAAATACAGGTACATTTTGATACATTTCTGGGAAGTATTTGTGGAAAGGAGTAACTAAGTTATAATAAACATTTTAAATGATGATTTATTTCATAATATTTAAAAACATTTTATTATTAATAGTTATAAGATTTTGTTTCTTCTGAATGAACAAACTACTTCTTTCACTTAGCAGAATGGCACCTTCTCGTAGAGTGGCAAACATATATCCTAGCTTATGTTTGATTACCACTGCATAAATAATATTTTTCTATTTATGGAGAAAGTAAAACAGAAAATAGGATTTTAATTAGAGCAACAAACAACTTTTTAAAATTAAACTTACCATTTGTGGGTCTGTGAGATAAAGCTGGCAAATTCAATGACTGTGTTAGGATTTCATCACAGCCACAAACACAACCAATGTAACTGAAAATGCAGCAAAAAATTACAAGTATATTTTTTTCAGCATGTAATATACTAGGCTCAAATTCACTTTGAATTAACTACAAGATTCAGTGAATTATTTTTATAATTGTTTTACTTTTTTTAAAACATAATAGAATAAATCAATAATAATAAATTACAACAAAAAAGGACACTGTAATAACTTTACTCTTCTATAAGTTTACTTAAAAAATCTTTAAATAATTTTTATAGATGGTCAAATAAAATACTATTAGTTTTTGAAAATACTATTATGAAGCTTTATTAGGTATAAGCAAATAAAATACTAGGGAATAATATTAATTTCAAAAGTCCTAATACACCTGTTCAGACTAATTAAGAATACTTACTCTAATGGAATAAAAGGAGGCACAGAACCTCGTTTGAATTTGAACTTTATCTTGTGAACATGTCCTATATTGCACTGAAAAATCAACAGGTAATAAAATAAGAAATATGTCATAGAGAAAACATATTAAAAAGAAACCCCTAAAACATATACTAGTTTTAATTTGTCAAAAAGAAAGAAGGAAACTGTAAAGAATTTAGTTTCTAAAAAACCCCATAAAGGAACAAATGTTATTGATACCCAATTGCCTGTGTACGAATAGTTAATACCTGTGAAACATAATATATACGGGTCATTCCATGTCAAATCACCCAATGGGTTAAACCCGACCATCTCAGATTTTTATGAAACTTGGTATACTTGTTGACTGGGATCCCACAGCACCAAATCTGAAATTTTAGCCCAATCAGATCAGTGGTGTGGGAGATAAGGCCCACTGAATTTTGAGATTTTTGGCAAAAATGGGTGTGACCACCAACTTTTGAACCCTCATATCTCAGGAACTACTGGGACAATCTTCATAAAATTGGTATTGTTGAAAAGACAATATGACAAGGATTCCAAATCTGCCATTTTTGTTCAGTTTGGAAAATATTGGGGTACATTTACCTTTTGACCTTTGCTATGACCTTGAAATTAACCATGTGGATCATGTGACCTTGAGATGGCCTTTATTGAAATTTAATCTCCCACATGTTAACTAAAACATATAAAAGTTTCCTGGGTGTAATATTTTTTGTTTAGCCACAATATAGATTTTAAAAAAAGCACATACACGAAAATAACACCTTTTCAGCCATTAACATCTGATTAACTAAAACCTGAATGATCAATTCTGGATGCTAGGAATCACCATCTTTCTTGATCAGCAATTAAGACATTGTAGGCCTACATGTATGCATAAAGTTCACATAAATTTGAGAGAACTAGGTGTTTCTGATGCTTAACATTCTCACCATCTTTTCAAATGCTCACTGTATCCTTCATTCCCAGACATATTCTATTGTTCTCATCACTTACATAAAATTGGATTATTTCCTCCTTCAATTCATTTGACAGAAATCTGAGACGGTTGGGTTTAAATTTCTTTTTTTGGGGGGTGATCTGACATGGAATGACCCATACATATAAAATATATATTTTAATATTACTATAACCATGTAACACTGGAAAGAAATGAAGTATGTCCAATGCGTGCACCAATTCATATGAATTATCAGCTTTTTAAAAAATAAATAAATAAAACACTAAAAGCTAAATGATATTCGTTTAATATTAAAAATAAAAAAAATTAATGTACTTGAATTAGAAATAAACAAATAGGTATTAATCAGTTATTAGCAGTATCTATTTTTACTTAATATACCTTCCCATTAATTTCAGTTGGAAAATGCTAGGAGCTATTGGAAAACTAAAGAAAAATGACTCAGTTCAGACCTTATCACACATTTCTTCCTGTACACTTGCTTCTAATACTGAATCAGGAAGCCAGATGACATTACGGCACTGGGGATATCCTGTACAGCCAATAAAATACCTGTAAAAATAATGATAATTAATCATACTTATGTAAGACCATATAAAAATAACTTTACATTTAACGTTATTAATGGATTCTTCTAACTTGAACTCTTACTATATTTCGAAAACAGAAATTTGTACATTTAGTGTATGGAATATTCTCATGTTAAAAGTGCAATTAAATGACAGCTGAAAGAACTTACCCCTTTCCTTCCTTTTTAGTTCTCAACACCATGTCAGAACCACACTGTGGACAGGGACAGACTGAGACTGGACCTGTCACATCAACATCTGAACAAAAATAATAATAATATAACTTATGTAATCGTGACATCCAAGAAATGACATAAAATTAAAAAATATGTTTTAGATGTATTATTCTAGATTTGAGTAGTATTTCAGTAATTTACAGACCATGCTAGATTTGTAAGATGTTTTTGGTAACAGTCATTTGTTAGTACTATATTAATAGTGTATTAATTATAATTTTAATATTTCATTTTATCAAGTTGATGTTGCAGATATATTATAAAATAATGAAAGGTAATTTTTATTTGACTACTTTTGAACATTTTTTAAATTAATAACAATAAAATTAAATAAATGTATAAATAATAATAATAAAAATAATAATAATAATAATAACTATTATTTAGTACACGCATCACTTCGGTAATACACAATTTGCCATCTCAAAAATAATAGTTGATTAAAAAAATAATAAAACAACAAAACAAATTAGTAATCAATTTCCAACTAGATTTCCAGCCAAATTTTTCATTTGTATATAAAATATAGGCTTTTTTTTCCAGCCAAATTTTAATGTTAATGCAGTATGTACATTTTAAAAGTTAAAACATATCTCAATACGTCAAGGTAAAAACCTATCTTAATGTGTTACCTGTTTGAGAGACTTGATTTGCTTCTCCAAGATACTGAGACAGTGCTTCATCTAGTTTGACTGCCTTATAAAAATAAAATAACCAAATTAAACACTTAGTTGTTATGATGAATCTTGATAAAATGATGCACACAAAAGATGAAATTTCATTTTCATTAATCTTAATAAATACTAAACATTACATAACCAAATCAAAATATTATAAATACTGAACTGATATGGTGAGTCTTGATATAAGGATGTACACAAAAGACAAATTTCATTATCATCATTCTACCACTTTCTGAGAAAAATGTAGATAAATTACGTTTTGGGTAAAGATGAGTTTGACCTACATTTTGATTCACTGAGTTTTATCCCAAGAAAAACATTACTGACTTTAGCCTAGAAATACATTGTAAATTATGCAGGTTAATCTGCAACTCTATCAGTATTATAATTATCCTCAAATTAACTAACAGAACAACAAATTTTCAAGATCAAAGCAGTTGACTTACACTTTCTAACAAATGTGTATAATCATGATTCTTCTAGAAAAAATTAAAGGATCATATATGAAAAAATCTGAAAACAAAGCACTAACCTGTTGTGTAGCTTCAATAAAAACTTCTCTGTATTTTCTAATCTGATCTTTCAAAACCACTGTAATATTAATAAAATATTTATTTTTCATTCCTTTTTTTCTCAACATTTAATCTAATTAAACTATATATAACAATAATCTGGCAAAATAGATTTTTTTAAAAGACTGAATAAGATGAATTATCAGTATATACAAACACACACACATAAAATTTTACTTCCTTTAAAAATTAACATCTATTTGTAATTAAATTTTAAAATAAAGATAGAAGTAAACTTTATGTATAATAAATAAACAAACAAAAAAAAACTTTAGTAAGAATTTATTTTTAATCAGATAAAACAATACCAAAATCAACACAAGTCTTTAACAAAAGATAAAATCGTGAACAGAACTAATTATTCTTACCGTCCTTATTTTTCTTTCCTTCACATATTCTACAAAATGAAAAATACTAAAGAAATGAATCAAGATATCCAAAATCAGTTTAAAATAAAAAGTTATTGTCTGAAAATGATAATTAAGTTAGCACTAGACTTTAAGGGTAGATTATTAACACACCATTGTTTTCATCTTTTTTCTTTTGGTTGACTTCTTAATAAATGACTGTTGGTATATATATATTTTTTAATTATTATTATAAACATTTGTTTTTTGTATTCTGGTCATTTTTCATATGATTTATGCTTCCATTTTCATCTGTTTTTAATTCTTAATTACACTGTTGTAATTAAAAAAAGGTGAAACTGTAAATTTTCAGCACCTACTCACAATTTAAGATCTGCCTCTAGCTCAGCTCTCAGATGTGGTTTTGACATTGCATATCCCATTTCATCATAACCTGAAATATTTTCATTAAACTTTTTTAACTGTTCATGATAAAAAAAAAGTAATATTTTTTCTATGCTGCCTTAAAAAGATAACCAGGTTTTCAAAAATATATGAAATAAAATAATAATTTAAAAAATAACAATTATCATAATAAAAATTTAAAAACAATTAAAATTACGGAACTGTATTATAAACAATAAGAAAAAAGCATTTAAAAATGGTTCACAATTCTTTGGTTTTAACAATTAAACACACCTGGGATAAGAAAGAAACATTACCTTCCACAAGACCCATTCCTAAATGACCTGGAACAAATCTGCCGTCTGGTCTCACACCTACATAGGATCTGCTTTTAATTGTTTCAATGTGTTCTGCATGAGTTGCATCAGTACCTGAATAATATAATAATTAGTTAATTTATTTTTTAATTTCAAACAACAATATTTAATACAAGATACAAATATTATTATCAGTGTCTGGCCATGAATATAAATGTAAGATGAAGGTAAAGACAATGTATTTAAGCCATTTTGTTTCCCCACAGATACACACACAAAAACACACATATCTATATACAGAACACTGGTAATATAATAATACTGACATTTAATGTATTTTCTTTATCAAACACAGCAAATACAAATATTTTTTGTTATTAAAATATTTTAAAAATTATGTATCTTACCTATGCCATGTTTCTCCATTAAGGCAATAAGATCTGCCTCACTCAGTAATGGTGGAGGGGTTGTTTCCCCTGGTGACATCTTTCAAACAATAAAAAATAAATAAATAAATAAATAAATAAATAAATAAATAAATCTTTTGAATACAGACAACTGTTTGTACATAAACTGTTAAATATTGTTTGATAATGGACATTTATTATCAGAAATAAGCTTGTAATTTTTTTAATTTTTTAACATGATGTTAACATGGTTTAAAAAAAAAGAAAGAAAAGAAGCCTGATATAATCTGTGTTTATTTGTTCTTCAGTTAACAACCAATTCTATCAGACATGTTTTTGTTTTTGTGTAAATGTTTTAAATTAATTTTTCTATTATTTATTTATGTCTGTAATAGATGGCAGAAGTGAAAAACAGAATGACATACCTCAATTGAATTTGGTTCAAATCTGTCTCCTTTGTTGTACAGAGGTATTACCTTTAAAATTAAATGAATTAATAAAATATTAAAATTATAGAATGAATATTTAATTGCTATTTATTATTATTATTTTTTTTAATCTCATGCTTAATGGATACAAATTCAAAACGACATTAAAATTTTAATGTATTCTTTAAAAAAAAAAAAAAAAAAAAAAAAAGGTGACCTATTTAATATAAAAGCATGAACATGTAACTGATAAAATTATCAACTATTTAATTATAAAATTTAAACTTCAAATGAAAAACAATCTTATAATTTTACACATGTATGTTATTTTATATAGTGACAGTAATACCTTGGCATTCCATTTTTCATAGGGGTAAACATCAAGATAGTTTCGTGCTACTATCATCAAACCTTGGGTGGTGAACTGCAAAATATTTAAAACTATTATAATAACTGTTTTTTGTTTTTTTTTAAATTTCCACAGTTTTTACACATTTTACTATATTTTGTAAAAATAAGTACTTTTTAAGACACCTCTCACTTAATGAATAGCAATTTAATTAAAAAATTTAGAATTTAAAAAAAATAATTCATTATTATTGCTCATACTCTAAATGCCTCTATTATGAAAAATATGATTTTTGAATAATATAAAGATTTATTCAAGTTAAACAAAAAAATACTAGTATGTGTAAATTAATTATAACGTTATAATTGTAAGCCAAATAATTGAAATTAAACCAAAATGTTAATAAACAATAAAAAGTTAAGGATTTCTCAAACATACTCTTTCTTCTGCAATATCAATTTCAACAGTGGTTTCAAATCCTTGAGCATCTTGGGAGCAACAGGCAAGAAAATGTCGCACAATAAACTCATACAATTTCTGTTCATTTCCCTGCAAAAAAATCAATATGTTTCAAATAGTGAAAATATTAGCAATACTGCCATGTTATTTGAAAATAACACAGACTGATGGTACAATTCTAGCCTTAGTTTTATTTGTATAGTACAGATAAATAAAATCTGTAATTATTATTATTATTTTTTTAAATTAGCCCCGCTTATTTGCAGAATGTTTGAGTAACTGATTGTTTACATATACTTTTCCTCAAAAGATAAACATCTGCATGTATCTATCATTGGATATTTAGTCAGATTGAAACTTAGAAGGTAGCTGTGCATTTGATTAGATGTAATCTGTATTTGTAAAGTTGTATTTTTGATTGGACTTTTTTTCTATCAAAACTCTGATTGGACTTTTGGCTGGTTTACCTATCAGGCAGTTTTTTTTGTTGGAATTGTAATTTGAATTTAAATATATAAAATTCTTTACAATTACTTGATTAGATGTACAATTTATTTTTGGTTTTGTTCTTTAATTTTTCTGTTTTATATTTTTTTGACTGGACTTGAGGTTTACCTGTCAGGTAGCTCTGTATACATAATTCAAGTTTAAATGTACCTGTAAAGTAGCTGTGTATTTGATTGGGTGTATAGGTGGATGAGCATTATCTGTCTTGTTTCCATTCTGAGGCTGAGGTCCATGATTCAGAACATTTTGGGCAAACTCTGTATAGGAGAAAAAAAAAAACAACATTAGAAACCAAGTTAAATATTTATTTGGTTGACTGAATGAACAGATAACTATTATGCATTATCATTTCATAAATAGTTACTAAATATTGTTATCACTTAAAATAAAAAGATTGTCTACATAATTCATATATGTGTGTTATAATATAAAAATTATGCAAACAAGTTTCTTTATCAACCAATAAGTAATTGAATATAAACAAAATAGGTGTTTATTAATTTTTAACATGTAAAGACATCTGAAATATTTCTTATGATGGCAATTTGAAGTTATTTACATAACAAGTCGATGTTTACCTCCCCAGTTTGGGTCACGTGTTTGTTCTTCTATCAGTGCTTGAAAATCGAGATCTTTGGGGAAAATATTTGTCTCTGTTCTAGGATAGCTAATAAATCCACTGGTGTACAGCTTCTCTGCTATTTTCATTGCTTCTTTGGCATTTATGCGTAACTTTCTGGAAGCCAATTTTTCCATTTCCTGAAATAATGATCAGTATTGCCTACAATACTGTTAATGAAGCAATAGAAAAACACAGACCATAAACTAGTTTATTTATAGGTTGGATTTGAAATTTATTCATTAAAATAAATGATGCAAATATTTAATAGAATTTGTTTTAAATACTGCTGATATTTGTGTGTTATTCCATGTAATTACTTAACATATCTTTTCATGTACAGTAATTGTAAATGATTATATCATGTAACAAAAACTATGTTTAAGCAGAATCAATTTTTTTTTATAAACTTACCCTACATCATTTTAGCTCACCATTTCCAATTTTTGAAAATGATTATTATCATGAAGTTTTAAAAGTATTTTTAAAAGTATCTCTTGTTATTTGTGTTTTGTATCACAAGGTATCTGTTTAGTAAGGACAGTTAGAATTAAATAAGCTGAGTAAACTTACAACTGTGTCTAAAGCTACAGGTCTCCACTTGCTTTTACTCTTGCTTCTAACATCTACTACAGTGGCCACAGGATTCTGCACATAAATATCATTCTAATTTAAAATCTGATATACTAAACAACACACAGTGCTGAAATAATAATGTTTTTACAGATTTTCATAAAGCCATTATTAAATTAGTTAGACCTACATTGCAGCCAGTGTTAAAAAATATTCAAATCAATGATCCAGAATAAATGTATAGAAGGCTGTATTAATGTTTCTACAGATTTTCAGTAAGTTATTATTAAACTTGCTACTTCTACATTCAGCATTGCAGCCAATAATAAAAAATATTCAAAAAAATGATTCAAAATAAATGTATCCAAGGCTGCAATAATGATTCTACTGATTTTGAATAAGTCCAACATTACAGTCAATGTTAAAAAGAATTTAAACCAGTGATCCAGAGTAAATGTATAAATGTCTGTGGTGTCCATTTACTGTATCATTCTTGGTCATTACAAAACAGGTCATTTGACCTTCTGGAACAAATAATATTTACAAACTGTTGAGGTATTAGTGTCTTCATCAAAAAAAGAAAGAATATAATAATAAAATATATATAATAGCTGAAAAATGAAGTCCATGGAACTTTGTAATAAGTTTTGAATGATAAAACAGAGGTACATTATTGAACATGGACTCCAGTAACAATAAAACTGTCTTTGACAGATTATTACACTTTCGTGTGTTTGTAAAAACATACCTCGATGCATTGTTCATATAAAACAAGACATGCCAGATGATCAAACAGTCGAACCCTGAAATACAAAAATGTATGATGTAACAAATATAAAATATGTATATTCTTAGAATATCAATTATATGTTTAAAATATAAATCTACTCAGTATATCAAACAAAGTTAAAAACAACCATACTAAACATTACATATCATTATCTAAAAATAAAAGTGAGTAGGAGAGATATCAAAGCTCATTGAAGTGGATACTGGGCAATGTTGGCACACGATGGTCATACAGAATAACAGTGCAGCAACTGACAATTGGCAACTTAAAATTTGATTATTAATTTTGACTTTGTCCTGTTCCAGCTTTTATTTCATTTGCTAAGGTTATGTCACATCAATATTTTCAGACAAGTATTTTCATAGTTTCTGATATACTTAAAAACTAAGAATGTTTTTTTTTTTTTAAATTACTGATGAGATCACTGCTACTTCAGAAAATTTCCATTCTAAAAGATCTTATTTTAAATAAATTAAAATCAAAGAAAAGGGAAAAAATTATAAATAATTGTTAGTAAAATAATTTTCACCTTTTCCAGTTGAACTCTGCCTTTACTTCATCTTCTTTCTGGTGAGTAACTGTATAAATAATATCAAAATATTTTCTGTTCTGCATAAATATTTTAATACTGCAATCACAAGACCATTACAATAAGGAAGGTAAAAAATCTAAGATACAAGAACCTAGATCCTAAAACTAAAAATTAAAAAAATGTTGCAATAACCGACAGTGGAATGAATATTGATGAATATTACCACATAAATTTTTAAATTCTCAAATGGTTTAACCTGTTGGAAACTTTACATCAGTCACACAAAATATACTTTTATTTTATATTTTCCAAAATATAAAAAAAATTAAAAAAATTAAAAAATCTTTTTTTAATGGAAAAGTAATGTCATGTGGATTCAGTTTCAAATAAGAGATTTTCTTCTTGAAAGATAATACTAAAAACATTACATTATTCAGATTTACAAACCTTTGAGTTTCCAAAATGGCTCTGGTACAAAGGCCTGTACCTGTTTGTATCTCTCCACAACAAAACCTAGAGTTGGAAACTGACAGCTTCCATAACTGATCAGTTTGTCAGACAGAATATCTGGAAAAACTTTCTGAAGTCTCATAGTCTGAAATCGTGTAAATGGATGCACCTGAAGTATAAATAATAATAATAATAAAAAATACATCAAACGTGAAAACAAGAATCACAAGTTGTTATTAAATACAAACATGACTATAGAACAAATTTTTTATTGTAAGTAAGATTGGGAATGCAGCTGTAAAACTAGATGTTTTTATTCAACTAAAAATCATTTAAGTTAAGTATAATTTATCTTGTTTTAGAACGACATTACAGTAATAACAAAACTTAACGCAGTCAATCTACGTGCAATAATTCTTTTTTTTAAAGAGAACAAAAAAAATAATAATAATGATAATGATAATGATAATAAATAATCATAATAAATAAATAAATAAATAAATAAATAAATAAATAAAAGGAAAAGAAAACAAAACGTTGACACTTTTTTAAAAAGAATGAATAAATTTAATTTAGATATCTGGTACCAAGATATTTAAAAAACACTAATAAATATGAAGTAAATAACACAACCTATTCGAAGATCTAGCTCACTGCGAACATCAACAGCGTCTGACACATTTTTATCTGGTTCAGCCAAGTTGTTTACAGCTCTTCTTACTGCCCTAAAACAAATAAGTAAATAAACATGCACATTAAGTATGTACTGGCTGGATATTTGTTTTGAGCTATTTTCTTAAGATAACAGATTTATTGTTAGTGAGTTAATCATTTATTATAAAAAAAAAGACACAGTAAAATATGTATAAATTATTTTTTTTTATTAATACACTTGTTCTTTTCAACTGTATATATCTTAATTCTGAAATAAATCCATTTTATATCTAAATATTTTTTTAAATACTTACTAAAAATAATACAAAACATATTGATGCAGTTTAATGCTTTAAATGCATTTTATAAATAATTTAAAAAAAGAATAAACAAAAACCTTACTGTGGTGTTATTTCCGAGAAACGTGCTCTGTAAATACGTATATTAGCTTTTGCTGCAAAATAAAACCACATAGTAGATTATTATTGTTATTTTATTTCTTATTTATCTTCAAACACAAGCAGAATAATATAAAAAAAACTGACTGAAAACTATAATGATTCAGTGTATTTAAATTATGAGTTAAATAATACACAAGCTGTCTCTATTGACCTTATCCATATATAAAAATTACCTGAATGGTAACTATTCATACAGTGCCAAAACATTAGTAAATAAATGAAAATAAATAACATTTATACTATTCTTAAATACGAGTTCTCATTACACTTAACTTCATTTACAATATAATGGAAATTAAGATACAAATGGTATCAAATTACCTTCATGACACACTTGAATAACTTCAAAACCAATGTTTTCTCCTTCACGATCGCAATCTGTCCAAATTATCAGGATCTGACATCCTTTGATTTCTTGCTCAAGGGTTTGCTTTTGGAAATAAATATATTAAAATAAACAAATATTGCATCAATTATGAGAGATACTAAAAAAAAAAAAAAATAATAATAATAATAATAATATTAAAGGTACATACAAACACAGACATAAAAAAATTATAATAATAAACATAAATATTCCAAATAAAATATTAAAAACTGGGTATTAAAATAAACAAAAAATGAAAAGGAACTGTAATAATACAAATGAAAAACCTTGATATCCAAGAATTTTTCCGGGCAGTACTTTGTAACAGGAAGTTCAAACAAGGCACTTGGACTGCAGGAATTCCTGAAACAGAAAATAAATAAATAAATAAATAAATAAATGAAATATATATTTAACTATATTATTTTTCAGTAATTTTAATAAGTACTTAAATAATTTCAGTTACTGAGTAATAATTATAACCTTAGAATGATTATGCACCTAAAATACATTTTTATCAAGCATTCTGTTGGCCTTTTTGTTATTACCATTACATATTTTTTTAATAATAATTAAAAAAATTAAATAAATAAATAAAGAAAATTTAAATATTTTGTCAAAAGTAAAGAAAATGGAAGAAAAAAATGAGGAGAGACTTGCCATTTGCTATAGTGTCCAGAAAAATTCAATTCTAGCAAATGACCTGACACTGATGTCATTGTCATGGTGACATTCTGGTTGAGGAGATGATAATCAAACTCATACAACTTGTTGAATCGAGATTTTCCCTCTCTCTGAAAATATTTTTTGAAAAATGGTATTTATATTTTGCTCAAATGGAAATTTTTAAGCCGTTTTATTCGTCAAATATTATCAAAAAAAATAAATAAAATGAAACATTCCAACACCGCCAACAGGCAATAAATATAAAATTAAATTAAAATTTAACCAGTATATACCAGCTATAATTATAATTTTATAAATAAAATAAATTAAACTGAACGACCGAAGATAATTTAAATTTTAATTTTCACAAACTTTGAATGATTTAGTCGTATCATTCCTACAATCATCAGTGTCAAATTGTTGGTTTTGTTGTTGTTGTTGTTGTTTTTTGTGGGTTTTTTTTTTTAAATAATAATAATAATATTCCAATATGATTTTAAATAAATGTGAATTTTCAATATATAAATAATCTTAAGCCATGTCAGTTACCTTTCTGTATTTTCCTTGTGACATGACATCAGCAAGTGATTTTGCTGCATCATTTTTCTCAGCAACATTTAAAACGCGAACCATTTTAAATGAACAGCAATACCGCACAATAATGCGAAACATACTTCTAATACCAATACGTTTTTTGTGTCAAACATGTTGTATAATTAAGCATAGCTTAAAAATATAATCTATTTAAACTTAGGATTACATTTTCTCTTTTATCTTGCCGCCATTTTAAAGTTCAAGGCCATTTAAACACTTCCGGGCTAATATTAACATGCAACCTGTAATAAAATACTACAACACTTTATTTAATAATTTCTTTTAAAAATGTGAAATAGTAAAACTAAATGATAATATCTTGATTTTAGATAAACTTATCAAAATCACATTGTTATTCGTTAACATTTGAAAACCAGATCCTTAATAAACCCATTAACACTTTTAATACATTTAAAGTCATTCGTTTCAATCGACGAAAAAAAGTAATAACAGCTTTTTTTGTTTTGTTTGTTTAATATTTATCTGTGAATATTGAAACATTAATGTAAATAGTTACAAATCCTTACAAATAAATAATATTAACAATTCATGCCGTTTATAACGAAATTATGTTGTATTTTCATAGAATTGTACCAATCTTTTTGTAAAGTCGAATCACAGGTATCGCCTTTTAATGTTACACCGGTTTTGCTCGGCGGAACATCCGTCTGCGAGTCACGTCGTATTGGTTATTATTTGTCTTTAACAATGTCATATAAGTCATTTATTTAAAACCACAACAGTGGAGACTAACATGTTACAGTGTTCACCTGTCTGAAGCACAAATAATAAGTGCAAGTTAATATTTTAATTTAGAGAAAAAATGACGTCCTTTGCTTTAAGACATGGGTATGGCAGGATTTTGAAAATGCGTCCTTTGGGAATTTTAAGGTGATCTACAGGATTATAGTCATATTATTTGTATTTTTTTGTTTGTTTTAAATTATTTATTTTTCAGAAGAAAACATTTTTAAGTTGAAATAGTATTCATTTTTTAAAATTATGTAAGGTAAATAAATCTCTTTAATATTTTAATTTGGAACATTCAGGATGATCATGATAGTGTTCAGTTATCAGACATTTTCGTGATGTTGATATATTATACAGTACCTATATTAACAAGTTTTGATTAATATATATTGATATTAATTTTAGTTTAGGCAGAGATGTCAAGAACAAGGTAGTAATAATTTTGTTTGATGGTATACCTTTTGAATTAGGCAAATACATAATTATGTATTTACACATAAGTAGTTCTTGGACAGATGTCCGAATTAGATTGTGATTGCATTTTGGTAGTAGTAGGTCCCTTTGTGTGATTGACATGTATGGTTACATAACTGACATCAGCCTATATGATTGAATGCTTTTGAATTTAAAACTAAAAATATCCAATCTTTACAAGTATATATTTATAAATTTAATTTGCTGTTATTGTTGTTTGGTTTGGTTCATTGCAAGATTCAGTTTAGCTGTTTTATATTTATCATGTTACTTGATAACTTAATATTTCATTATTTAATATGAAGTATCAGTGTTCTAGGGTTAAATAAAAATGATTTAAACCTGCAAATGTTGTTTAAATATAATTTCATAATTAACTACTGTAATACAAGAGGTAAACAGCAGTAAGCAGGTAATGAAATAAAACAGAAATAAGTTTTGTTAGTCTGTTTCCAGATATAACTATTTTTTGTAACAGAGCATAAAGCACCCCATTGCTTATGTTAAGGAAACAACATACTTTAATGTTTTAATATTTCCTGCATCATACATGCATGTTATTAAGTAGTTTCTATGTTCTCTAAGACAGATGTTGATTTATTATTTATTTAACATTAAGTTAAAATTCTATAGTCTCAGAAAAAGCCTGGTTACTTAAAACCAGCCTCCTAATAAAATAACATATTGGTAGTGTCATATTAGTTTTAAAAAACACATTACTGCCCCCTTTACCCAAATTTTTAATTCACAATTATTTTCTATGCAGATTGGCAAGTCGACAGTTAAAGACTTCATCTGTCTTATCAAAAAACAGCATAGAGGAGGAAGAAGAGGCAGTACCTTTTCGAAATACTAGAGCAGCAACATGGAAGAACTCTGACAATTTGCCCCCTGCCACCGATGTTCCAGCATACCAGCCTCTTATCATTGGTCTAAGTGTCCTTGTGTTTCTCGTTTATTTTCTTGTACTGAGAGAGGAGAATGATATAGATTCTGAACTAGGGGAATCATTATATGAAAGAATTCCAGGTCTGGAGGAAACTCAGTTAAATATTGCTATTCGGTTTAATAAAAATTTGGGTAGAGATGTAACTTCTTTGGAAAAAAGACTAGCAGAGGTTGTTGCTGAAAAATGAACAGGATGCTCTTTTCTCAAGTTGTATGCATACTTTGAGAATACTGTAGCCTGTATTTCTGTTGAAATTTTTTTTGGCAAAATAAAACCAGTATTTAGTAAAAGGTTATTTTGTTTTGTTTAAAATGAATATTGGTTTCCCATTTGGTAAAGGTGATGAATTTTTTTTTTTTTATCAAATCTTAATTTTTTGCTCATCAGATGCATGCATTTCTTTACAAATGAAATTGTTCACTATTTTTTTCCAGGTAGTCTTTTGTACATATTGCAGTTGGCTTCAATTACAAGCAGAATTCTTGTATTCAGCCAGATTCTCTGGTTTATGTACATGTGTTTATTTTTTTGTTATACACAGTAACAAGATTTAGATGGACAAGAAGCTTATTTTAAAAATTTATAAAGTTTATTCAGTTTCATCACAATTTACTTGATGATACACTCCAATACAAATGCCTAAAATTACAATTTGTAAAAGAATAAAATCAAACTTCTTTCAAATGCATAGTGGTTGGAAAAATGTGTATCATATGCCCTAAGTGATGTTTAATTTTTACAAGTTTGAAGGAATATCTAAATAAAAAAAAATAAACGACAACAATCAGCACAGACGAAACTTTACTTTTCCATAATAAAAACTACTTCAATTACAACCGATGGTAACCTCCTCACGTGTATCTCCATACCATTATACAGCAAAGTTGAAAAAGTTCATATATGGTTTAAAGAATATAACTTTTGACAAATGAACTGAAAAATATCAGTATGAACTTTCCACATTGTTAATGAATAGGTGGTTAAGAACTTCATCAGTTCTTATTATGCATTTGTGAAGTTCACAAAACCATATATGAAGTTTTTCAACTGTAGTCGTTCAAACATTTATTAAAATAAAAAGGGTAAATTATCACAAACACATAAAATAAAGTCTACACATATTATGATCTAGCAATACACTGAACAATGAGTATGACAATATTGCTAGTCTATGATACCAAATAGAAATGATAAAAGATGGACCCAAAAGAAAGCAATGAATAAGTTATTTCAGAACTATGTAGGTGACTGTTAAGAACATGCCTCAAAAACAAAAAAATTCACATGGCTGGTCAGCTGTAAAAATGTATTTGATGTTATCTGTCAGGTTTCAGAAGACAAGCAGTTAACACACTGTATCCAAATATTTATGTGTGTAAAACATGACATATAAAAGTTCACTCCCATCTATATTATGAATTTGTAAGTGTTTCCAAAATATGAATTGATCTGATGAACCAAACAAGATGAGTGAACAAGTCAATTGAGTCAATTTTATGCACGTTCTCCTCGAATTCTTCTGGCCAGCTGAATGTCTTTGGGCATGATTGTCACTCTCTTGGCGTGGATGGCACACAAGTTTGTGTCTTCAAATAAGCCAACCAAGTAAGCTTCACTGGCTTCCTGTAAAAACAATAAGAACATCATGAACTTACTTAACATTTTATTAGTAATCATTTTTGCAACTGACAAAAACTATTTTCATTTGCATATTATGTACAGACATTAAAAAATTATTTAATGTCTCTGCATTTTCTAGGCAAAACTTGTTTATATTATATAAACGACTACACAACAACTTACGTATCAGATCATAGCAATACTAACCTGAAGAGCACCAATAGCTGCACTTTGAAATCGTAGATCTGTCTTGAAGTCCTGAGCAATCTCACGGACCAATCTCTGGAATGGCAACTTTCTGATCAGCAATTCTGTAGATTTCTGATACCTTCTGATTTCTCTCAAAGCCACAGTACCAGGCCTGTAACGATGGGGTTTCTTCACTCCTCCAGTAGATGGTGCACTCTTTCTTGCTGCCTTTGTTGCCAGTTGCTTACGTGGAGCTTTACCTCCAGTAGATTTACGTGCAGTCTGCTTAGTACGAGCCATAATTCAACTTATGTCCTGTATTATTTAAAAAAAAAAAATTTTAGTTTCTATCTTGGCATATGATGTGAACAATTTATGTAACAATCATCTGGTTTTACTTTAGCAAGTTGTAAATAAACTTGAAACAGATGAAACCATAAAATGCTAGTTGGATATCTTCCCAATACTAAATATGTATAAATACAGGGGTACATGGAATACCATAGCATATATATTAAACAAAAATATTTATCTAGCAACATAGATGAAATTATTTAGTTTAGCTTATGTACTTTCTTCCCTCAAGCTGGTTTCAGGTATCGTAGGTTTAAGTAATACCATTCTTTATTCAGAACAAGAGATTTGGCAACAGCTATTGCACAATACAGTCAACAGAATTTACTCCTAAGATCCAAAAACAGTAACCTAAATCGTAACTTTAAATGACGGATTTTCTTGCATTTAGTAATGTAAACTCTAGGATACTTGTATAGTTACTAATATAGCCAATCCGTGAAGTTAATTCTAACAACTGCCTAATTTTCTTTACAATCTGGAAAATTGTAATTCACATTAACAACATTACACGAAACTAGAAATTACTTTTTTAATTTATTTAAAAGTTACAAAAATACTTCACATTACGTGCAAGATTTAAGTGTGACGTAACCAGAGTTCGACTGTCAATACAAAGCGTGAACACGTGACCTAGATACGTCGTGGCCTACTCCAATAATTTTAATAACAATCAGTGAAACACCGTCATATATTGCTTACAATTTCTGTTTACATACACCGATACGTGTAAAATCATTATTGGAAATATAACTACGCAGACGTTTACAAACTTATGTTAACTTATTTCAACTTGAAAAGATTTATATTTCTGTTATATAGATTTATACATCGACACTTAAAAATGTTCCGGTAACAATGGCGCCTTTCTCAAGTCTTCCGTCACCCATACATACACCGACTCATATTCAAAAATATATCGATCCGTGTGAAATAACATATAATTCTAATGTTACTTTATAGTTTTATATCGTTGATTTAGAACATTTAACTCAGTATTAGGGTTTGGAATTAGGTTAACTCACCTTCTTGAGGTAGACAATTTTACAATTTACCGCAAAAATCGCAACGAACTATGGTATATTTAGCTCGGTGGTTTAGTTTTGTTTCATTGGTTTTGTTTTTGACAAAGTGATCTGAGCTGATTGGTTACAATCTCTGTGATTGTATTGGTCCATTTCTATAAAGTACATGAAGTGATTGGACAAATATTCTCTGTTTTCATTGGTCAATTCTCAATTCCTTTAGCAAAGTGCTTCTTTACTGTATTCCCTGGCCTCTACTATGCTGGGAGAGAGATTGCAAAAATAGATTTCCAATTTCGGATTCGCTCGATAAATTCCGTAGACAATCCCGTAGTAATGAAAAGTTCCCAAGGGCAGATAACTAAAATATGATGAAATAAGAATTAAAAATAACTGTTTACTAATAAGCTTATTGCGCAATATAACATTCACAGAGGTAATGTAGTATATATAGAACTTGTCTCATTAATAAACAACTTTCTGTTGTTCAGGCTTTAAAAAGAATATCATAAAAACATTAAAAATGTACGTCATGTTTTGAACATTGAAATTGAAAGTTTAAAAATAATAAATAAATAAATAAATAAATAAATAAATGTAAAGATGTAAATAAAAGTGGCCTATACAGTAATCTGAATAAGGGAAACTCAGTGAAAGTGTGGCAGAGAATATGAGGAATTCGATTTTATGACAATAAAACCGCTAACGATATATTAAATGTAATGACTGTAGCAGTTCCGATTGGGGAAAGTTAACGAACTAAAGCAGCGTTATTGTTTTAAATACGATTGTAAAATATTAAAAAAAAAAGAATTATATGGCAGTGGAAATGTCCCCATCTTGTGACAAAAAATCCGTGTTACGAGCGAGCTTCAGATACGCAGCCGCTAGTTGGCGCAACGAACAACACAACATCCGCCCAGTATCCCGCGTTTCAGTCGTTCGCTTCACGTGGTTATCTCGCCGTGGAAGCATCTCTTTTGTGTTGTGTTAGCGTTTTGTACACATATGTGGAAACACAAACATATACATATGTAGAGACAGACATACTTTCTGACTAATCCTGCTTTGGATAAAAATAAATAAATGAAACCTATTTATTTATTTATTATTTTTAATTATTATTTATTTATATATTTGTGACAAGAAACAAGTTCACAAAATGATGCTTCACAACTATAACAGCCAATAAAAGTTAAGAACATTCTAAATTTTTTTCATTTAAGATAAGCTCCGACAAGCTCGCGTGTCCATCGTTTATTTTAAGAACATAATAATTCCATCCTCAAAATCACAATACGATATGAAATAATAATAATAATAATAATAATAATAATAATAATAATAATAATAGTAGTAGTTACATATGAGATGTATACATTTTTCTGTTTACCGTAACGTCATTTTGTAGACCTACAGGAAATGGAGAATTCTGAGAGAGAGAGAGAGAGAGAGAGAGAGAGAGAGAGAGAGAGAGAGAGAGAGAGAGAGAGAGAGAGAGAGAGAGAGAGAGAGAGAGAATTTATTTTTTAGATGTTCACAGGTGGTAAAGAAAATAACCATATCGGTGATAACTTACTTTTCACTGATTCTTATTGACTGTAAGAGAAATTAATTTTAAAAATCCTTTTCATTTTAATTATTTACTTTTCTTCACATTATTGTTTATTAGTAGTAGTAGTATTACTGCTGCGACTACTACTATATACTTTATTATTGTATTTCAGAATTATTTTATTATTGTTATTGTAGCTTTGCTTTTGTTGTTGTCATTGTTGTTGATGTTATCATTGCATCTGCATTAATTACATAAAGAATCTCAATTTTTATTTTATTTTTTTATTTTTTTTTATTTTTTTTATTGCTGGTAGTGCGTACGTGTTACAAAATTTTGACGTAAACATGACCAGTAAATTAATTTCTTGTACATAAACATAAAGTACGCAAAACAAATTTACTACATTTGTGAATGTCTCAGAATTACTTATTCTTTGTTTTCTAAATAACAAGTTTCGACCTGCCGTTTATTTACGTCCGATTTCCTCAGTATCTGACGGACCGTAACTGACCGTTCATTATAAGTTCATTGTTATTCTTCTGATCCTTTGTACAGTTATATAGATCTCATGTTAACGTATACCTTTACTCAAGGTCCGGACAGGTCCGGTTATGCATGATTAAGTCTATATAGCTGGATATCGTCCATTTTTGTACACAGTAAATGAACAAAATGAAGGGAGGTAGTTTGTTTTTCGTTTTTCTCCTCATCTTTTCGATGGACAGTGTTAAAGGAGTGGGTAAGTACACTAATCTGACATCTAGACGTTTTAATATTAGCATAATTACACAAGCGTACAGTAATAGCGTTTTTTTTAATCTGTGTGCTCTATCAACATGTATTATTTGTAATAAAATATGAATCTCTCTCTCTCTCTCTCTCTCTCTCTCTCTCTCTCTCTCTCTCTCTCTCTCTCTCTCAAATATAGATTTAAAACAAATATTTTACTCATCCATTACCTTATTAATATCTACAACACAAATAACACAGCAATTATACGGCTGTGATATTATAATTTAAAAATATTCCAAAACTACTATTCGCTACATTACAAATTAGTTAATAAAAATTAGTAACACTTATCTGTCTGCACTCTGATTGTTTTACAATGAAATATGACATTAAAAAAACAACAACAATGATTTAAAAACTGAACAAATTTTTTAACAGGAACTAAATAAAAAAAATATATATATGAAAAGCTTAATAATAAAAATGTATATTTAATAATAGTAATAATAGATACATACTTACAACATACATACACATATATACATACGTACTTTGTAACCCATATAAATACATATATTCATACATATATGCATATATATATATATATATATGTATGTATGTATGTATATATATATATATATACACACACACACACAAACACACACATGTAGTATGCGTAGACAGACAGACAAACAAACAAACAAACAGACAGACAGACAGATAGATAGATAGATAGACAGACAGACACAAATAACATGCATACACGTATACATATACATATAAATATACACTAATAAAGACAAAAACATGCATACACACGTACAGACATACGCACATATAAAAATGTACATTCATACACAGACACCGCTTTTCATTTTCGTATATAAATTTCAGACAACTTAGAAACTATTATTAAAATAACAGTAAGTTATGCTGTATTATTTATTTATTTATTCACTGATTCATTGATTTATTCATTTATTCATTTATTCATTATTAATATTTGTTTATTATTATAAATGTTTTTTTTTTTTTTTTTTTGTGCAGATGTCCTATTTCCTTCAGGAGTCACCTTGTCATCGGTAGATTCAGAAATCATCCAGGATAACGATCCCCGATACGCTGACCCTCTGAATACAGGTTGGGATTATATCATATTTGTTGTAGACACGGAAACCATCATGGTTCTGTCCTAACCACATCGTATGTTACCAGTCATCAGAAGCATCATGGGAAGAATTCTGTATCTTAGTCGGTGATATTTTTGGCTATCATACTTTATGTGTGGCACACATTATGTATCTATTTCTATAACTAAGAAAGGATTTTATTTAATTTCAGATCGACAATAAAATGTTTACATTAATTTGCTTTCAATATATAAGCTTAATTTGCTTATATATGTGCAATTCATATATATATATATATATATAATTTGCTTATATATATATATTTAAAGAGAGAGAAAGAAGACAATGCAAATTCTTACTTCGTTGCTAATATCGCGTTCCAATCAATTTAATAAAATTATATAAATAAAAAAGAGGATTTTATTTTTTTATTTTTTTATTTTTTTTGTTTCCAGGTACTTACATATTTGATTCCAAGGGTATCGAAATGGACAGACTGGCTCTAACTGTTCTTGTCAGTCATTTCAAGTCAGAGAACGAACGATACTTCCGAGCTCATCCGGTTCTAATTAAATGTGCTGACAAAGTCATGTTGGACCTTGGAAACCAAGGCAAGCAGGTAAATACAACAGGAATGGATGCTTATAAACCACTGCGGTTTTTACAAAACAGGAATTCTACAGTTTACGCTTACAAAAATCACTGAAACTGATACAAGACTGTAATGGTTATAACAATATAATGAAACACTCTTTATTTCTCCAAAAACCATTTTTTATCATTTAGTTACTTATTTTTCAATTACATTTTTTTGTTTTATTTACTGCAGCAGTATTTATCCTTAACTCATTTTATTCACTTACTAATCGAGATTTTTTACTTGTTTAAAAAAGCCCAAGAAAGCCTCTTTCTTTTTCCCACTTACCAGTCAGGATTTGCGACTTGTCTAGGTAACAAAACACTTCAAAATTTCAGATAAGAATTTTCAGCGGTTACATCCCAAGGTCGGAGATAGGTTCCAGCAAAACTGTTCAGGATCTTTATGCTGCGGCTGGATGTGCAGTTCAGTTGATGTTTCGACCTGAAGTCGTCGGAGATGTACTTTTAATTGCCCAGGCAGCACTTAAACACTGTCCGCTCATTTTTGAGGTAACTGACAATATTTAACACACAGTTAATCATTAATTTGGCGATTAATATCCACTTATTTTTTTAATCATCAGACGTTTTGTTACTGTTTGTACTTTAATTGTTATTAACTGCATTGTGAAAAAAGTGTTTACGTCATTAACGAATAAATGAGACGTTAAATGTTCAACTGTTTTTACTTTAATTGTCATTAATTGTATTGTGAAAAAAATGTTTACGTCATTAGCGAATAAATGAATTTTATTATCACAGCCTGGGGGTTTCCTGGGCCCAAGGACCTATGCAATACATGTGTGATGTGGCTTGCTCTCGATAAATTAATCGTTGTTGTAAATATTGGGTGCATTGTTTTGTCCCAGGACCTATATTGATATTAGACGGCCGTAACTGACGTTAGTTCATAATACATACTGAGCTTTAATGTTATTTTATTTCACAGAGATTTCAGCGCGACCTCGGTCTCGTTCTGATGGTAGATCGTCTGCACATTCATATGACTGAAGCAGGCGGAAATGGAATGTATCTAGGTATTGATGGATACTCATGGAATCAAGTAGACACATTCGAAAACTGGTCTTTACAGCAAATTGACATCGGCTTAGGTAAATGTTAGAATTTGATATATATCCTGGATTTGATACTTAATAAAGCTGCATGTCCATTTGCAGTGTTTTATATATATGCCATAGTAATGTTGGTAGTCGTAATTATATTATTCATTCATTCATTCATTTGTTCGTTTTTATTTTATTTGCGTTATTATTATTTTTTAAATTACGGTGGGATTCCTTTCATTCATTTGTTTATGCGTTTATTGCGAAAATATATACTGTTTTCTAAACTTAGCAATTTTATCTTTAATATTATTTGTATTTAATATCTTTCTTTCTTTCTATTTATTTATTGTTGTTATTATTATTATTATTATTATTTATTTATTTATTATTATTATTATTACTATTATTATTTATATATTTATTTATTTATTTTATTATATTTATATACATACATACATATATATATATATTTTTTTTTTTTCATTAATGACCAAACAGAATATATTTTTTCATTACAGATTCTAATAAAGTGGACACATGTTCTTCGTTCGTGGGACTCGAGGCGGGTAGTGTTTACCCACCAGGCAGTGCGTCCTCCCCCGAAGCAGTCGTGGGCAGGGTTGATGAACCCATCACACGAGATAACCCCGAAGATTTTAGTCTGTAAATTAATATTTTTAAAAAACAACATCAACATCATTTTATCATTCTTTTAAGTTGTTTATTTCTATTAGCTGCACAATGTATTAAGATCAGGATATTTTGTTTAGAAAACTACAGAGACGCTTTTGTAATTATAAATAAGTGTTTGTAACGGAGATAAAAGCAAAAAGTCATAACGGGTAGAAATATGTGTGTGTGTGTGTGTGTGTGTGTGTGTGTGTGTGTGTGTGTGAATTTATTGCACTTAAAGAAATAAAATTACTTCTCCTATCCTTTGTGTCGTGTAATTTAAATATATTTACTTAACAACAATGCAAATTATGTAGGCATGTTAACTGTAGCTGAAATAATGTATATTGTTTTCAGAACAAATTTATTAATATGTTATTTCTTACAGTATGGTCCAGTATGTTGGGCGAGATATTGAATTTGAAAATGAAGAACGAACCTCGTCATGGTGTGGACTAGAAGGTAACCCATGTCATGACTGCAGAAGTCAGCCGAACGGAAGTCAGCCGAACGTAACAGGCGTTTAGATTTTTTATTTTTTATTTATTTATTTATTTTTGGTTGGTTTTTAATTGTATTTATTTATTTATTATTTATTTATTGTTTGTTTATTTATATATATATATATATATTTTTTTTAAGACGCCATTTTCACTGTTTTTATTTTGTTTGTTTTGTTTTGTTTGTTTTCTTTTTTGTTTTGTTTTATCAATCTGTATAAACAGATCTATATTGTTTTGTCCTTTTTTGGTTTTGGTTTTTCTGTTAAATACATGCAGGTTATATTCACCACATAACGATGACTATTATAATGTTTTCTAAAATCCAGGAATCTATAATAACGTCAAACAAATTCAAATTTACAGGCAATACTTGTAATAAAATGATTTTTTATTTTAGCAGTACATACCGAAGTACCATTGATTTTAATTTAAATCTTATAATAAACTGCAGTATGTTAACAGAACACATTAACCAATGCTATTTTGTATTCAGTTTAAAAAAAAAAAAAAGTTTATGCTTTTCACGTATGTAGCTCATAATATACAAGTTATTATTAGTCAGGGGACCTTCACACTGATGTTTAGAATTTCAATATACGACGGAGAATAAAACAAAATAATAATAATATAAAATAAATACATAAATAAATATATAAATAATAATAATAATAACAACAACAACAACAACAACAACAATAATAATAATAATAAAAGTATAATATTATAAAACGACATGTAAGTTACTGTTTGAAATGTAATTAGCATGCATTTACCCAGAATATGATTCTTTAGCTAATTTAATAACGTGAAATACATTCTTGTGAGTGTAGGGTGTGTGACTAATGGGAGGTTACCGCATGTAGTTCTCTGTGCACCGCCCATTTCGAAATTCACTTGAAGCTGTTATCCGCTACTGCCAGTTCTCAAAAGGCCTTGATATGTTGTTGTTTTTTAATACCTAAGAGAAAATGCATTTAAAATTTTAATCTGTGTCAAATGCATTAATCATGATCCCTGTTCCCTGTATCACAGTTATTTAAAATAAATAAATAAATAAATAAATAAATAAATAAATAAATAAAAGAAAAGATAAATAACAAACAAACAGACATGCATACAATTTCTAAATTTAATGGGTAACATTATAACATTTTCAGGTATGCTAAGCAATAATCATTCATTAATTTAGGTGCGCTGCAAGACTGTTCAGTCCGAGGATGTTTGTATTAATCAGCAAACTTCAAAAGCTTGTCAGACACAACCTCAGTCGTAAGTTATTTGAATATATAATTATAGTGTGTTAAAAAAGATATAGTAACAGATGTAACACACACACACACACACACACATTAAAAAAGATATAGTAACAGATGTAATATATATACAGACACACACACACACACAAACACACAGACAGATATATCTGTGGGTGTCTTATCTATATCAGAGTGTAAGTCCATGCTTGCTGGCGTCTTTTAAAAGGATATATTAGAACTAAAACAGATTCAAGATAATTTCTGTTAATATGAAATTAATCACATTTGGTATTCTTATATGGAATAATTATCTTCATGTTCATCGTCATTATCATCACCATCTTAAAACAATTATCCTTATAATCCTAAATATATTTTATGAATGATCTCATAATAATTTATTAACTTACCTATTTATTAAAATTAATTATTGTAATAAATGAAAGAGTTGCTATAAATATCCTTTTTAATCATACTTTATATCGTCAAAAGTATCACGAATAAAAAGGTTTGTTTATTATTATTATTATTATTATTATTATTATTATTTATTTATTTGATTAGTTAATTAGAAATGTTGATAATTATAATTAATTAGAACTGTTGATAATTACGTAGAGAAAATGAAGGTAATTTACTCGTTTGACGAACCACGGGAAGGACATATGCCAGATTCCGCGTCACTTCGAACTGAAGGTCGGCTGGTCAAACTGGAGCTTAGCAGCAGCAACACCGTAGACAACGTCAAAATTCTGAGTAAGCTGGCTCTTTGTGCCGATGCAGATTACGTCAGAAATGAAGGTGAGTGTAATTTTAAAGTAAATGTCTATAATAATACAGTCAAAACTCCGTTAACCGAACATCAATTTTCCAAACAAAATTTTAAGGTCCATAGATAACATATGCATTGAATTCAGTTTATATATTTATTTATTTATTTATTTATTTATAATAATATTGTTTATTTTTTCCCGTAGATGTATGTTACTGAATATGCATTTCATTCTTTAATTAAATAGGTTTACATTCACGGAAGATGTAAGTTGTCTGTTAGGTATAAGTATGTTTGTTGAAATCTAAGCTGTCTCTCTGTGATAGTGTTAGTAAAAAGAAAGAATGGTTATCTGTACAAGATAATGTAAGTGTTTTATTTAGAAGACAGAGAGGTTTTAAAAAATAGTGTTAGTGTGTTAGAATGTTAGCGAGAGGTCAATGCAGTGGTCTTACACCATCCCAGTTAGCTCTGTTATTATTATTGTTGTTGTTGTTGTCGTTATTGTTTTTGTTTTATTATTATTATTGATGTATGTATAAATGTATATAAATTAGGATTTATTGTATATGAATATCATCATTCTCCTGCTTTAACATACTTAATTACAAATAATTTGTTGTAAATTAAGGTACCAGCATTCTGGTAGCAGTAAGAAAAGCCTGTTCGAAATGTTTGAAACTGGAGTATCCTAAATCTTCTGTGTTGATCGTTTTACCCCCGTTCTCAAAAAACAACATCTACAAATTACCTTTATACATGGAGGAAAAGAAAACACCTCTCATCGACCCGGATGGACAGGTAAATACACAGGTGTGGATACCAGACCACAAGTGAATGTTTAGTGTGAGAGATTTTGAAATAAAAAAACTGAATTTCCAAAAGTTGATATTAAACTGGCTTTAATAAATCATTGTGAAAAAAAAAAAAAAAAAAGTTATGAACAAGTTAATTCGTAATCAATAAATAGAAATTAAACACCTTATTTATATGAGCCATAACTTTTGAAAAAATAAGTAATTATCGATAAAAGTAATGATCGCTATTGTTGCTGACATTAGGTTCGTTGTAGTAGTAACAGTAGCAGCGTCAGCTGTATTATTAATATATTTTTATAATATATATTAATTAAATAAATATACTGAAACAAATCCAGATGCGTTCGTTTTCAAAGAGAGATACCCATTCTTCTCATGTTTTTTTATTATTGTATTTGTCCCTTTTCTGAAGGAAGATCTAGAGATTGCCGAGGATGCTACACTGGGGATGTTTAAATCAAAAGATTCTGTTTATCGATACATGCGGCTTCATGCAAGAATAGCCATGTGTTATTCCGCAGTGTTCAACAAACTGAACAAATGGAAAAACGAAGAAGGTAAGAATTAGAAATATTACAGTTTTTTTCGCGTGTTTACAGTATGGGATCATAGTCTTCAGGTTCTCGGGATAGGTTTGGCAGTTTTGTTTAATGGTGTCTACGAATATTTAAATGTTGCCTGGTTATGAGCTTATTACTTATCAAACCAACTGTTTTATACATACCACACAAACATATATACACAATCATACATATGTACATACATACAAACATATACACACACATACAGACATACATGTATTCATTCATCCATGCATTTATTTATTCATACATACATACATACATACTTACATATATACATACATACATATATCGTGTTGTTTTATTTATTTTTATTTAATGTTATGTTTATTATTTATTTTATTTTATTTGCTAGTGAAAATCTGTATTTTTGCCATTCAGTCAGATACCTTTAAGGATAGAACGATAGCCAGCACATTGTAGTCATTTTCTGCTGCTTTGTTTGACAAGAATATTTACAAACAGATTTAATATGCCTTCTACCCTTACAGACAAAGTTAAGATTGAAATCGTCAACGCGTACATGACCAACCAAGAACAAGCACTGAAAATAGATCCGATGGATCAGCGTTATAACAAGTTTTCTAGTGGTACTGGCTTCGAAATGAAATTTTTGGTGTCAGACCTGAATTCCACGACGATCGTCAAAGATTCGTTGCTGTTATTGCTGCTTACGGTTGTGGATATGTGTGGACCATTGTTCCACGATTCTTCAAACTCTTTAGGAGCCGGGCTTTACAAAGACAAGGTTTTCGTTTGTCTGCAAGACACGTTTGATTTCTGGACGGACGATAAGAATCTGATACCAGATGGCTTGAGCCTTGATTCGTTCAGGGAAAAGATGAACAAAAGATTTGTTCTGGCTTCACGTAAGTGTGTAAAAATATTTAGTGCATTCGATTAATTAAAATGTTGAGTTATTGATTAATACAGTTTAATGTCAGAGATTAATACCCTTTTAAGTTCCGAATATGAAAACGCTTACAAATATCATCTTCCAAAAACTAATGAATTAACAATTAAAACGATATATGTGTTTGTGGGAGTCTGTACCAGTGCAAGCATGCAAACGCATTGTATACGTTTTATTGCGAACGTGTGTATGCATATTTACGTATTTCAAATGCATGCATGTATATCATACAGGGATGTATGTGCGAATACATGCATGCATAAACATAGAGATAGATATCTTTATCATTAATACTTTATCATTGATATTTACAGAAAATCGACTGGTTGACCCAGATAATCTTGAAATAGCTTGCAATAATGCAGACCCTCCCGCTCTTCAGTCAGTTGATTTCAGTCACGTGCATTCCCCCGGTGCGGTGTCAAGCCCTAACACGTGTCCCCTCTAGTGAAAGCCAGTTCTGCAAAGACACCGAGGCGATCAGACGCATGCACATCAAAGTGATGTTAAAAGAACTGGATCGCAAATGGTTATATCATGAGAGAAAGGAGTTCCTAAACCCTCTGGAGAAGTGTTTCTTGACGTGCGGAACGTGCATGGATGGTACGTTTTAGTTAACAGTCGCTGTTGGTGTTGTTGCTATTAATACTTATATTTAACATGCTGAACATGCGTGGGTGGAA
Source organism: Chrysomallon squamiferum (assembly GCA_012295275.1). Classification (NCBI taxonomy): domain Eukaryota; kingdom Metazoa; phylum Mollusca; class Gastropoda; order Neomphalida; family Peltospiridae; genus Chrysomallon; species Chrysomallon squamiferum. Next base: position 13,409,823 of record CM022679.1, read on the forward strand.
CGTTTTGGGTAACGTCACAGCTGGTGTCGGTGTTGTTGCTATTAATACTTATATTTAACATCCTGAACTAATGCACACATACACATTAAACTAAGAAATATTTATTTATTTATTTATTTATTTATTTATTTCCTTTTTTTTTTTTTTTTTTTAAATGCCGGAACTTATATTTTATTTTTATTATTATTTCTTGTCAGTGGACTACTGAAATGTGAAGGACATGGGCTTCTGGAAGGTAATTAGTTCAATTTTGTTTTATTTAATATTTCAGGATTTATTTGGGAAGACAAGACAGAAAGCTGCAACAACTTTATGCACTGGGCTCCTTTTGAACGAGAACGAAATCTCAAATATCTTTCCCAGACACAACGCCAATCTCCGCAGACTTGCCAGTCAGCATGGGCACACAAAGACAGTCCATTGTTTCATCTTATTTGTACGTGTAGTTTATTATATGTTATTGTGTCAGTGACAGCAACAGCACAGTATAAATAGTCAGTGATTAGTGAGGAGTATTGTAGTCTAGCTAATCGTGTCACTGGGGATTTTCTATTATGAGCAACTCATTAGGACAGATGACCCTCTTTAAAAATTTTGTATCAATAATATCTAGGGTTACCGTAGTTTCATCAACCAAAGACAGTACAAAAGGAATCTATATTTACTATGACGGTCCCAGATCTATCTACACGTTTTTATTTATTCCTCCTTCCAAGTCAAGTTTAAAAACGCTATAACATACCCTCGCTCAAGAACGATCTTGCAACCCCCAGGTTGAAAACCCTATAAACTAGAAAATTAAAATCAAAGTGAAGATAAAAACAAAATATTTTCATTTAGTCTGATATTAATTTGTTTCTTTCTTAAACACAGTGGCACCCGTGTACCATTTAAAAAGTTGCGGGCGATTCTCAATACACAGTTCAGCCTCAACAGTTTCATGTTTTGAATTTCTACTCTCTCTCTTTCTTCTTTTTTTTTTTGTTTTTATCATTCACAGTCAACACAGTCGGAGCTACATACAGACCTAACCCAATGGAGTGTGTTCAGGAGGATCTCTACTTGCAGTGAAACAACCCAAGTCCTGCTCTCAAGTTACTCCTGTTATTTTGTATTCACGCCGCTGGGTCAAAGATGAAACAGACATGGTTTCTCTGTATAAAGCTTATAAGGTATCTCTCTCTCTCTCTCTCTTTGAGGAAATGTAAACTTGATGACAAGTTTATCAAAGACTGTGATATCTACTTTTCTGATAATAGGAAGGTGTATATTATGGATCATTTCAGCTAGGCTGAAACAAATATCTTATAACAAGAATATTTTGTCTTCTTTTTAACTACAGATATTATGACATGTATTTGAATTAAAAATAAGTGACGTGTTCCATTAAAATTAATATTTATTCCAAAAAAAAAACAATGATAGTTTTTAGTAATTTGTTACGTGGTGTAACAAAAATGTCACTGATGTCGTAAATGGACTGGTCAGCAAACCCATTTATAGCTGAAAGCACTGCTCACAGATTGCCATTGAAAGAGTGCCAAGTCCTGAGCAGTCTCGCGGACCAATCTCTGGAATGGCAACTTTATGATCAGCAATTCTGTAGATTTCTGATACCATCTGATTTCTCTCATAGTACCACGCCTGTAACGATGGAGTTTCTTCACTCTTCTAGTAGATGGTGCATTCTTTCTTGCTGCCTTTGTTGCCAGTTGCTTCCGTGGAGCTTTACCTCCAGTAGATTTACGTGCAGTCTGCTTAGTACGAGCCATAATTCAACTTGTCCTGTATCATTATTTAAAAAAAAAAAAAAAATTAGTTTCTATCTTGGCATATGATGTGAACAATTTATGTAACAATCATCTGGTTTTACTTTAGCAAGTTGTAAATAAACTTGAAACAGATGAAACCATAAAATGCTAGTTGGATATCTTCCCAATACTAAATATGTATAAATACAGGGGTACATGGAATACCATAGCATATATATTAAACAAAAATATTTATCTAGCAACAGACGAAATTATATAATTTAGCTGATGTACTTTCTTCCCTTAAGTTGGTTTCAGGTATCGTAGATAAGTAATATTCCGTATTCAGAGCAAGAGTGAGATTGGCAACAGCTATTGCACAATACAGTCGATACAATTTACTCCTAAGATCCAAAAACAGTAACCTAAATCGTAACTTTAAATGGATTTTATATGTTATTTCAACGGATTTTCTTGCATTTAGTAATGTAAACTCTAGGATACTTGTATAGTTACTAATAAAGCCAATCCGTAAAGTTAATGCTAACAACTGCCTAATTTTCTTTACAATCTGGAAAATTGGAATTCACATTAATAACATTACACGAAACTATCTTAAGAAATTACGTTTTTAGTCTAAAAGTTACAAAAATACTTCACATTACGTACAAGATTTAAGTGTGACGTACCAAGAGTTCGACTGTCAATAACGATCAGTGAAACACCGTCATATATTGCTTACAATTTATGTTTACATACACCGATACGTGTAAAATCATTATTGGATATATAACTACGCAGACGTTTACAAACTTATGTTAACTTATTTCAACTTGAAAAGATTTATATTTCTGTTACATAGATTTATACATCGACACTTAAAAATGTTCCGGTAACAATGGCGCCTTTCTCAAGTCTTCCGTCACCCATACATACACCGACTCATATTCAAAAATATATCGATCCGTGTGAAATAACATATAATTCTAATGTTACTTTATAGTTTTATATCGTTGATTTAGAACATTTAACTCAGTATTAGGTTTTGGAATTAGGTTAACTCACCTTCTAGAGTTTAACAATTTCAAAATTTACCGCAAAAATCGCAACGAACTATGGTATGGTATAGAAAAGTCTTTTTACGTGCCCACGTCCAATTCAAGGTTCGTATATTTAGCTCGGTGGTTTAGTTTTTGTTTCATTGGTTTTGGTTTTGAGAAAGTGATCTGAGCTGATTGGTTACAATCTCTGTGATTGTATTGGTCCATTTCTATAAAGTACATGAAGTGATTGGACAAAAATACTCTGTTTTCATTGGTCAATTCTCAATTTCTTTAGCAAAGTGCTTCTTTACTGTATTCCCTGGCCTCTACTTTAGTGCCCGAACCTTGAATTGGACGTGGGCACGTAAAAAGAGTTCTCCATCCATCCATCCTGGCCTCTACTATGCTGGGAGAGAGATTGCAAAAATAGATTTCTGATTTCGGGTTCGCTCGATAAATTCCGTAGCCAATCCCGTAGTAATGAAAAGTTCGCAAGGGCAGATAACTTAAATATGATGACATAAGAATTAAAAATAACTGTTTACTAATAAGCTTATTGCGAAATATAACATTCACAGAGGTAATGTAGTGTATACAGAACTTGTCTCATTAATAAACAACTTTCTGTTGTTCAGACTTTAAAAAGATTATCATAAAAACATTAAAAATGTACGTCATGTTTTGAACATTAAAACTGAAAGTTTAAAAATAATAAATAAATAAATAAATAAATGTAAAGATGTAAATAAAAGTGGCCTATACAGTAATCTGAATAAGGGAAACTCGGTGAAAGTGTGGCAGAGAATAAAAGGAATTCGATTTTGTGACAATAAAACCGCTAACGATATATTAAATGTAATGACTGTAGCAGTTCCGATTGGGGAAAGTTAACGAACTAAAGCAGCGTTATTGTTTTAAATACTATTGTAAAATGTTAAAAACATATGGCAGTGCGATTGTCTCCATCTTGTCACAAAAAATCCGTGTTACGAGCGACATTCCAATACGCAGTCGCTAGCTGGCGCAACGAACAACAGAACATAATAGTTCCATCCTCTAAATCACAATACGATATGAAATAACAATAAATAATAATAATAATAATAATAATAATAATAATAATAATAATAATAATAATATCATATAAGAGATGTATACGTGGAGACATTTTCTCTTTACCGTGACGTCATTTTGTAGACCTACAGGAAATGGAGAATTCTAAGAGAGAGAGAGAGAGAGAGAGAGAGAGAGAGAGAGAGAGAGAGACTTTATGACAAATCATTTATTTATTAAATATTCACAGGTGTTAAAGAAAATAACCATATCGGTGATAACTTACTTTTCACTGATTGTTATTGACTGTAAGAGAAATTAATTTTAAAAACTCTTTTCATTTTAATTATTTACTTTTTTTCACATTATTGTTTGTTATTAGTAGTAGTAGTATTACTACTGCTACACTTCTACATATGTTATTATTGTATTTCAGAATGATTTTATTGTTGTTATTGTAGCTTTGCTGTTGTTATTGTCATTGTTGTTGGTGTTATCATTGCATCTGCGTTAATTACATAAAGAACCTCAATTTTTCTTTATTTATTTAGTTATTTGTTTATTTATTTATTTTATTTATATTTTTATTGCTGGTAGTGCGTACGTGTGACAAAATTTTGACGTAAACATGACCAGTAAAATTAATTTCTTGTACATAAACATAAAGTACGCAAAACAAATTTACTACATTTGTGAATGTCTCAGAATTACTCATTCTTTGTTTTCTAAATAACAAGTTTCGACCTGCCGTTTATTTACGTCTGATTGCCTCAGTATCTGACGGACCGTAACTGACCGTTCATTATAAGTTCATTCTTATTCTTCTGATCCTTTGTACAGTTATATAGATCTCATGTTAACGTATACCTTTACTCAAGGTCCGGACAGGTCCGGTTATGCATGATTAAGTCTATATAGCTGGACATCGTCCATTTTGTACACAGTAACTGAACAAAATGAAGGGAGGTAGTTTGTTTTTCGTTTTCCTCCTCATCTTTTCGATGAACAGTGTTAAAGGAGTGGGTAAGTACACTAATCTGACATCTAGACGTTTTAATATTAGCATAATTACACAAACATATAGTAATAGCGTTTTTTTTTTTTTAATCTGTGTGCTCTATCAACATGTATTATTTGTAATAAAATATGAATCTCTCTCTCTCTCTCTCTCTCTCTCTCTCTCTCTCTCTCTCTCTCTCTCTCTCTCTCAAATATAGATTTAAAACAAATACTTTACTCATCCATTACCTTATTAACATCTACAACACAAATAACACAGCAATTATACGGCTGTGACATTAGAATTTAAAAATATCCCAAAACTACTATTCGCTACATTACAAATTAGTTAATAAAAATTAGTAACACTTATCTGTCTGCACTCTGATTGTTTTACAGTGAAATATGACATTAAAAAAAACAACAACAATGATTTAAAAACTGAACAAATTTTTTAACAGGAACTAAATAAAAAATATATATATATGAAAAGCTTAATAATAAAAATGTATATTTAATAATAGTAATAATAGATACATAATACAACATACATACACATACGTACGTTGTAACCCATATACACGTATATTCATACATACATGCATACATATATGCATATCTATATATATATATGTATGTATGTATGTATGTATGTATATATATACACACACACACACAAACACACACATGTATTATGCGTAGACAGACAGACAAACAAACATACAAACAGACAGACAGATAGATAGATAGATAGACAAACACAAATAACATGCATACACGTATACATATACATATAAATATACACTAATAAAGACAAAAACATGCATTCACACGTACAGACATACACACATATAAAAATGTACATTCGTACACAGACACCGCTTTTCATTTTCGTATATAAATTTCAGACACCTTAGAAACTATTATTAAAATAACATGTAGTTATGCTTTATTATTTATTTATTTATTCATTGATTCATTGATTTATTGATTTATTGATTTATTCATTATTATTATTTGTTTATTATTATAAATGTTTGTGTTTTTTTTTTTTTGTGTGCAGATGTCCTATTTCCTTCAGGAGTCACCTTGTCATCAGTAGATTCAGAAATCATCCAGGATAACGATCCCCGATACGCTGACCCTCTGAATACAGGTTGGAATTATATCATATTATGATTCTGTCCTAACCACATCGTATGTTACCAGTCATCAGAAGCATCATGGGTAGAATTCTGTATCTTAGTCGGTGATATTTTTGGCTATCATACTTTATGTGTGGCACTTATCATATATCTATTTCTATAACTAAGAAAGGATTTTACCTCATTTCAGATCGACAATAAAATGTTTACATTAATTTGCTGTCAATATATAAGTTTAATTTGCTTATGAAAAGTTATTGTATGGAATAATTATTACATCCACTTTAACATTTTTTTACTTCGTAAATAAAATAATTATTGATTTTATATATATATATATATATTTTAAAGAGAGAGAGAGAAGACAATGAACATTCTTATTTCGTTTCTAATTTCGCGTTCCGATCAATTTAAAAAACACTATATAAATAAAAAAGAGGAGTAATTTCTTTTTTTTTTTTTTTTTTTTTTTGGGTTTCCAGGAACTTACATATTTGATTCCAAGGGTATCGAAATGGACAGATTGGCTCTAACTGTTCTTGTCAGTCATTTCAAGGCACAGAACGAACGATACTTCCGAGCTCATCCAGTTCTAATTAAATGTGCTGACAAAATCATGTTGGATCTTGGAAACCAAGACAAACAGGTAAATACAACAGGAATGGATGCTTATAAACCACTGCGGTTTATACAAAACAGGAATTCTACAATTTACGCTTACAAAAATCACTGAAACTGATACAAGACTGTAATGGAGCATACAACATAATCAAACACTCTTTATTTCTCCAAAGACACTTTTTTTTATCATTCAGATATTTATTTTTCAATTACATTTTTTTTTTTTTTACTGCAGCAGTATTTATCCTTAACTCGTTTTATTCACTTACTAATCGAGATTTTTTACTTGTTTAAAAAAGCCCAAGAAAGCCTCTTTCTTTTTCCCACTTACCAGTCAGGATTTGCGACTTGTCTAGGTAACAAAACACTTCAAAATTTCAGATAAGAATTTTCAGCGGTTACATCCCAAGGTCGGAGATAGGTTCCAGCAAAACTGTTCAGGATCTTTATGCTGCGGCTGGATGTGCAGTTCAGTTGATGTTTCGACCTGAAGTCGTCGGAGATGTACTTTTAATTGCCCAGGCAGCACTTAAACACTGTCCGCTCATTTTTGAGGTAACTGACAAAAAAAAATAAAAAAATACTATGCCTTTGTTTTGCCACGCTATTGTTGTAATAGGCAACATTATTATCAGTTTATATGTAAAACCTAATAGATGCTTTTAATTATCAGTGCTTAATATTTAACACACGTTTAATCATTAATTTGGCGATTAATATCCACTTATTTTTTTAATCATCAGACGTTGAATGTTGAACTGTTTTTACTTTAATTGTCATTAATTGTATTGTGAAAAAAAGTGTTTACGTCATTAACGAATAAATGAGACGTTAAATGTTCAACTGTTTTTACTTTAATTGTCATTAATTGTATTGTGAAAAAAAGTGCTTACGTCATTAGCGAATAAATGAATTTTATTATCACAGCCTGGGGGTTTCCTGGGCCCAGGGACCTATGCAATACATGTGTGATGTGGCTTGCTCTCGATAAATTAATCGTTGTTGTAAATATTGGGTGCATTGTTTTGTCCAAGGACCTATATTGATATTAGATGGCCGTAACTGACGTTAGTTCATAATACATACTGAGCTTTAATGTTATTTTATTTCACAGAGATTTCAGCGCGACCTCGGTCTCGTTCTGATGGTAGATCGTCTGCACATTCATATGACTGAAGCAGGCGGAAATGGAATGTATCTAGGTATTGATGGATACTCATGGAATCAAGTAGACACATTCGAAAACTGGTCTTTACAGCAAATTGACATCGGCTTAGGTAAATGTTAGAATTTGATATATATCCTGGATTTGATACTTAATAAAGCTGCATGTCCATTTGCAGTGTTTTATATATATGCCATAGTAATGTTGGTAGTCGTAATTATATTATTCATTCATTCATTCATTTGTTCGTTTTTATTTTATTTGCGTTATTATTATTTTTTAAATTAAAGTGGGATTCCTCTCAATCATTTGTTTATGCGTTTATTTCGAAAATATATACTGTTTTCTAAACTTAGCAATTTTATCTTTAATATTATTTGTATTTAATATCTTTCTTTCTTTCTATTTATTTATTGTTGCTGTTATTATTATTATTTATTTATTTATTATTATTATTATTACTATTATTATTTATAATTATTTATTTATTTATTTTATTATATTTATATACATACATACATATATATATATTCAGATATATATATTCACATATATATATATATATATATATATTTTTTTTTTTTTCATTAATGACCAAACAGAATATATTTTTTCATTACAGATTCTAATAAAGTGGACACATGTTCTTCGTTCGTGGGACTCGAGGTGGGTGGTGTTTACCCACCAGGCAGCGCGTCCTCCCCCGAAGCAGTCGTGGGCAGGGTTGATGAACCCATCACACGAAATAACCCCGAAGATTTTAGTCTGTAAATTACTATTTTAAAAACAACATCAACATCATTTTATCATTCTTTTAAGTTGTTTATTTCTATTAGCTGCACAATGTATTAAGATCAGAATATTTTGTTTAGAAAACTACAGAGACGCTTTTGTAATTATAAATAAGTTTTTGTAACGGAGATAAAAGCAAAAAGTCATAACTGGTAGAATAATGTGTGCGTGCGTGCGTTTGTGTGCGCGTGTGTGTGTGTGTAAATTTATTGCACTTAAAGAAATAAAATTACGTCTCCTATCCTTTGTGTCGTGTAATTTAAATATGTTTACTTAACAACAATGCAAATTATGAGGGCATGCTAGCTGTAACTGAATTAATGCATACTGTTTTCAGAACAAATTTATTAATATATTATTTCTTACAGTCTGGTCCAGTATGTTGGGCGAGATATTGAATTTGAAAATGAAGAACGAACCTCGTCATGGTGTGGACTAGAAGGTAACCCATGTCATGACTGCAGAAGTCAGCCGAACGGAAATTCACTGACTAAAAGGTAATGTAACAAGCGTTTAGATTTTTTATTTTTTATTTATTTATTTATTTTTGGTTGGTTTTTAATTGTATTTATTTATTTATTGTTTGTTTGTTTATTATATATATATATATATATATATATATATTTTTTTTTTTAAGACGCCATTTTCACTGTTTTTTATTTTTTTTTGTTTTTTTTTTTTTTTTTTTCTTTTTTGTTTTGTTTTATCAATCTGTATAAACAGATCTATATTGTTTTGTCCTTTTTGGTTTTGGTTTTTCTGTTAAATACATGCAGGTTATATTCACCACATAACGATGACTATTATAATGTTTTCTAAAATCCAGGAATCTATAATAACGTCAAACAAATTCAAATTTACAGGCAATACTTGTAATAAAATGATTTTTTATTTTAGCAGTACATACCGAAGTACCATTGATTTTAATTTAAATCTTATAATAAACTGCAGTATGTTAACAGAACACATTAACCAATGCTATTTTGTATTCAGTTTAAAAAAAAAAAAAGTTTATGCTTATCACGTATGTAGCTCATAATATGCAAGTTATTATTAGTCAGGGGACCTTCACACTGATGTTTAGAATTTCAATATACGACGGAGAATAAAACAAAATAATAATAATATAAAATAAATACATAAATAAATATATAAATAATAATAATAATAATAATAATAATAATAATAATAATAACAATAACAATAACAATAAAAATAATAATAATAATAATAATAATAATAAAAGTATAATATTATAAAACGACATGTAAGTTACTGTTTGAAATGTAATTAGAATATGATTCTTTAGCTAATTTAATAACGTGAAATACATTCTTGTGAGTGTAGGGTGTGTGACTAATGGGAGGTTACCGCATGTAGTTCTCTGTGCACCGCCCATTTCGAAATTCATTCGAAGCTATTATCCGTTAATGCCAGTTCTCAAAAGGCCTTGATATGTTGTTGTTTTTTTATTACCTAAGTGAAAATGCATTTAAAATTTTAATCTGTATCAAATGCATTAATCATGATCCCTGTTCACTGTATCACAGTTATTTAAAATAAATAAATAAATAAATAAATAAATAAATAAAAAATAAAATAAAAATAAAATAAATAAATATATAAATAAATAAAGAAAAGAAAAGATAAATAACAAACAAACAGACATGCATACAATTTCTAAATTTAATGGGTAACATTATAACATTTTCAGGTATGCTAAGCAAACTTTAATAATCATTCATTAATTTAGGTGCGCTGCACGACTGTTCAGTCCGAGGATGTTTGTATTAATCAGAAAACTTCAAAAGCTTGTCAGACACAACCTCAGTCGTAAGTTATTTGAATATATAATTATAGTGTGTTAAAAAAGATATAGTAACAGATGTAATATATATATATATATATATATATATACTTACCTAGTTATTAAAATTAATTATTGTAATATGAGAAAGAGTTGCTATAAATATCCTTTTATCATACTTTATATCGTCAAAAGTATCATGAGTAAAAAAGTATGTTTGTTTATTATTATTATTATTATTATTATTATTATTATCATCATTATTTATTTATTTATTTATTTATTTATTTGATTAGTTATTTAGAAATGTTGATAATTATAATTAATTAGAACTGTTGATAATTACGTAGAGAAAATGAAGGTAATTTACTCGTTTGACGAACCACGGGAAGGACATATGCCAGATTCCGCGTCACTTCGAACTGAAGGTCGGCTGGTCAAACTGGAGCTTAGCAGCAGCAACACCGTAGACAACGTCAAAATTCTGAGTAAGCTGGCTCTTTGTGCCGATGCAGATTACGTCAGAAATGAAGGTGAGTGTAATTTTAAAGTAAATGTCTATAATAATACAATCAAAACTCGGTTAACCGAACATCAATTTTCCAAACAAAATTTTAAGGTCCATAGATAACATATGCATTGAATTCAGTTTATATATTTATTTATTTATTTATTTATAATAATATTGTTTATTTTTTCCCGTAGATGTATGTTACTGAATATGCATTTCATTCTTTAATTAAATAGGTTTACATTCATGGAAGATATAAGTTATCTGTTAGGTATAAGTACGTTTGTTGAAATCTAAGCTGTCTGTCTATGATAGTGTTAGTAAAAACAAAGAATAGTTATATGTACAAGATACTGTAAGTGTTTTATTTAGAAGACAGAGAGGTTGTAAAAAATAGTGTTAGTATGTTAGAATGTTAGCGAGAGGTCAATGCAGTGGTCTTACACCATCCCAGTTAGCTCTGTTATTATTATTATTGTTGTTGTTCTCGTTATTGTTATTGTTTTATTATTATTATTAATGTATGTATAAATGTATATAAATTAGGATTTATTGTATATGAATATCATCATTCTCCTGCTTTAACATACTTAATTACAAATAATTTGTTGTAAATTAAGGTACCAGCATTCTGGTAGCAGTAAGAAAAGCCTGTTTGAAATGTTTGAAACTGGAGTATCCTAAATCTTCTGTGTTGATCGTTTTACCCCCGTTCTCAAAAAACAACATCTACAAATTACCTTTATACATGGAGGAAAAGAAAACACCTCTCATCGACCCGGATGGACAGGTAAATACACAGGTGTGGATACCAGACCACAAGTGAATGTTTAGTGTGAGAGATTTTGAAATAAAAAACTGAATTTCCAAAAGTTGATATAAACTGGCTTTAATAAATCATTGTGAAAAAAAAACAACAAAAAAAACAAAACAAATGTTATGAACAAGTTAATTCGTAATCAATAAATAGAAATTAAACACCTTATTTATATGAGCCATAACTTTTGAAAAAATAAGTAATTATCGATAAAAGTAATGATTAGGTTCGTTGTAGTAGTAACAGTAGCAGCGTCAGCTGTATTATTAATATATTTTTATAATATATATTAATTAAATAAATATACTGAAACAAATCCAGATGCGTTCGTTTTCAAAGAGAGATACCCATTCGTATCATGTTATTTTTATTATTGTATTTGTTCCTTTTCTGAAGGAAGATCTAGAGATTGCCGAGGATGCTACACTGGGGATGTTTAAATCAAAAGATTCTGTTTATCGATACATGCGGCTTCATGCAAGAATAGCCATGTGTTATTCCGCAGTGTTCAACAAACTGAACAAATGGAAAAACGAAGAAGGTAAGAATTAGAAATATTACACTTTGTTCGCGTGTTTACAGTATGTTATCATAGTCTTCAGGTTCTCGGGATAGGTTTGGCAGTTTTGTTTAATGGTGTCTAAGAATATTTAAATGTTGCCTGGTTATGAGCTTATTACTTATCAAACCAACTGTTTTATACATACCACACATACATATATACACAATCATACATATGAACATATATACATACATATACTAACACATACAAACATACATACACATACAGACATATATGTATTCATTCATCCATGCATTCATTCATTCATACATACATACATACATACATACTTACATATATACATACATACATATATCGTGTTGTTTTATTTATTTTTATTTAATGTTATGTTTATTATTTATTTTATTTTATTTGCTAGTGATGATGAAAGAGAAAATCTGTATTTTTGCTAATCAGTCAGATACCTTTAAGGATAGAACGATAGCCAGCACATTGTAGTCATTTTCTGCTTTTTTGTTTGACAAGAATATTTACAAACAGATTTAATATGCCTTCTACCCTTACAGACAAAGTTAAGATTGAAATCGTCAACGCGTACATGACCAACCAAGAACAAGCACTGAAAATAGATCCGATGGATCAGCGTTATAACAAGTTTTCTAGTGGTACTGGCTTCGAAATGAAATTTTTGGTGTCAGACCTGAATTCCACGACGATCGTCAAAGATTCGTTGCTGTTATTGCTGCTTACGGTTGTGGATATGTGTGGACCATTGTTCCACGATTCTTCAAACTCTATAGGAGCCGGGCTTTACAAAGACAAGGTTTTCGTTTGTCTACAAGACACGTTTGATTTCTGGACGGACGATAAGAATCTGATACCAGATGGCTTGAGCCTTGATTTGTTCAGGGAAAAGATGAACAAAAGATTTGTTCTGGCTTCACGTAAGTGTGTAAAAATATTTAGTGCATTCGATTAATTGCGTTATTAATTAATACAGTTTAATGTCAGAGATTAATACCCTTTTAAGTTCCGAATAAGAATAATATTCAAAGCTGAAAACCCTTATAAATATCATTTTCCAAAAACTAATGAATTGACAATTAAAACGATATATGTGTGTTGTGGGAGTCTGCACCAGTGAAAGCATGCAAACGCATTGCATACGTTTTTATTGCAAACGTGTGTATGCATATTTACGTATTTCAAATGCATGCATGTATATCATACAGGGATGTATGTGCGAATACATGCATGCATAAACATAGAGATAGATATCTTTATCATTAATACTTTATCATTGATATTTACAGAAAATCGACTGGTTGACCCAGATAATCTTGAAATAGCTTGCAATAATGCAGACCCTCCCGCTCTTCAGTCAGTTGATTTCAGTCACGTGCATTCCCCCGGTGCGGTGTCAAGCCCTAACACATGTGTCCCCTCTAGTGAAAGCCAGTTCTGCAAAGACACCGAGGCGATCAGACGCATGCACATCAAAGTGATGTTAAAAGAACTGGATCGCAAATGGTTATATCATGAGAGAAAGGAGTTCCTAAACTCTCTGGAGAAGTGTTTCTTGACGTGCGGAACGTGCATGGATGGTACGTTTTAGTTAACAGTCGCTGTTGGTGTTGTTGCTATTAATACTTATATTTAACATGCTGAACATGCATGGATGGAACGTTTTGGATAACAGTCAGTGTTGCAAATATTATTATCAATACTTATATGTACTTGTTTGGACTATACATCATTAGTGCACACATATAGATTAAAAAAATACTCATTAAACTAAGAAATATTTATTTATTTATTTATTTATTTATTTATTTATTTATTTATTTATTTCCTTTTTTCTTTTTTTCTTTTTAAATGCTGGAAATAGATTCGTTACTTATATTTTATTTTCATTATTGTTATTTCTTGTCAGTGGACTACTAAAATGTAAAGGGCATGGACTTCTGGAAGGTAATTAATTTAATTTTTTTTTTTTTTTTTTTTTTTTTGATATTTCAGGATTTATTTGGGAAGACAAGACAGAAAGCTGCAACAACTTTATGCACTGGGCTCCTTTTGAACTTCTGAATGAGAACGAAATCTCAAATATCTTTCCCAGAGACAACGCCAATCTCCGCAGACTTGCCAGTCAGCATGGTCACACGATCGAGGACAGTCCATTGTTTCATCTTGTTTGTACGTGTAGTTTATTATGTGTTGTTGTGTCTGTGACAGACTCGAAGCAACAGCACAGTACAAATAGTCAGCGATTAGTGAGAAGTATTGTAGTGTAGCTAATCGTGTCACTGGGGACGTTTTTTTTTTTTTTTTTTAATCTACGTTTGGAAAATAAGAAAAACAAATGACATTTTCTCTAAATGAATGACATAGATATCTGGATAATAAGACTGTTTATATTCGCGTTGTGATAACGATAACAAAGACCGCAGTGTTTGCTGTAGTGATTTGTAAGATATTATTGTAACAAATAACTGCAACACTGGTTTTCAACCTTTTTCATACTGCGACCCCTTATGAGCAACTCAATAGGACCGATGACCCCTTTAAAAATTTTATCAATAATATCTAGGGTTACCATAGTTTCATCAACCAAAGACAGTACAAAAGGAATCTATATTTACTGTGACGGGTCCCAAACATTACTGCACGTTTTTATTTATTCCTCCTTCACAGTCAAGTTGAAAAAAGCTAAATCCCCACAAAAAAGGCTGGCGACCCCCAGGTTGAAAACCTATGAACTAGAATATTAAAATCAAAGTAAAGATAAAAACAAAATATTTTCATTTGATCTGATATTAAATTTTTCCTTCCTTACACACAGTGGCACCCGTGTACAATTTAAAAAGTTGCGGGCGATTCTCAATACACAGTTCAGCCTTAACAGTTTCACGTTTTGAATTTCCTCTCTCTCTCTCTCTCTCTCTCTCTCTCTCTCTCTCTCTCTCTCTCTCTCTCAAAAAAAATTTATCATTCACAGTCAACACAGTCGGAGCTACATACAGACTCTCTCTCTCTCTCTCTCTTTTTTATTTTTTTTTATCATTCACAGTCAACACAGTCGGAGCTACATACAGACCTAACCCAATGGAGAGTGTTCAGGAGGATCTCTATTCGCAGTCAAACAACCCGAGTCCTGTTCTCGAATTACTCCTGCAGTTGTTTTGTATTCACGCCGTTGGAACTGTTAATTTTTGGGTCAAAGATGAAACAGACGTGGTTTCTCTGTATAAAGCTTACAAGGTATCTCTCTCTCTCTCTCTCTCTCTCTCTCTCTCTCTCTCTCTCTCTCTCTCTCTCTCTCTCTCTCTCTCTCATCAAAGTCTATACAAGACTGAAGACCTGTACGCAGCTTAGTGGTGGAGTCTAGGATTGAGGCACGATTGGTCGCCAGATCAATCCTCATCAGTACTCTCTTTGAAGAAATGTAAACTTGATGACTAGTTTATCAAAGACTGTGATACGTACTTTTCTGATAACAGGAAGGTGTATATTATTGATCATTTCAGCTAGGCTGAAACGAGTATCTTATAACAAGAATATTTGGTCTTCTTTTTAACCACAGATATTATGCCATGTATTTGTATTAAAAATATGTGGAGTGTTCCATTAAAAATAATATTTATTTATACAAAAAAAATACAAAACAATGTTGATAGTTTTTAGCAATTTGTTTTCAGGTTGTTATGTTGTATAACAAAAATGTCACTGATGTCCACACGTATGTCGTAAATGAAGCCAGTCTTGAATCTGTTGAAGCGGTCATCGAAAACTTCGTAATGGACTGGTCAGCAAATTCGTGTCCGCTGTATACAAGAGAGTTTATAGCTGAAAGCACTGTTCACAGAGTGCCATTTGGTATGTAGTGTTTTATTATTAACTTACTACTACTACTACAGTTATTATTCTTGTTCTAATTGTTGTTGTTATTATTATTGTTGAAATTTAAAAACATAATAGGAACTTCTTTCTTTATATTTGTATCAAATTAGGGAATATAGCATTTCACAATTGGAGGAATACTTTTTAATGGTATGCAATTTGAAATTGCAAGAGGAGCCTGTATTCGAATCAAAACAAAAAACCGACCAGCCTTTTCCAAATGAAAAAAAAAAAAAAAAAAAAAAAAAAAAAAAAAAGCATAATTAAATGAAATTAAAACAAATTTGACATACTTCATAACATGAATTTCCTAATTAAATTTCTTTTTTTAGATATTGTAAAGCGATCTGACCAATCGGCTGTTCGCGAGGACATCATCAACTACTACAACGGCTGGGAACATCGCTGGGTCAGCCAAGATTTGTAAAAAAAAAAAAAAAAAAATGATTTATCTTCTATATTATTTATTCAACGTGATAATCAGTTTTGAAAAGAAATGAACAAAATATTGAAAATAACTTAGATATTTTTATACAACCGATATTATTATATATGTACTCTGAACTGCACTTTGCAAAAGCTGAAAAACTGCTCGCTTCGTATTTAATATGTAATTAATAACTGATGGATTACCATTTAATTATTTGTTTCATGATGTAGTTTTATACCTGCGTCACAAGGTAAAAATCGCAATACATATAATGCCTTAATAAAAAAAAAGTTTTGTTCTTCCTTGTAAATGTCCATTTTATGGTAATTTATACGTGAAACTTCACCGTGGAACATCGCGATAATTCGGACTGTAGATATATTTTAAGTGAATGTATTTCATTGTTATTTCCTAACAATAAAGTTTATTCTTAAACTGTGATATTTATATGCATTAATGTTACTTTTACATACTTATAAGTTTTTAAACTGTTTGTTGTTGCTTTTTATTCTATTATATTATGTATATATAAAACTGTTTTTTGTTTTAAATGTAGTTATTTATCTATATATAAAGCTACACACACACGCACATAAATATATATATATATATATATATCCTGCAATCACAATATATATTGGCAAGATATGATGACTAGATTTAGTTTTTTTTATTATTATTTAGGATTGCAGATAAAGAAATGACTGGTTACTCTCCTCGATATCT
Organism: Chrysomallon squamiferum; assembly: GCA_012295275.1. NCBI lineage: Eukaryota > Metazoa > Mollusca > Gastropoda > Neomphalida > Peltospiridae > Chrysomallon > Chrysomallon squamiferum. Next base: position 13,427,106 of record CM022679.1, read on the forward strand.
GCTTTATCCTGCTTGATTAGACTGGTGTAATCTGACCTTACAGGACAAAGCTGTTATCTAAGATAGCAACCAGTCATTCCTATATATATATACATATTACATTGTGACTTATTTAATTAATGTTTTTAACTTTGTTTTTATTATATTAATTATGTGTATATATATATATATATATATATCAAAATAAGATTGGTGTAAGCTGCAACTGGTATTCCAACCTTCACAGGATAAAGCTGATATCTAAGATAGTAACAAGTTATTCCTATATATATATATATATATATATATATATAAAACCTAGTTACTTATTTAATTAATGTTTTTACTATATGCATTTGTTGTTTTTAGCGTTTTATATTAATTAAAAAATAATTAAAAAATTAAAAGATTATAAATAAAAATATAGATAGAATTACAAATTTGGTTGGATTTTAATTATTATGTTCCAAATCTATTATTTTCTATCTTTCTCACTGTCATATATTTGAAATAAATAAATAAATGAATGAATGAATGAATGAATGAATGAATGAATGAATGAATAAATAAACACAAAATGCCAGCTACTGCCACAAAAAGTAACTGTAAAATATAAACCACAAAATCACAAACTCAGCGTACAGAACTGTAAATATCTTTATTGTTTTTGTTACCCAGAATCGTTAGTAATTTAATATCAATGATTGTAGTTACTTAATTACTGAATTAACATGGCTGAATCTAGTCAAACAGATCTGTATAAAATTTTCTTTTAAAAACAAAAACATTATTTGGAGTTGCTGATATATTGTTTGTATTTAGTGTTCTAATGTATCAGATAGAAAGAAAAGAAAAAAAAAAAAATAATGATAATAATAAAAAAAAAAAAATAAATAAATAAAAATAAATAAATAACCTGACATTAGAGAAATAAATATTAAAAAATACATTTTATATTACAGAATACAAAAAAAACAACAACATAAAAATAAAAAAATAAATAATAATAATTAAACTGTTAAAGCATTAGATATATTTTAAACATATACTATTAATTTAGTTATATTCTTGTTTAATCTGAATTATTTTTCAACTGTCACATACTAAAAAAATATATTTATAATTTTTAAACTGTCAGGTGATAATTATGAAACTGTCAACTGATAATTATGAACAACATGAAAAAAAATGTAAAAAATAATTTTTAAGTAACATGTAACAAATTAATAATATTAGATATATTATTTTACTGTTGAATATTATTAAAGTTTTATTATAGTTATCTCTCTACAATTACATATAAAAATATTTATGAAATTAATACTGCTGGTATAAACAATAATCAAAAATAATTGCTTTATTCTTTTAGTTTCAAGAAAAAAAAGAGAAAGAAAATAAAGCCTAAACAAATAATAATAATAATAATAATAATAATAATAATAATAATAATAATAATAATAATAATAATAAGTAAATAAAAAGTAAATATTCACAAAAGTATACAAAAATGTCTAATTTTTCCTTTATCTGTGAATAATTTATGTGAAAATGTTTTTTTCTTCTGATGACTGAACAGAAATATAAACATTTAAATAGAAAAAAAAGAAAAGAAAAAAAAAACAGAAGAAAAATAAGCCCAGTAGACCAAACTAGTAGGAAAATAAACACAAAAACAAATCCTAACTACATGACGCAAATGCACGAAAAAACAAAGCTAAGATTTTTTTTTAAAAATGAAAAGAAAAAGAATGTTGTATCATGACATATATTTGGCCCAATACCACCATGTTCCCATAACCAAAAACAAAAAATAAATAAATAAAATAAAAAAAGCTTGTTTAGAAAAGCTACATAACCCATTCTGTTGAAGGAAATGAAAATTCATAACAGGAACATTCCTTTTAAAGCTTTAAATGTTTAGAAACTTTGGATGAAGCCTAAGTAGCAGCAGAATTTAAAAAACAAAACAAAACCCCCAAAAACCAATAGCAAATGGTTTAACAAAAGCAATTAATGTGAATAAATATTTCAGTTCACTTGTGTGATAAAAAAGAATAATAATAAATAAATGTTGTTCTTACCAAACAAAATGAACAATGAAATTCAGATTTTAAAAAAAAAAAAAAAAAAAAAAAAAAAAAAAAAAACCATTATTAAAATCAAAATTACAATATTCAACAAAGGTAAAATAACTGTAATGTTCTTGTTTTTAACATGTGCGTTAATCAGTAACATATTTAGTAATATACATCTTTGTGTAATAACTCCTCAGCGATTTTTTCAAATAAAAATCATGATTATCACAGAGAAATATGAAATTTCTATTTCCTTTTTCTAAAATAAATTACTTTTATATGATCACCACAAATAAATAATCATCGGGAGGTAACATGTTAGGAAGTGGTGTCAGGTTATAAAACAGACAAGATGTATCCATTTTGTCTTTTTTAAAAACTGACATATATAAATATATTTTTCTTTTGGCTGTTGAATTTTAAAATATGATCTGTTACTAAAACAACAAAACTAACAACGGTGTGCAAAGACATAAAAATCCAGTAAATCGTTATATATACATATACATACTGTTAAATTATTTCTTTCATTTTACCTATTTGCCACTTGTATTTATCATTTCATTTGTCAAAAATGATTCATGATAGTTAAAAAGACCAGCCTTATTTCTGTCTCTTTATTTTCATTTACCACATTATTCTTCTTAAGCAGAAAGTGAGAAAACATGCATGAATAATTAAGTAAAAAGAAAGAAAAGAGACTTGGTGGAAATCAAAATCTTAAAATAGCAAAATGATTAATAATAATGGGTGAAAGATCTGCAATTAGTATTTGTGGTGAATTAGATTCATTTAATGCAAGTGATAGCTGATGATAGTTGCTGAAATATAAAAAGTAAAAAAATCAAGTTTGGTGAGTGAAAGACACAAACAAAATCAAAGGAATGAATTAAACATGAAAAATAAAGTTACTTGAAAATAAAGCTAGCTGTCACTCTGTTAGAAATATATTAAAATATCCCTATGTACTATCATCACTATTTACATTCGGAACCAAAATAGCCTTCTTGGAAATTCCACATTTCCAAACCAATGTGTGTTTTAGTATTTTTATTTTTATTTTAGTACTTATTTAATATCATAATTTTATACTGTTTCACTGTGATTCGGTGTGAAGTAAATGTATCTGTCATTCTGTAAAACAGGCATTAAGTAATTTAGATTTCATGATTAGATGCCAATGCAGCCATTCTAGCTATATAAATGATTTTTAATTTCTGAAACATGAGAATATTTTCTAAGACTCAGATATATTTTGAAATAGGTACAGTTGATTTTACTCTTTGAGCCAAATTTAAAAAAAATTATGAGATGAAATTCAGGTTGTCTTCAGGCTGAACCACATTACAGTGACAATGTTAAAATATAGGATGCTATGTGAATACAAATATGAATGTTTATAAAGTGAAGTATCTCTTGGACGGACAGACAGCTACATCTGCTCAAAGCGTAATGCACCATGTCTGAATTTAGTTGCAGAAAATTCTCTGAGTATTTAAGCTGAAAACCTGAATCTGTTGATAACAAATAAAGTTTAAACATAAAATTTTCGTTTTTTCCTAATTGTCAGACCTTTTCCAAACCAGCCTGGCACTGAGGTTCGTTTCTTGGCTTGCAGGACAGCTGGCTTGTCTTCAGTTGCTTCTCCAGTAGTTTCTACCTGTATGTCATCCACAGAACAACTGGACCCTGGGTTTTCAGAATCACCGGGGTGAGTATTTGATGATGAAAGTGAGTGTGCAGAGATCACTGTCTGAGGTAAAACAGGTGCACAGTTGCACTTGTCCTCATTTGTGTTGTCCGAGTATTCAGCAGTTTTGGCATCTTGTGTTACCGACATCCTTTGCACATCCTGAATGTGATTGGAAGAAAAGCTAGAACCATTTGTTACTGAATTCCTTGCCGTTGAGAGATCGAGAGCATGTTCTTGCAGAGCATCGTCACATCTTCCTTCATCATTTTCATCCTTAAGTGAATCTTTGTCATTCACACAGTCCCTGTTACATATATGATCTTTGTTTTTATCTCCAAGATTAACTTTTACACTGTTTGTTTGTTTTGGAATATCGACCTGAAGCTGGAAGTTGCCTGCAAGTTTAGCATCGTGGACAGGCCTCATTACAAGAAATGCTGGCTGAAACGAGCCCAGTCCACAAGGAAACAACGTGCTTCCAGGCGGGCAGTTGGAGATGTGGATGCCGTTGGTCTTAAAGTCTTTTTTCACTCTGTCCGTGGTGGAGATCACTCCAGTCAGCAGTTTGATGCTTTCCCTCGTCCTGCCGTTCTCTTCCTGAGGTACTGGGGAGTTGAGCAATGTTTTTATGACGGAAAACGGCTCGTCAGAGGGAGTTTTCTTTTTCACACAAGATTTGTCACCTGAAACTGTCTCCTGTTTATACTTGTCCGTATGGTTCCTGTTTACCCGTACATTCTGTGCATAGCCGTTGGGTACCTGAAGAATTTTGTTTGAGGTAGTTTTCTGCTCGTGTTTCTTTAAAGGCACGCTCATCTTGAAAATAGGATCCATAATCCTGAAAATAAATATTTTAAATATTACATAAAACAAATGTGGTTGAAAGCAAATATATTTGTGTAGCTACATGTGTCTATGCCAAAACAAACTAAGTAAATATATAAAAAAATGTTCTTCTTCTTCTAACTAAAATTAAATAATCAGTTAAAAGCATAAATGAAAGAATGAAAAATATCTTAACAATACCATATATGATTCTGTAGATTTTGAAAAAAAAAAAATCTAAATAAATAAAAAGAGAGAGAAAAGAAATACAAAAATGATAACAATGTATACAATTTTCTGGACATATATTGAAATATTTTTGTTTAAATTTAAAATTAAAAATATTTGCCTCTGATATGGATCAACCTCTAGTGAAAGATAATTCATCACTTGCAGCATTACATCATCACAACGACCTGAAAATCAACAAAAATATTTTTCACTATCAAATCCCTCATAATCAGTAGGTAAAACATAACCAATTGACATTAATTTTATTTCACAAATAAATTAATTTGAGGAAAACAAATAATTCATGCCTGTCAATAAAATCAACAGGCATTAAAAAAAAAAATTATTTGGTGATATATTTGAATATTTAATAAACTACAGAAGTTTGATTAACAAGAACAAAAATATATGATTTTACTATTTTAAGAGTTTCATGTTTGCGATTACCTCACAATACTTTTAACAATAACTAGTTATCAAATATATAAATAAAATAAAAAATAAAAAATATCTTATAGTTTTTAAGATTTTAAATGAAAAACTGTTTAAAAATAATTAATGAGTTTACCATTTATTTTTAAAGTGGCATTGTCATCCTTTGGTGTCCACTGCAAGTTGACAATGAAGAGTTTTGGTCTTTGTTGAACTTTTTTGTCCATGCACCACAAACATGCATATTTCTTCAACACCTGAAAACCAAAAGTAAATTCTTAAATCTTCATAGCATTGATGTTTTATACAGTTTTATGGGTTTGTGACATAAACATGCAGACAGGCTATACAATTTTTATTTTCATTTCTATAAGCACTTTATAAATCTGAAATCATAATCAGCTCTGCCAACAAGATACTGGCAAGCTGTGTATTTAAAAAACAAAAACAAAATTTAACATCAGGACATTATTAATCCAAAATATTAAAAACTAACCTCAAATATTTAGAAAAAAAACAACAAAAGCACATTATTTTTATTCTTCTTAAATCCATAATTTCACATCATCAAAACAGATTATTAAAAAAAAATATATATATATATATAGATAATAAAAGAAAATAAAACAAGAAGGTATAGTGATATGATATATAAGATGGGATATATGTTATATAACATGATATGAAATGATACAATATATAATGCAACAGATTTTTTTTAATAAACTTACCTTAAGACTTGATCCCAGACAGAGAATCAGGTCTGCAGTGTTTGCTGCCTTCACTGCTCTTTTCCACCAGTACGGCGATCTCATGCCTCCCTTCTCACCGAAGTGGACGACAGTGTCCTTCAAAGCAGAACTACACCGATGACATTTCCGTCCTGTCTTGTGTCGCCGCACTCCCGTCTTCTCTGTGACGTCAAAGAGTCTAACATACTCCTGTTGCGGCTTGCAGTTTGGACAAACCTTGAAACGTGAATTTTAAAAACATATTTTAAATATTACTTAACGTGATACAGTAAACAAAATTTAAAAAATTAGATTTATACTGAGTATTTCTGTGAATTTTTTTTTTAACAAATTTGTTTATTTTCTAAAGTATGTTATTCGGTTAAATGAATGAAATTTAACTTTTCAGCTTATTACTGATATAAGAAGAAAAAAAGAAATCTTTATTCTCCTGAATTAAATTAACTTTTACTATACCATAATAAAAAGTAAACAACAACTTCTGTTTAGAAATACTGTAACAACATCAAATAATGGTTAAATATGAAAAGAATAAACATACATTAGGAAACAAAAAAAACTGACTGTACTTTTTATCTAAACAATTCCATCCTTAACAGCAGAAAAAAAAATACATGTATCAATATGTTAATATTTTTTGTCTTCTTTTTTATTCAAAAATTACATTTGATTTATTTACCTGAATAACATACTTTACAAGATAAATATATAATAATAAAAAGGATGGATTATTTAGTTTTAAAACTTTTTTTTTTTTATGAAAAATCAGACTTCAGCACAACAACAACAAAACAAAATTTCTTCAACTATAGACTCACCTCAATGTACATGTTGCCATGTACTTCAGATATTATGTTTCTTGGCAGACTGCTACGTATGTGTAGACCATCACAGTTCTGTGACACAACATATTTTACCTGAAAGACAAAAACTAAGCTGTTGTAAACAGATGATTTTCTCTAGCCTCTCAGTAAACAAATAATTAAATTACATTAATAATGCACGTTTGTATATATATATATATATATATATATATATATCTATATCTATATACATATATATATAGTTATTTATTAATTATTAATTAGAAAAACGTTTATATATATATATATATATATAAACTTTTTTCTAATCAATAATTAGAGTATTCTTTTAAAGTCTTAATATTGTTAATTTAAAAAACAATTTAGGCAAATTTACACATAGAATAATTAACTATTGAATAAATAGAAGAAAATAGAATATTTTATAGAAAAATTAATGAATAAAATAAAGAAGTTTTAACTTTTATACAAAAACTGTTTTTAAACAAAATAATAAAGGAAAAAAATAACCTTTATATTTTTTTTTTAAAGTTAACAAATGGTAACAAAAATAATTGCATTTAAAAGTTACTAAACAGGCATAAACACAAAACAAAGTACAGTTATTTAAAATTTAACATGGAACAAAATATTAGAATTTGTGACTTACATATCCCTCTGTATACAACTTGGTAATACTCATGTGTGTGAAAGTTGGCTCAGCATCACTCAAATCTTGTGCTCTGTAAATCAAAATTTCACTTTATGAGAGGACAAAAATGGAAGTTTTATGAACAAAATACTACAGATTTAGAAACTTACATCATCTGGATAATCTTACTGTGTATCTCTCTATACATTCACAGAGAAGCTGAAGATATACAGGTCAGGTGAATAAACAAACAGCAGCATATATATGTAATAAACAGAAGATTTTCATTCCATTTCTGGATAGATATTTTAAAACCAATGAAAACTGCAGAATATTATCATTGTATTAAGAATGATCAGTGTGTGGATCTACTGTTGAGAGCAATAAAATTTATAAACTACACAATATTGCCTTATCTAATATACAAATGATTTATAAATGATTATTACATCCTGCCTGTGGCTTTAGGTGATATATTTTTCTCACTATTTTCTGATTAATGACAATTAAACTGTCATAAATTCTAAATAAATCAGTAATAAAATGCATACTCGAGTTCTCTTCCTTGTTTCAGCATTGTCCACACACCATTGGGACCTCGATAATCTGGGATTGAGGCTGCCTGCAAAACAAGAGAAGAACAAAAATATTAATAATAACTCGATTCTTTAAAAATGGAGAACAGGATACAATACTCTTCTTTTTTATAAAAATTCTTTTATACGACTATTACTAAAGTTGTTATTATTATTGTTTAAAGGAAAGACAACAGTATATCAATTTATTTTGAGCTGAATTCTAAAAACTTTAAGATATCAATAAATGCTGTAATTTATGCAAACAAAACTAAATAGAATGCCAAGTGAGGAGTTAGTCATCAGTATTTATGTCTGTTATCAGCAGATACATGTAATTAAAAACAAAAACATACTGTACTGATTCCCGCACCAGTGTAAACAACTACTTTCTTTGATGTTTTAATTGCATTGGCCAGTTGTTGACATTTAGCAGACAAAATGTCAGGATCATCTTCAACCTAAAATCCAAAACAAAAAAACTCATGTTATCCGTTTTAACTGCAAGACAATACTAATGGTATGTACTAATGGTGTGTGTGTGTGTGTATGTGTTTATATATACGAATACACACACACACACACAAAAATTATAAATTTCTAATGATAAACTTTACTAATAATACAAATACACCAACATAATATGAACAATAGAATATATTTAAATTAATATACTACAATTTATTTTTTAATACTTTGTCTAACAATCTAAGGTTTTAATAATAATAATAATAATAATAATAGTATATTGAATTAAATAAAATTTCTGTGAAAGCAAATAAAGAGAGATTTCTGAATACCTCTAGAGTCCGTTGTTTCTTCTTAGCCAGGACCTGAGCTCGTTTCTGGACAAGTTTTACAATATCAGGCCATGTTTCTAGCATCAGCACCTCCTCTTGTGTGCGCTGACTCTCTTTCTTCTTCAAGATGTTGGTAATCTTTGAAAATTAGTAAAAGTATTTAGGTACTAGCTTGAATTATGAAACAAAAAAACTATCAGTTTGAAAACTGATGTTAAATAATGTAACAGCTTGAAAATCTTACAGCTGCTTTTTTTTAATTAATTTTTTTTTTAATATTTTCATTTATATTATGTCACATCTGTAAGATAAATTTTATTACATTCACTGGCGAATGAATTAATATTTATTTCAATACCTGATAACATATATAAAAATAGATAGTGTTTAACTTTTTATGTTAAACCATCATTCTAAATTTACTAAAATTGATTAATAACCATTATAACATATTAACCATATATTTCTTTTATAATGATGGTATGAAAATGATTATTATTAAGCATCATTATTATTAAACATCTTTTATATGCACATTACCATGATTTTTATTATTAATATCATATTTGAAAAAGTTATCCAAATAAACTGTATGATTATTTTCAAATTAATTGCCTGTATTATTTTAATAAATTCACACTGAATCACAGTAAACTGAGTAATCTGAGTAATTTATTAATTAGTATTTACTAAATTAGTAATTTAATTACCTTTTTACAACGAACTTTCTGTTCTTCTCTCACGAGGTCACGTGATTGATATCTGTTCTTGCTTTTAGCTTTTCTGTCAAGACCATCATATTTATCGTAAAACGGAACTGACTCTGCCATTGTGAGTTTGAGAAAACACAACCCCTTCAGTTTGAACTGGCACTGGCAGCTACCGATACCGTAGCAAATGTGCTGCAATTGAGGTATGTCAACAGTCGGCAGTTGCTACACAACGATTAATTTAAACTAACTCGGATCATTTTCATTTTAAACTATTATACAAATACTGAACTGCTATCAGTATCTATATGAAGCATATATCTATTTTTTAAATAAAAATACTTTTACGCATTTTTAGTGAAACGTTTTAAAAACGGCAAGAAAACTTTGTACGTCAGCCATTCCACTTCTTCAGCTGTGAATTTCTACTCTATTTACAAAAGCACACATGACGGTGTAACAGCTGTCAAAAATCAATTATCTTGGATGATTGTATAAAAAGAAGAGACAAAATGTTAATAATATAACAAATCCACGACTCGTTATTTTAAGTAATGATAATTTTAAAAAGCATTATAATGTAATAATGGAATTATTTAGAAAAGTCAGTAATGGACATTTGTATAATACATAATGATACTCGTAGTAACATGTCTCAGATTTAACTTGTCTAAGCGATCAGACATGCTAGTTCTTGTTACAGTATTCACGATTTAACTTTTAATTGCAATAGAAAATATTTGAAACAGTTTTTTGACTGAAGAATGTACATTAATATTTTAATCTCAAAGGAAATATTTAAGCGACAAATGGCAATACGAAACTTTTATCGGAATAGCTCGATTCTTTCCGAAACATTCGCGAAAAGATGCGAGGTTGTACGATCATATTATGTAAAGTTGTGTAAACCGACGATTTGCTCTTCGTTGGTGGTGTGCTTTCCATATGATGCCGAAATGACAATGCCCAAAACCTTTATATTTGAAGATCTACAACAAAAAGAAAAACTTACAGTTGTAATACCAGAGGTATTAATTAACTATTTAATTAGTCAATGAATTCATCCATTCCGACTTTTATTTAATAATTATTAATTATAATGATCATGTTCACATTATAATCATAATAATGTATTTATTTTTGTGAACTTAGCAATTTTCATTTTTTATATATGATAAATACATTTGATTTTTAATATATATATATATATTTTTTCAGGTAATTGATCCAGCTTATGGAATGTATGTTTGGCCATCAGCTCCTGTTTTAGCTCAGTACGTCTGGAATCGAAGAAACTTTGTCCAAAATAAAAGTGTCTTAGAGGTAAGTTCTTATCAGTTCAGTTATTATAAATACACCTTGTTATTATATATGTACTGCGATTTTTAGTATGGTTATTTAGGAACACCAACTAGATGTAACCAACTAACATTTTAACATTTCTTTGTATGAAAATGACTTTAATTCAAAGATTATGGTAAAAAAATAATTTATTTAGCCTAGCTTTTTTTTTGTCTTTTAAAATAAATAAATGTTCATAATCTGTATATATGTATATAGAAAGTTAAACACTATCTATTCTTATTATTCTATTTTTTATATATATTATTATATATATTTTTTATCAGGATTTGTAATAAATATTAATTCATTGGCCAGTGAATGTAACAAAATGTTATCTTACAGATGTGACATAATATAAATTTTTTCATCATTAGATAGTTTTGAAAGAAGATTTTGCTAATGAGAATATTCTGCCAGTAATCTACATTTGTTCTTACAAATAGTGACATACGCAGTAAATCAAAATGTCAAAACTTTTTTTATTTCATTTTTGGTATGGTATAAAACAATATTATATTATTTTTTTACAGCTGGGAGCAGGTACCTCACTGCCAGGAATTGTTGCAGCTAAATGTGGAGCCAATGTCACCTTGAGTGATGCAGCTGAATATATAGACTGTTTAGAAAACTGTCACAGGAGCTGTGAGATTAATGGGATAACAGATATTAAGGTGATTGGTTTATCCTGGGGAGAGTTTAGTCCTTCATTAATGGAGCTAGAGCCACAAGATATTATCTTAGGATCAGACTGCTTCTTTGATACAAAAGGTTAAAATTTGATATTCTCAGAATGAAAGGATTTAGGTTATTAATCTTATTAAGCACTGAAAATGTGCATATAAATAGAACATGTTTTTACCATAAATACATTTTTCTTCATCTGCAAGTACAGATGTGTTGCAGCATTGTTTTGTCCTTCTGATTATCCTCTGGGTGTGTGTGTGAGAGAGAGAGAGAGAGAGTTTGCTTATTTTGTTTTCACGTTAAAAAGAAATACAAATATCATATTGACATAAATAACAAACAAAAAACCCACCAGATTTACATACTTCTTTTTTTTGATTTTCAGATTTTGAAGATATTATTGTAACTGTAAGCTTTCTGCTGGATAAAAATCCTGTTGCTGAGTTCTGGTGTACTTATCAGGAAAGAAGGTGAACAAATATTTCATTCACCTACACTGATAATAAGACGACATCTTCAAATTACTTTTTGTTATCTAATACAGAACAATTGTTATGGAAATTAATTTTATGTTTCTTTTAATGGGTTGTTCTTAATTTATGTTGTTCCCACATTTTATGTATATATTCAAAGAGATATACATGTATTTGCAAATATCACATAATAAATTATCAGGTTTTTTATTTATCAGTGTGTATTAAAAATAGAATAAAGAATAATAATAAAAAATAGGAACATTTTATTTAACATTACCATCTCTAATTATAAGGTTGTTCTTAAACACTTATTGATGCATGATTACAACAGACATATTTGTTTTTAATTTGACACTCCTATTCAGCAACAGTGGAGTGGTCTTATTATATTTTACTTTAATAATTAGAAGAAAAAATATTTCTGAGCATGGTGATAATCTCTTTAAAAAGAAAAAATGGTGCTTGTGAAACACACACGACACTACTGTTTTACAATTTTTATTAAAATGTTTCATTTCAGTTCCGACAGATCCATTGAGCATTTGCTGCTGAGATGGCAGCTGAAATGTGTCCATGTGCCCCTCACATCATTTGATGTCGACACAACTGAACTCTGCCATACAATTCACATGCTTGTCATCACACAAAAAATGGATGATGGAGGATGATGCTATCAACACAACCACTACTTTGAGAAATCAGTATTTTTACATTTAAGTACATACTTGTAAGAAAACAAGTCAACAATCAGCTATAAGGCAGAACTGGAGCATGCATCTCTAAAGACTGGTGTAGCAATTAGACTATCCCATTCCAAGCAGTGAATGCTTTCGTACCTTTAGGAACAATCTGACACAAAAGGTCCTCTGCAGGCAATCAGTGAAAAGAGGAAATTCAGGAAAGTGTAAAAATAACATAAAACTGTTAAGAAATAAATATTTATTAGTTTATTTCTGCAGGATGTTAATTTTCATAACAGAGCACTGGGAATGATGTGACATAATTGTGGAGATGTAAATTTTACTGCATCACATGATTAACAGGAATAAATAGATGAAAATACCATTCTTACTTCTTTGTTATTATTGAATTCATTCCGTAATTTGTTGTTGTCATTTACAATGCATTTCTAGCAATTACTTGAGAATAATTTTAAAATAATTAATAGTTCTTAGAAAAGTCAGTTTAATGCATATAACAAATAAAAAAAAAGGATATTATTTTTAAATATCAGTTATATATTAAGACTCTCTTAAAAGTACATCATATTAGTTTCTTTTATTACTACTTGAGCAGTTCATTTTGTTGAAATATTTGCAACTTTTGCTGACAGGGTTTTATATATATATATATATAAAATATCTAAGTAGTATTTTAATATAAAAAATATCTTTATTATGAAGATATTTGATTTTAATTGATCTATAATTTTATAGATTTTGTGCTTTCAGTCTGAAGTAAACTGAAAATGGAAAATAAATCTCAAGTTCTAAACTGATCAGTATGATTTTACTTACAATGATAACAAGGGATTTTTATTCTTTTTTATGACATAACTGTAAAAAACTGTCAGAAGAAAAAAAAAATCCTGTCACACATCAGTTTAGAACAAAAAGAATAAACACACAAAAAAGAGTTAATAATTAATGTATATTCTAAATATATTTATTTTCTGCTGCCATTCTTGAGTTAGTTTGCTTTCAATTTATCTTTTCACTGCACTCTGAGTTAATTTAACAAAATCACAGTTAACTTCCTAATAATTGTTAAGAACGTCCAAGTGTGTAACCACCCCCACCCCCACCCCCACCAGGTCTACGTGACCCACGGTTAATAGCACTGCCAGCTGGTGGGGCTGCTGTTCCCTGGCTGTATTTGACAACAAAAAACAACAAGGCTCCAAACAGAAGTCCTTTAAGTCCTAGCAAAAGTCCTGCCAAGAGAAAACCTAGTGACACTATTGGTTCAATAACGTAAGGGCCTGCATTCCAGCGAGGTACCCCAGCATCCAACAGTCTCTGATTTAGTGTGTTAAAAATGGAAACCTGTCCAACCATTTGTTGATTTTCATTGTCATCATGACGAATAAATCCCTGTAAAAAAAAAAAAAAAAAAATTAAATTAAATGAGCTTATCATTGATTAACCAGGATGTGGAAACATTTTTGAAAAATAATATATATTTTTTTAATATTTAGAGAAATAAAAAAATAAATAATAAAAAAAAATTAAAAATTAAATCTTTGCTACCTGGACAAGGATGATTATTATCATTATATGCAGGATATTAATTCATAATTGTGAAATAAGAATTGCAGATTCCTTCTGGTAGATAAATATCTGTATAATTAATAATATCAGTATATGTAGAACTAACCATAAACACCAAAAATTGGGCATCATTATTATGATTATAACCTTTCAATAACAATAACAATGAAAAAGAAACAAAATCATCAATACAAATATTACAGCAAAAATAGTTTTAATGCAAAATCCAGTCTCTCTCTGAGTCTCTCTTATTATTATTATTATTATTATTATTATTATTTGTTGTTTAATATCACAAATGATAAAATTAGAAAATATACTATAATAACTATCCTTATATTAAATACTAAAAATAGTAATATATAATAATTATATATTATCAAAAAATATTGTTCAATAACTAAACCAAATTACCTGTCTTGGACCTTGTTGAGTAGTATTTCGGTTTTCTGGTCGTCTCTGTGTTGATCCTTTTGCTCTAGGATCGTCATCTGGTACGATATCACCATTACTAAGAATTTTTACCATATTTTTTAGATGATCGAAAAAGACATCCGTACAAAATTTATTTTCGCTTTCTCATACGTGGAATCACTGTTGCTTATAAATTATTTCCCTTTATTTATCATTTTCGGCTATCCTCGCAATGATGTACGAAATGTACCGAAATGTTCCGAATGACATAAGCATTACAATTATCATCTACAATTGGTCCAGTATATTTAGATTACTTTATTATTTTTATTATTATTGTTGTTTTGTTTTTGTTTTTATTTTTAAAAGTGGAATAGATATTAAATGCACTTAAGGACTTACCATATGACAGAACACTATAAAATGGTATATGTTGTATATATCTACAACACTGATGGTGGTTTTTTTTGTGAATGCTTTTTTTTTAAAAACAATTTTTTTTTTTTTTTTTTTTTTTTTTAGTTTTTTTTTAATCAATAGGTAATAGTTATGGAGATAAATAATCCAATCTTTAAATAATAATTCAGGTTGTTCATCAATAAATCAATGGTTAAAAATTAGTATGGTTGCGATCCGATAGTTTAGTCAACACAACATCAGAATAGTTAACTAGAGCAAATTAATCCAGAAATGATAAAAGATGAAGATTGTTTTATCTTTTGCACTGCTGTTCATACACATAACCTCGCTGCATATTCGCGTGTTTGTTGCTGTTGTTTAGAGGGAGGAGTGAGAGGTTTGTATGTTTGCATGTATGGCCGATTCATGCCACAATTTAAATTTTTTAAATGAAACATTAATGCCTGAATTTTTATTTTTGTAATTGTCAAAACCAGTTATAAGTAACCTTTTGAACACTGACAAACGTGATATTATATAAATTACTGCATAAAATTGTTTCCTATTGTCAAAACTATATATATCAAGCTTATAATTAGTTGTCACAATGGTGGCAGTCATTTCCACCACAAGAAAATATGATGCGTTTACCAAACAAATGATGCAAACACAACTATATATTTTTAAGACACTGCTAAATAAGTATCTAGATATACATCAAACATTTTCAGTTACAAGTCGAGTTTAAAACGGGGAAACATTTAATAGTCAGAAAATTTCTGTTATTCTCTGTCTGACAACTAACTAATCATGACACACACACACACGCAATTATATATTCTGTTATAATTATTTTGTAAACTTAATAACCTTTATATAACTATACAAAATAAAGTTACAAGTTTAATAACTAAGTGGCATTGACATTTCTTTATTATTGTATAATACGTAATAATAATAATAATAATAATAATAATAATAATAATAATAATAAATAAATAAATACAAATGTTCTTAATCACAAAAATAATATTATTATTTCTATAACAGGTAAAGAAAATTAAAAAGGAATCAAATCGATAAATAAATTATATTAATACAAAACAAAATCTACAGTGTAATCGTGGGAGTTTTCCGGAATTTATTTTTATATTTAGAATAATCCAGGTGTTTTCCAAAGCGTGCATTTATTTAAAAAAAATCAGGTCTAAATTTGGAAAATCCGGTTCCCAGAACCAATGAAAAAAAGTTTTTATAAATGTAGCATTCGACAGGCGCGTGACTATGATTCCTTCGTGGAGGCAATATGGCTTTATTTCAGAGGATTTTTCAGCAAAGAAAACATTGTAAAAACACAAATACAAAATGGTCATCGCCAGATCCAGGTTGTCAGTAAGTGTAGAATTATTCATATAAAAACATTGCTAAAACAACAATTTTTATGTACAGCTTCCGTGCGGATAGTAAATGATATGTAGGTCACGAGTATCTAGAATCTGTAGAAATGGAAGTCTATGTTTGTAAACAAAAAATGATATTTTTGTAGTCATTTCAGTTTAACTTAAGTTTGTTTCAGTGTTTTTGCTTCCTGCGGATACGAAGTATGACCAAACAACTAAATTTATCTAAAAGATATGAAAATAAAAGGCCACAGTAACGATTTTGAAATAACTAATCCGAGTAATCGAAAGAAAGCGTGGCATGCATTACCACTTGTGACTTGCATCACGTGCTGGTGACCAGAGAGGCAACATAACTTGTATCTATCTAATGCGTAATACAGTATCTACATGCTTTGTTAATAATAACGCCCCCACCTCTGCTATGGTGAGTTCAATAATTGCTCACGTGCTTTGAGTGGCACATGACCTAAACAAAATTATATTAACTCAGTTCTGATGGCAACTTCATGGGTTTATTGTATTTCCTGGTCATGTTTGAGATTTATTTAGTCTGAATTAATTGTATGACTGTTTTAAAATGAAATTAACTTTCCTTGATTACATCCAGCACCATCCTTTGTTACTTTTTGGAGACAATAAGTTTGAAAATGACATTGATTCCATAACTGTAAACACACAACGCAGGTAAGACACACTTTATTTCTAACTGTAACAAATAACTTTAAATCCACTAATGCATCTAACAGGCAGATATTCTGTAAAACCAGGTGTATTTCTCATATCCTTAAGCATTTCATATTATTTAATAGAAAAAGAAAATTTAAAAAATTATAAAAATTACAACCTTCTTTAATGTAATTATAATACTGAAACAATTTGTTGTAATAGTAAATACCATTCAATTAATAGTAATTGATAAATAAATAGAAAATTTAATGTATTTTGATGAAAGTTTTGTGTTTACAAGTTTCTGTTTAAAAACATCTGAAAATGTGTATATTTTTGGAGCATATATACACATACTGATACTTATTTGTATTTTGTATGTTTTCAGTAATTATACCTGTATAGTATTTAGATGTGATCATTAAACTAAAGGATATGGTATTGTTGACACTGTATTTTATTTACACTGAATACTTTATTTTTAAAAGCTATGTTTCATATAAAATAAATCACAAGTTACATACCTAGCACTGAGTGTCAATCTTTAGGCTATGTATTTATCTATCAGTTGTTCTGTATTCATACACATAATCATAAATAATGAATACATGTACATATACATATACATACACGTACAGACATAGTATATATATGTATATATTCTTTTTTTACATTAATGCAATTAAAATTTTTAACTGATTAATGTTCAGAAGAAAACAGTGTAATTACTCAGTCAGACATTAAACTAAGATGTCTATTTTCAATTTCAATTTCTTCAGCAAAGACTGTTGAAAACTGAATGAAAAATTATTAAGAGGAAATCAGTGAATCTTGAAAACAGTGATTGTTCTTCTCAGGTCACCTGCACTTAACACGGTCATGTGATACATCAGGTGTGGTATAAACACTGTATCACATGTTGAGCCAGGATAGCTGCACACTGTCATCAGCATGTGACAGAGGTCAGATACTGTTGACACTGCTAATCTTTACTGATAAGAGTATACCGTCCAGATTAAAAATTACATCATTGTAATATGTGTACAGGAGATAAATCCAGTGACCAGTAGGTGACTGGATTATGTAACATGACAAGATTAAAAAAAATAATAATAAAAAAAAAAAAATGAAATAAGAGATGAAGGTTCACAATAATGAAAGAACTATGCACCTTCAGTTGAATGTTTTAAAAGGTATAGTTGATATTTACTGATAAGAATAGCTAGGAGTTTTGACATCTCAGATAACGAGTGAACAATTTTTTTGTTTTGTTTTCTGATGTTGGCAGTGATAATAAATACTGTTTGTTTTATTTACTTACATCTAAGAATAAGATAAGAAATAACAAAATCATGTTTTCTCCACTTTCAATTTGAAGTCACTCAACTTAGACTATTTTCTCCATGAAGATATTCAGTTAAAAGTCAAAGTAAATTTACTAGCATTTCTATAATAAAAAAACAGAAATCTTGCTGAACCTAAATTTTAATGTATTCTAAATTTGAATATTCTCTATGTTTATTTAAATATTTTAATATTTTATGAAGAAGAAAAAAAATGTTTAAAACAAACACCAAAAGCCCTAATCCCTTATCAGATTTTCAAAATTACACAGTGCACAGCTTGTTTAAGTTCTTTTCATTGTGTTATAATAATTTGGTTATTTACTGAAGTTACAGACACTTAAACTTTTTTGTTTGTTCTGTGTTAACACAGAAGATATGAATTTATAACAGACTTTATCTCAGAGATTATGTTTCTGTGTTTTGTGTCACCAGTATATCAGGTTATTATTTCTCTAGACTGATACATCCTTGTATTACATCTCAGTGCTGGCCAGTGCATTACATCTGTATTTTTTAAATTTATTATTAAAACTACTATTGCATGTTAGATACACTTATTACCAATATTATGACTATATCTTTGACAAAACATAATGATACTTCAACCATTTTTTTTTTTTTAAATCTCATCTTTCCTCATTTTTATACAGTCTGATATTTCTTTCACTCTTTACATCTCATTAACTCTTAAATATAAGCTTGAAAATATAATTTTTAACCAGATATTAAATATGTAAATATGTAATTTTCAGACCACATCCAAAACTTGATAGAGATAAAATCCGTCTTGTGATATACGCTGACCATGACAAAGGTCGTACTCCTATGTTTGATTCAGATGCCATCAGAAAGACTGAAAATGAGTCATTTGAACAGGTAAATTGATATGTAAAAATTTACTGATAGTGTGATTAATATACCTCATTTGAAAAACCATTTTAACTAGATACATTTGATCTGATTTGTAATACTAATAGTTCATTTTGATAAAATCTGAACATTCTCTTTTTGTAATGGTATTTATAATGCATGAATGGATCAGCATTTTCAAAAAAAACAACAACACAATATTGCTTTCAGAATAATATTAAAACAGTTTATTAGACATAATCTGTAATTTATAACTTAAGTTCACTCTTTGCTTGTTAATTTAGGGTCCACAGAAGCCAGGAGGAACCAGGCCTGTTACAAATTTGCTCCCACCCCTTGGCAGGCCTATGGGGGATGGAGGAAATCCTGGTACCCAGAAAACATGTCCCAAATATCAGGTAAGTGAAACAGAAAGTCATTTATTAACTATACAGGGTGGCCCAAAAGTAGGTTTACAGTTATTACATAGGCAATTTATTTTAAAATACAAGCATGTTTCAAGCATTAAACAGAAACTGTTTAATCTCTCAGGTGCTCAAAATGTCCTCCTTCAACATTGCAACATTCTTCAAACCTCTCCAGGACGCTCTGGCACACAGTGCAAGTAACTTCAAGCATATAAACGATAGCTCAATAACTGTAAACCTACTTTTGGGCCAACCTGTATAACAGTGATTTGATCAGCTACATCTTATACAAAAGTTGAATAACCTAAAAGATACACCAGATTTTGCACTTTTTTATTTGTATCTTGATCAGTTCTCATGTGGCTGTTTAATATTATTCTTGTAGTAACTTCAGGATGACTGATCACCCACATCTTTCTGTTTAATAGGAAAATAGAAAAATGCATTACCAAACTGTTGATATGACGATGGCAATATGTTTCATCTCATCTCCTACTGTCATCACTGTATTGAGCTTTTAACAACCATTAACATAAAAATGTTGAGGTTTCATTAAAATATTATTTTATTGAGATAAATTACGGTACGAATAAAAGGACCAAATACAATCAGAAACCTGTATTGTGGATCTAAAGCCATTCCACAGTTTAAACAATTGTTTATTATTTACAGACATTCACTTTAATTCGTCTAGTCAACAGTTGTATAAATTATAATATTGTTGTTTATGAACATATTTTAACCGTTTGTAGTTCAAACGACTGAACAGTGATATACAGATGCTGGAGGAAATGATGCTCGGATCTGTTGGCATGGCATACAAAGGGTTAACACTTAAAGTTCATTTTATCAGGTACCTTTCATTTTATAAGCTCCTTAAAGAAAACTATAATATCAGAATAATAACATATCATTTATTTTAGTCTGGGTAATGTTAGATAACAATAGATAAATAAAATGTTTCTTCCAGTCATTCTTGTTTTATAAATTTTTATTTTTATTTCTGATTTATAAACATCTGGTATTTTTCTTGATTGTAATAGATAATTTTTCATTATTAGTTCATACACTTTTGTAGTGTACTGTTTATTCTGTAACATGTTACCCAGCAAAAAATTTATTTTGTAATTAACATAATCGTCACTGCCATTTATTTGATCTAGTAATCTGTTTCAAAATTATACTGATATTTTAATGTTGATCTATTTACTGGTTTATTTGTACTCATAATTGATTTATTTATTATATGTGTGTGTGTGTGTGTGTGTGTGTGTGTGTGTGTGTGTGTGTTAAGGTGTTAATATTTTCAAAAGGAAGAATGAAAAATGAAACAAATTTATTTTATCTCATTTTTCTTTTGTTGCTTTTATTTATTTTAAAAACTGTGTTCTTTTATAGATCTCCACCACAAGTCATGCTGAGCAAAATTTTCTACCCAGATAAGCCAAAAAGAGAATATGTGTAAGTTTCATTACTAACTTGGTTTTTACATTTATTAGAAATTTTACATTTGATTTTGTTTGTCACATAATCAACATTGTCATTGTACCTTTTTACATATACATTAATACAACATACAAAAGACACATACACACATACAATACATGTGACATACACCTCCTGACAAAATTATTTTAACAGATGGATTGATTCTTTTCACATTTAATACAAATTTACTTACTATCAGTAATATACAACAATGATCCTACTGATGGATATTATTTTTATATCATCTTACCATCTTCAGTTAATATAGTTTTTTTTGTTGTATTTTTTCAGTGATGTTGATTCAGATTCAAGTAGTATATCCAGCCAACCATTAGATTTTTCAATCCCCAAACATCTTTCTATTGAAAGTCAGGAGAACTGGGACACTGGTTATGGTAAGAATTATTATTATTTTTTTTACACTTTTCTTTGAAAAAATGTCATATCCAGAGTTGTTGTAAATTTTGTAACATTTGATAGCATTTATAACATTTATAAGGAAAAACAATCAATAAAAGTACTGTTTGATAAATTTTGGGACTTGCCATTGTACGTAGAATTTATATTAAAAAAAAGAAGTACACGCATTCAGACAGACAAACACACACACACACACACACACACATTTCTCTACAAGACATATTAAATTTTCATTCTAGACTTTTTACACAAGCATTAATCAGTACAGACATAAATAAAGCATCACAAATTTAGCAGTTTACTAGGTTAAAGTCATAGATAGTTTATTTGTTACTTGAATTTGAAACGTACGTTTTATTTCTTGTTAACAAGTTGATGGTGAACTGTTGTATTTGATGTTTCAGGTAAAAGTATTCCAGTAGCTGTACCAACACCTGGCAGCAGTTACAGTGAATCAGCAGATGACGAAAGTGGCCTAGCTTCTTGTAAGATTTTATAACTGTTATATCACTCAAGTTTTATATTAGCAAAGTATAGGTTTTTTTTAATTTTTTAATTGTTTTTGTTTTATATTTATATCAAGGACTGAAGCCAAGAACTGATCATTTTTGCATGTCCATAATTAAAATTTAAAGTCTTTATATTAATCTACATAATGCAATATCTATCTCTAATTTTTTTAATCAATATGTTTTAATTTTTATCTGAAATATTTTTTCATTTTTAATTTCCGTTCTTTTTAATAATGTTTTTGTTTCTATAGTTACTTCAAGTGGGAGTTTCCAAGGTCATTTTCCTTCACCAAGTGGCAACAGCGCCAGCAGCTACAACAGCTTGCATCGGCGGTGGATGAGAACGCAGACAACATCGCTGCAGAGTAAAAAGTGGAGCTCACAAGAACAACTCCTTAGTCAGGAGGTTGGTTATATTTTCTTTTCTTTTTGTATGTGCGTTTTCTCTCTTTAATAAGTATGGAAGGGGGTATTACTCCTATAGTTTGCTGATCAATTTATTTTTCTTGATAGAGTTTTTTCTCTTATCACAGGTATAATTAATGATACAGTTATAGATGTATTTCAATGACATTTATGTTGTACAGGCATATCTTTCATTAGTAAAAGAACAAATATAAGAAGAAAACTCATATATAAAAGTAGAAAAGTAAACCTTTCTTTTTCTTCTTTTCATTTTAAATATAAAAACTTCTATTGGAATACAAAATGTAAATTTAGATTTTTCCCTTCTTGATTTGTTTATTTTAAAATAACATTCAATTAATTTTTATACATTGCATACTGATATGCTTATATCAGATAAACTATATAATTATATGCTTTACATCTTACAATAATAATATGATTTAAATGAAATAATAATATATAAATATATAACAGCTACTGTAAATATAATAACGTCTAAGGATTGCTATTTCTGTCACTGTTTTTGACAGAATTCATACTCTCAGAAGAGACGTTGCAAACTTGCTCTTGGAATTCTGTTTGGTTCTGGTGACGATCCTGCAGATGAGTAAGTAGCTTAATCTTTTTTTAAGTTTTTATCATTTTACTAAATCTTGAAACATACAGTTAAATAAATGTTATTAGTTTTATGTTTATCCTGTTTTACACTATATTGGAAATTAAATTATTATTATTTTCTTTTTCTTGATTGGTTTATTATTATTTTTAATGTATTTTTCTTTGATTTAGAATGTTCCAGAACTTCTTTTTCTCTCACATCACTCTTCTAGAAAGCCATGTTGAGAAACTGAGAGCTGTTGTAGAGAAAGCGTTTTTCAACAGGCCAGGCTTTATTCCCATGGTCATGGAAGTATGTAATATCAGTTTAATTTTTGTGTTAAATAGATAGATTTTTTTTTTTTTAACCTTGAAGGATATTCAGATTAAATATTGTTTCTGATGTTGGGATTTAGGATGTATTTGTTTTATTAAACAAATTAAAAAGACAAGGAAAATCTTTTCCACAGATTTTACATAACTGTGTAAAAAGGTCTATCTCAGGATATTGAGAATTTGTGAATATAAAATGTATTTTACATTTTTAGCAATAAAATTTCTATAAATATTTATCTTTATTTTATTAAAATCTACAAATAAGAAAGTTTTTAAATAGATTTTTTAATGATCTCTATTGCTTAATAACCAATTATTTTACTTAAGATATTATGGATTGCGGGATGAGTTTTCCTTAAGAGCACTAATAGGCTAACTTTCATTTCTACCAGTGTTTCATTTTAAATGATTTTTATTTGTAATTACGCATTCAGGCTCTCGAGTTGTTTCGAAATGATGTCTACGACCTGTACACAGCACCACGTCTTTCAGAGCCCGTCTGGCTCAACATGATGTCATTCAGCAACCACCGCTACATCTTCTGTGAAAAGTTTATCAAGGAATTCATGTTTCTTGCTGCCAAATACGACAACAAAAGCACAAAGTTGTAAGTCGAATTTTATAATTATTAATTTATATTTTTAAAAATGATTGACGTTTTTTTATTTTTATTTTTTTATTATTGAAATTGTGACATTTATTTTAATTGTTGTTGATTTTAATTTTAAAAATCAAACAATATTAACATTTATTTAATTTAACTTGCAGTATAGATGTATAAATATCCTATTATTTTTTATTTTTTTATTTATTTTATTATTATTATTATTTCTTGTTTTTTATTTTTTTCAGTTTTTTAAGTACACTTATCTCCGCTGTATTAACACACCACTTAGCTTGGGTTGCCACAGTAACACCTGCAGGAGGAATTACCTCAAGAACTTACCTAGATAAGCATTCTGCTAAATGGGTAAGTACAGAATATTCATAAGTTTCCTCAAAATAAATAAATAATAAAAAGTGCTTAAAGTATTCTGTAATTACGGTAGGAGATTTTTTTTTGTCTTTCTCAAATGATATATGAAATGGTTTTAATCTTAAGAGGTTCTGATGAGTGAATCCATTATTAAATTAAACATTTATCACGTAATCCAGTCACACCTTTCTGTAATTAATTATTATTTGCTTATGATTTTGATTATTATTATTATTTGATACCTTTCTTTGTACTCTTTAAAAGATAAATGGTATTCTTAGAACTTAAGTAGCAATAATATAATAAAATAAATAAATACATTTTTAAAAATTATAATAAATGAAAAAACTAAATAATAATAATAATAATGAAATTTAAAAAAAACCTTCAATAGAAATAAATACAATTTTTTAATATTTTTATAAAATATCTACATTTGTTTTTTAGGTGGATGCACTAGCTAAGACTCATCCATATAATCCACTGTGGGCACAGTTAGGGTATGTTACTATTGATGTTTGTTTATTTATTTATTTATTAATTAAAGATGTGTTGTATTTAGAGAAGTTAAATTAAAAAACAAAATTACATTCCTGCTTAAAATTTGACACAATGTGTTATCTGTCTATCTTTATATTATGATTATTATTATTATTATTATTATTATTATTATTATTATTATTATTATTAATATTTTTGTTTTGATAATGATGTTGGTGGTGGTGGTGATGGTTTTTGTTGTTGTTGTTTTTTTTTCTCTTTAAAGTCATTCCTTAAGATATATAATTTACAAAGTAGAAAAATTTAAAAGTAATTTATTAAATTAAATTTAACTAAATGCAAAACTGGTTTCCATTTCTGTGATACGAATATCTTCTGTTCTTTGTTTCAGAGACTTGTACGGAGCAATAGGAAATCCACTTAAACTGGCTAGAACTATAGTTGTTGGCAAAAAGCAGGAGCTGGTGAAAAGGTTTCTTTATGTTCTCAGTTACTTCATTCGCTGTAGTGATGTGCACGAAATAAAAGATCCAGGTTCTCTGGAAACCTTCATGAACGATCTGAATTTCAACGACACTCCTTTAAAAAGTGAAAAATCTTCCGAAGCCTCTACACCCGTTGATATTGACGTTTGTGCGGGTGACAGTCATTTGACACCAACAGACAGGAGGACTAGTGTTTTTAGTAGTCAGGAGAGAAACAAGTTATTTCAGAATGAACTGGGAGAGAGGGTGGGCATCCAGGAGTGTGGTGGGGGAGAGGGAGATGGTTATGCCACTGTGGAAAGGGACAAGAGTGTTGGGGGATGTATAGAGATGGTGGACATGAAAGAAGAAGAAGACAGATCTGAGTTCAAGTGCAGTTTGGCTGCTGTAAGGATAGTCGAAAGTGCCAAAGTAGAAAACATTCAACATGTTAGAAAAGCTGTTGATATCTCTTGCATGGACAAGTCTTTGAGTGAGACGATTTCTCCAAAAGGTCTAGATAATAGTTTAACATCTTTCACAGACAAATCTCTGAGTCGGAATGTTTCCCTAAATAGTCCAGATAACAATTTAACACCTGGTACAGGACAGGTAAAAAAAATATCAATGTTATCTCAGCAGCTACAGTCTCAGAACGATAATGAAGTTAAACTGACGATTTCAGACGTTCGGAAAAACTTCCTTGCAGAAGGCAGCAACAGTATGTTTGAGGAATACTTCGAGGAAGGAATTGAAACAAAGACGATTGACGATGTTGCAGAACATGAAATAGTTATCAGTCATCCATTGGCAAGTCCTCGGAGTCCAAAGCAGGCAGACAATGGAGGTGGTGTGCAAGATGTTGGGTCTGCAAAAACTCCTACATCACTTCAGAACAGTCCTACCAAATGTATTTCCAGGCAGAATTCCAGACCTGTAGCTAATGCACCGGGAAGATGCAGGTGTGTGATTAAATATCATTGAACAGTGTGTGATTTAGTATCAGTTAATAGTGTGTGAATTAATATTATTTAACTGTGATTTAATATTAACAGTGTGTGTTTTAATATCAGCTAATAGTGTGTGATTTAATATCAATTGATTGTGTACAATTTAATATCAGTTGATAGTGTCTGATTTAGTATCAGTTAATAGTGTGTGAATTAATATTATTTAACTGTGATTTAATATTAACAGTGTGTTCTTTAATATCAGTTGATTGTGTGTGATTTAATATTAATTAATAGTGTGTGATTTAATATCTGTTAATAGTATGATTTAACATAAAAAAAATGTGATTTAATATCAATTATCAGTGTGATTTAGTATTCTGTATCAAGTAATGAAATTAATATTTACCAAAGAGAAGAATGAATTGAGATGGAATATATGAGAGAGAGAGAGGGAGAGAGAGAGAGAGAGAGAGAGAGAGAGAGAGAGAGAGAGAGAGAGAGAGAGAGAGGCAGGCAGGCAGGCAGGCAGGCATGTCCAATTTAAAAAGATTAAAATAACACCAAAATCATTTACTTCATTATATATCTTCTGTTATGAATTAAGTTTAATTGTTCCCTTTTTATTTTATTTTTACCTGTTAGACCTGTAACGCCAACAGAACTAGAAAAACGACGTCATCTGTCATCAGCAAGCAGTGTTGACTTTGATGTATTTGATCCCATTCTTCACTGTCAGGAGATAATATTACCCGAGTGAGTGGTCTTTAAACTTGAATCAAGAACCTTCAATATTGTAAAATCTTACACACACCCATGCATACCTGTACTGAGTAGAATACATTTATATATATACCTTTACTGAGTAGAATACATTTATATATATACCTTTATTGAGTAGAATACATTTATCTGTATCCATTTTTTATAAGAATAATAATTACATAATAATGTATTTTCTGTGAACATAAATGCTGTGAATTATTTGGGTAATTATTTTAAAGCTAATATGCTATAGACAGATCTACACATGTCCAGGTAATTCAACCTAAATAAATAAAGAAGAGAAATAATAGCAGATTACTAAAATCAACACTTACTGAAATAACAGTATCTTAAAGTTTATCTCACTAATTAATTTTTTGTCACCTTAAATCATGTTAAATGTGTTTTCATTGGTTAACATTTTCCTTTTATTTGACAGAATGACCAATGACAGTTGTGAATGGAGTCCAAGTGTGAGGACTTTTGACAGAAACTTTGGCCGGTCTCTTCTTGCTGGCTTCTCTGATCACTACATGTCTAACTTTGTCCTGCATGGGACGTCTGATGTTGAATTGTGGCCCAAGTTACTCAGTGATCTTCAGATTTCATCTCAGGTAAATAATATGACAAATTAATCTTCAAAACAGAATTTCCATTACTTTTTGTTATTATATTTATATGACATACATACTGAGAGAGAGAGAGAGAGAGAGAGAGAGAGAGAGAGAGAGAGAGAGAGAGAGAGAGAGAGAGAGAGAGAGAATGAATGAATGTTTAAGGTGTGTGTGTGCATGCAGTGATTTAACAAGTGATGTACATAGAAATTTTTGTTTTGTTTTTGTGCATTTCACTAATATATTTTATTACCAGAAAAATATTTTTTATCATGAAACAGTATTCAGCCATGTGTGATTGTTCGTTCATATTTGCAAATTTAGTGAAATCCGTTAAGTCTAATTTTGATAATAAATATACAAGACCATCATCTGACTTGGGGGAAAAGATTGGTATTTTTGATATTACATTTATTTTGATTTCATTGGAAGTTATTTTAAAGATAAATAGGACACACAGACCAGCTTGTGTTAAACAGGAATGCATAGTTAATGTTTAAATGACTTTTTGTCACTTGAGTCACACTGGGCTCTGATTTATCTTTCAGCATTCGGTTTTGGATGAACCTATCGCAGAAGCAGTTTGTGTAGTTGCTAATACAGATACATGGTACAGTATTTGTAAAATGTTTTTTAATTAATAACTGATTTTGTAATTAACATATTTGGAATTTTTTATTACAAATATTTTAGTATAATTATGCAAAAATTTATGTGTTTGGTTATGGATTGTTTGTTTTCATATAGACTATATATAAAATATATTTTAAATCATACATGAATTTTATTATTATTATTATTTATTTTTTTTTTTGCTGCTAAAATCTGTTTTTTTTCTAATACAAATCACCAAAAAAAATTAAAGAATCCACAGAAATGCAGAAATAATTTTCATAGAAAAAAGGAGTATTCTCCTGATGCTAACATTGTCTCTGTTTTGCCTTTAATTCAGTGATTTTAATCTGAATATTTGTTTTTAAATCAGGACTGTAGATGTTGCTAACAGCAAGCTGCTGGAAAGATCAGCATCA
This sequence comes from Chrysomallon squamiferum, assembly GCA_012295275.1. Classification (NCBI taxonomy): domain Eukaryota; kingdom Metazoa; phylum Mollusca; class Gastropoda; order Neomphalida; family Peltospiridae; genus Chrysomallon; species Chrysomallon squamiferum. Next base: position 13,455,974 of record CM022679.1, read on the forward strand.
GGGAAAATGTCATGGACAACGTCGCAACTTGTCTGCAATCTCGTTGAGTCTGTACTTGATCTCTCCAGACTGAAAATGAGTCCAGAATTTGTGAGTGTCAAAGAAAATGTTACTGTCAGTTTTGATTGTTAAAATAATTTATAAAAAAATGATAAAACTGTAAATTAAATTGTTAAGTATTTAAAGCAACAAACTAATTATTCAGCTCCTCAGTATCATAATTTCATTTAATATGTTAATATGTGTTCATTTCATACAAGTTAATGACTTAATCATTCTTGCAAAAATAGGCATTTAACACCTGTTTGTGAGAAAATATCTACCAGAAATATACAGAAAACATCATAATGTGATTTGTTTAATAGTTCTATTGTAAGTTTCTTAAATACAGTATGTTCATTTATAAGAACAATATACAACATGTTCTCTACATTAACTTTCTACACATATTTTGCTTTTATTTCTAAATATAATTCCCTTATGTTTCTCTACATTGTAATGTTACAGTTTATAAGAAAAATCATTGGCATTGTATCACAAGTTGTTACTGTAAGACACAGTGAACTGTTATTTATTAAACTGTGTTGCTTAAAAGGACTGACATTTAGAATGTCACTTACCAGTTGATGAATTTTCAAACCAGATATAATTATGATTTACTCCGTTACACTTACAAAAAGTTATCTACTGTGACTTAATAAGTTAAAAACGTTTCGGTAAGCTGGCTTGGATTATCTTCCGTGGACAAGTTTAAATAATTAAGAAAATAATAATAATAAAAATATAATAACCATTGTTATTAAATTGTCGAAGTTAAATATTAATTCATTTTTTTATTACAAATAAATAAAAACTTTTTTAAATAAATACATTTTGGTCATTAAACTGTTGAGATGAAGTAAAATATTTATACATTTTTATTACAAATATTTATTATAAAGAGAAATGATTGTTAGATTGCATGTTTAAATAAAACATGACTGTTTACAAGGGGAATAACTAATTTTTATTCTGTTCGTGCAGTGTTTAATGCACCTTGAGGATAGACTTCAGGAAATCTTCTTCAAGAGTAAAATGTTAGCAGAGTATTTGAAGAGTTCTAAGTTGAAGAACATGAAAGATCTGACAACCATGTTGGGGTAGGTAGCCAGTATATCATTCTGATTAAATAAAAGCACAATTACTATAAACGTAAAGCAATTAATTTATAAAATTTCAAATTGTTTTATATGCTAAGTAAATATTTACTATCTGTTCAGTTTTTCTTTGCATAAATTCTAACAACTTAAAATGTTATATATTTATCAAACATTCAGTTCATAAATATTGTGGAGTTAGTCATGTTTTATTTACATTTCAAAATGTGTAATACATTTGATATAATTAAAATATCAGTTAATAAATCACTATTTAATATTTATTTTGTAACAGATTTGAAGCCAGTGATTTACCATTGCTGTTGGCAGTAGCAGGAACACATTCACCATCACTTGAACATACAGTTTAAAAAAATAAAAAAATGGCTGCCAATAAAAAAACTACCTTTATCTCTATTTTTTAGAGTCATTATAATTTCAAAATTTCAAAATAAGAAAGCAGACATATTTAAGCTATGAGATTGGATGATTATTACAAAACAACAGAAGTTTTAAGTATCCGCGGAATCATGCTACAGTTTATAAATTTCAGATACTCTATATTGGACTGATAGCTGGAACAGAATTGTGAAATAGTGATTTTAATTCATAGCATAGAAATACAAGATTATTTGTGTTAACCTCAGTAAGTAGAATTTTTAAAGTCGTATGTATTTCAAAAGCCAAATTATCAGCTATAATTTTATTCAGAGACATTTAGTTGATTAGAGATGCTTTGTATTATAGGTAATTATGAAAGTAACTTATATTAAATTGAAATGAACTTAATTTAGTTTATTCTCATCTGCTTATCTTTTATGTAAGTACATTTATTTATATTTTAAATTATTAGTTGTGATATCAGCTCTGTATTGTGCAATACATTAAAAAATCATTACTGTTTAAAAACAGATTTTTGTAATAATGTCAATGTCTGCAAAAAAATAATTCCAAATTAGGTACTAATGAATATCTTCATTTATTAAATACTGAAATCATTAAATGACAGAAAAGTAGTTTCATTGAGTTTTGAGTGGAAAACTTGAAAATATAAATTCTAAACAGTGAACATTTTTTAAAATCATATTATGTTTTTGGGGGTATTTTTTATACAGATAATAAGAGGGAATAAAAAAATTGGCTGGAAAGTTGACAGCATTATCAGTTTCAAGGACTGGATTATGCAGATTTTAGAATTCCTTATTACAACGACTTTTATTCATTATAAACAAATCCTTACTGGACCCTCTATTACTAGAACATACAATTTTGGAAAAGAATGACCAACCAGATTTTAATTAAATTTCTTGAAATCTTCATATAAGCAAACAAATATATTTTATTGTTTGGCTGTAGCCAAATATTAACTTACACAAGGGGTTTTTTTTTTTTTTTTTTTTTTAAAGTTTTGATTAAACTAATAGCAAAATAATTTTATTTTATATTGAATTTTGTTTTTTTCTTAGCTGGAATTAAGTAGAATTTTGGATTTTTTGCAATTTCTTATAGATAAAATTGCTACACATTCAGTAAATATATTAGCATGTTGTTTTTCATTGGCAGTGTGCTTGTTTGATGAACACTGTGAAAATAATGTTCATTTATAGTTAATTCTGCCTTGTGTTGTGCCAAATCCGCAAACTGTATGCAACTCAGATTCATTGCTATAAGAACTGTCAGAAACAATGTGCAATGTGACCATTAAAAAGTTAAATTTAATTTAATTTTATTTCATTTGTTAAAATCATTGCATGTCATGAACTTTTTTCTTTCTTTGTCCTTCATTTCTTTTATTTCTATGAATTTTTTAATTTGATTTTTAATATTATTATTTTTATTTTATTTATTTGTTCCCATGAAAGAAAGAATTTTTATTTTAAACAGACATTAATATTAAATAAATCACCTACAATTTTCAATCCATTACCTGTCTTGTCAAAACATAAAAACCAAATAATAATAATAATAACAAACACATATATGTATAATGAACATGTATACATATACAAAATATAAATAAATAAATAAACTGATGAAAAGTTGAACATTGTTTATACATTGTCACTAAAATCTCCATATTAAGTTTTAATAATGTTTGTCTTTTTTATTCTTTTTTATTTTCTTTTTTGACATTTCTCTCATTTTGAGAATGTATTTTATGATTTAACTGTCCAGTTTATTTGGCTTATTGAAAATTTTTCTTTTTAAGTTTGATTTTCTTTTATTTTGTTTTCATAATGTATATAATTTGAATGAATACATATATAAACAAAGTATTTAATTTCAACATAATCAAACGTAATGCTTATACTTAGTATAAACATTTGTATCTTCTTTTAAATAATAAAATCTTCAGCAAATAGTCATTTGTTTTCATCCAGAACATACATATTTAGTTACTTGTTTTTAAAAAATTATGAAGTGAAAATAAAGATGCTGATTCATTATTGGAAAATCTCCAATTTTTAAGAACCTCATGAAAACACTTTGGGGCTGAATTTGCATCCAGTTTTCTTATTTTCTTAAATTTAACTATTTATTCTAGAACATAAATCTTTACATGCTTATTAACTATGAAGTAAAATTGCATATTGGCTACTGTAAAGGGTATTTCTTTTTACATTTTTTTTTTCTTCTTTTCTGAAAACTACATAATAGCTGCCAACTCTTAAGAATATAGAAATTAAATAATTTTATATATTTAAAGCTTTTTTTTGCATTTTAGCATTTTATTTGTTTTCAGTTGTTAATACATTTATGAAAATACATCTAATGAAAGTTGGAAGGATAAAAATATAATATATAAAGCTAGATTGTATATCTTAAAAATAAATTCAGACAGTTTCTTTCTCCAAGTGTGTCTCAAGATATTGTGATGAAAATGTATTTATTAATGTACTTGTCCATTTTACAGAACTTCTCATACTGTGATAATAAAATTTAAAGAATAAAACAACCAGAAGAATGTAAATGTTTTTTGTTGTTTATTGTCATTTAAAAATAATTCATTTTTTGAACAATTCAATATATACAAACATGTTTGTTTTTTTGGGGAAGAAGAGATTGGTTAATGATCAGGCTGATTTTTGATAGAATTTGGTTGTTAAAAAAAATATATATATATATATATAAAAATTACATAATAGTAATGTTTACCTTAATATTACTATCAATGAGTTACAGAAAATGGCAAACCATTCAGGCTTTATTTATAAAATAAGGCTGTCTGTAATCTTTGTTTTTGTTCTCACGATTTATTTAGTATTTTACCTTAACATTTTTCTTTTTTACTTGGCTGTAGAGGGGATAATTTTACTATTTTTCTGTCAAAGCATCATTTCTGGGATTGTATATTAAATACATAACCATTTTCTGTAGATTCTTCCACTCCCAAATAGAAAAAAAATAAAATTATCTTTCTGAAGTTGTCAAAAATGTCCACAATGTCATTATTAAAAGTAATCTTATTATATTTGTAACAAATTAATTTAAAGATCCGTTCCAATTTTCACCCTAAAAATAGTACATTAATGTTCTACCTTTTAACAAAGTTTTGTCGTATAGTATGTAACCAATTTTGCCAGTTTCACAACTTAGTAATAAGAGCAACTTACTCCAGTAGGTAGGAAAAAAACCAATAACATTTGCTCCCACTGAATAAACTCAATTGCAAGACCTGTACACATTTATATATTCTAATATACTTATACCATTACTTTTCTTTAAACATGATCAGCTTTAATTTAAATATTAATTGAAGTATTAAGCCTCATCACACCTCAAGTCTGTTTTCAGTCCATTCACAGAGTTCTGAAAGACAACAACACATGCAGGTAAAAAAAAAAATCACAAAATGCACTATTTCACATTACTGTTATGAAATAGACACTTGTTTTGGTTTTTCTTTCTCCAGAACCTGCATTTGTGCCTCAGGAGATCTAAGGGAGAAGACTATGGGGGTGTTTTCAAGGGTTGGGTTCAGAGACTGCAGGTAGCGTATCCAGGTGACAAGTGAGTCTTTGGAAGAAGTACCAGTGATACACATCCCCAGCACGGTACCATCCTCTTGTTCATGCACGCTCAACACGGGTGCAAGGTCATGTGATTCTTCTTCCTCAAAAACTGTCCAATTAAAAAGATCTGAAACATCACAGTTATAATTTAAAATTTGTCAGTAGTAAAAACAAAAAACAAAACAAAACAAAAAACAAAATAAAAGGGAAAAAGAATAAAGAAATGAATATATATATATCTCTAAAACATAAAATTTAGCCATCATAATATTAATATGATAAATGCAATTGAGAATTATTCACATTAACAATGTAATGGATTTTTATTTCTAATTTTTTGTGTGTGTGGGGTTTGATTCAAAGAAAACAGACAGACATAATTATATTATTAAATGTTTATCTCCATCTCAGTCATTTGCTAATTTGTGCCTTTGTTAATGTGGTCTGTTACAAATTTGGCCCAGTTTTAAGAATAAAGTACATAACAATCGCTATCAAAACATGTTTTTCAATACATGCCTGTTTCTCTAATAGAATAAAATTGTAATGATTGATTAAGAATCAAAATCATTTTGTTGAGAAAATATAATCTCGAAGGGAGACCATGTGCATAAATTTTTATCTGGCCTAGGTTACTCACATTAATTTAATGATGTATTAATTAACATCTTACTAATACTAGGAATTTACACTGAACTGATATGCGTAAAACATTATTAGAGTTCAGTTCTGAATCATTCATCTTTTGAAAGATGAAAAAAATTTTTTTTTTTTTTTTTAACACATTAAAAAAAATATTGCTCCTTATTATTTTCTTTAAACTAAAGTTAGAATACAATCCATTATCATGGCACTTAAAATATGTGTTTGTCATAAAAATCTTCAATATATCCATAAATTTTATGCACTTGATACGGCTGCATAGATTTTATGCAAAACAATGCTGTTATATATGTACATGTACCTTCATCATTGTCCTCGTTGTCTTTGACAGGCTTGTGTTTGCTAGGTTCAGGATCAGCTCTTAACACAAAGTACGTGAGATATTTTTCTCTTAACCACACATTATAACCACCTTCCACAAACAGAGGAGTCTTCTGTGGGTGCTGTTTCAATAGGCTCTTCTGGGTGGGGCTTTGGGCCGATGCTATAAAAGTATCCTCCAGTGGTTCAGTTTCTACTTCCAATGTCTACAAGAAAATTTATTAAAAAAAAAAAAAAAAAATCAAAATCAACAAAAGTAATTTAAAATCAATGAGACAACATCTGTTGTCTTTTGATTTTGGAGAAGTAATGCAAGTTATTCATTTTCCATGTTATGTATTACGCAAATGCAGACTGTAATTTGTCTAGATTTTACCAGTTGTTACGAATTAAGCCCAATATAATAATAGCAGCAGTCTGTGTCCGATATGTTACATAACTTTATTATGCTGGCTGAAATACTTTAAATTGTTTCCATCTGACATATACCGTGTATGTTCTTGTTTTATAATATTAAACCAAATATTTATAAGCCAACAGAATTGAAGTTTATAACAATCTGTACTTATGAACAAAAACAGCATGAACTGACAAAAAATAACATTTATGTTGTTATCTTAAACAATGTTTATGTTATTACATCTTAAATAATGTTAAAGTTATATCTTAATTTTTTCGCTACTACATATTAAACAAGGTTTATGTTATATCTTAAATGTTTATTAAATCATAACGTTTATGCTGTTATAACCTTAAATAATATTAACATTGTATCTTAATATTTACATCACTACATCTTAAATAATATTTATGTTATTATATCGTAATTAATGTTTATTAGATCATAATTTTATGCTGTTATAATCTTAAATAATGTTAAAGTTATATCTTAATTTTTATGTTACTACATCTTAAATAATGTTTATGTTATATCTTAAACCATAATTTTACACATAATTTTGTACATACCTTCCAAACATTTATTTCATTGTCCAAATCCACTGCCATTCTCTTCAATGCCAGAATTGCTAACTGTATAGGATCTTCAGGTAACTGCCATGGTACAGGATATGGATTGGCATTCTTGAACTTTGGAAGCCAATACATCATACGTCTGTATTTTCTGAATGCATGGGCATCAGGCCCAAAAATTGTTCTAAGAATTGTTCCAAACTCATGATCTGGTATCACTCCTAAATAAATAAATAAATAAATAAATAAATAAGGAAATAAATAAAAATAAATAAATAAATAAATAAATAAACAATTGATTGAGAAAGCAAACAGGTGAATGAATGATGCATACAATACTATCAACGATCAACTAAATAAATAGAAAAGCTGTAAAAAATTAAAATTAAAAAAATTAAAAAATTCATTATAAATACTATTATGTATTTATAGATAAAATGAGTAACAAGAAATATTACTTAATTCTTTATTCCTGTCATTACTTTGCATGTTAACAATAACAATAATAATAATAATAATCACACATATATTACTAATCATAAAGTAAAACTGTTACAAAAACTGATTCATAATGTCAAGGTCCTCCAAGTCAAGCTTATATAATTCATAGGTACAAGCTACTAATTACTGATGAATATATGAACATTTCTTAAAAAACTTGTGCAACAAAATGTGTCTGGGTAAAGCTTTGACATATCATTTGAACTGACTAGGTAGAATATAACATACATTCAGTAATTTATACAATTTTTCTTTGCACCCAGACATTTCAACATATCTGTAACATGTTAAGATTTAACATTTATCATAAGCCAGGCGTTTGAAGAGCGATTCTATTTTAGGACCTTTTATTCCATGCTATCAATTGCTGACCATGGGTGCAAAGTGCATTTACCCCCACTGCATTTAACACTCTTGTACAAAGAACTGATTTAACATACAACAAGAACAACAGCACCATTTAAAAGAGCACATAATAATCTTTAGTTCCATGTATTTGTTTTTTTATGGTAGGATTTCTAGAAGGGATTTGGAAGTGGAGGAAAATGGACAAAATCTGAACTTTTAATGGGTTCGACCAATTATATCGGCTAGGCTGCTGGTACCTAATTTATGAGTTTAGATTTAATATAAAGATTTCATATTTATTCGTTGTCAAATGTAATTCATTCATTACCAATATTTTACTATTGAAAAGTATGGAACTCAAAAATTCCAAAATGGGAAGAATTACATATTTTTAATATTATTATTTTATTGTTTTGAGCCTATGATTGCTCATAACAAAATTTGACTTTAAATAATACATCTGTAAATCACTGAAAGCATGACACAGTGTGTACACTGCAGCCTGGTAGTTGTATCATATTTGACATTAGAAGAAAATAGAAGAACCAGTCTGCTCTGAGTGCTATAAAGTCACAACAACAGAAAAATGGCAGAACATTTATAAACTGTACTCTTTTGTTTGCTGGACTTCACCATCAATAAAAAGTTAATGACTAGAAATAAATAAAACATAAATCAGGTGTATGAAGACTATATTTAAACTGTGTTTTAATATCACCAATGGTAGATTTTAAAAATTCATTTACTGAACGACTTTACCACTGAAAGTTCCAAAGAGAGAAAAAGTGAATTATTTTTTAAAATAACCCTCCAGATGAACAAACTAATGTTGGATGCAAATTACCATTGTCTTCCATTTGTTCCATGACATCTATTGCACACTGCTGTTGTTTTGGGTAATGCATCATTTCCACCTGCCAGGCACTTCTCGGTATCATCTTTTTCTCTGGGAATATTTCCAGAATCTTTTTATACATGCTGAGATCTCTGTGGACCCCAAATTCTTTCATCCGTGACAAAGACGCGTAAATGAATTCAACATGACCTCTTCTGTACAGGCTCTCTTTTGAAATGTACATCTTGATGGCAGTCTGAAATGCAACTTTGTCTGTGGCTCTCATTTTGGCGACTTTGTCAAACATTTCTGTTGAGCGTAAGGTCAAAGTGTTTGGCTTCTCAATTGTTTTCAAGTCTCGTTTGTTCTTGCAGCTGCTCGTGTGAAAATGTCTGAGAGTTCTATGAGTCTGTGACATTCTCTCACTGTGACATAACAGCTGAAAGATTCTTCTCACTGGCAACTTGAAGGCTGACATGATTTCATTTATCTGAAAAGAAAAGGCAAATAAATGTTTATAAATGCCTCTTTATACTATATTTTTTTTCTTATTTTTTTTTTCTCTATCAAATAAAAATCTGGCAAATCACTTCTCCATCTTCTATTTTTTGTTTCGATGGTTAATTTTTCAAAAATGGTTTTAAAGTTTTAAAGTAAAGATTAGTCTTCAACATAAACAAAAAGATGAAGGAAATTTGATCACAAATTTTTTTCCTAACACTTTATCAGCTTATGGATAATATTAATATTTATTGGTGATAATATAAACAAATACCCATTTCATCCCTATACATCCCTATCCATTACTTTACCTGTCAGAAAGTTCAATGATTTAATATTTTCTTGTATAAACCTCATTTTATATCACTGACATTTGGACTCTCAAAAATGAATCAAAACTTTCATAAACAATCACATATTACGTGACATAATTAAAGTTTAATAATATTGTGCTTTCTGACTCATTTATTTATTTATTATTATTTTTCATTTTATAGTTATTTTTTTTAAAATCTGCCTCTCTCTGCTATTGTCAAGACCATACATTATATGTGTGTGTGGGTGTGTGTGTGTTCTTGTTCCCAGCATCATTTAAGTATTTGTGTGTAATTATAATTATGTGATTAGCTAAAATTTAATATTTATGTATGCTGACCAGTGACTGTAGAATATACTGGATAATGGTTTATAACTAAATATCACCCTAAGCTTTACAGTCTTACATTTTCAGTTTTGTTTCTGAATACAGAAAAGAAAGATAATTGTATTAATATTACGTCGATTTCTCTTTCCTATGTTTGCTATTAATAATATAAAATAAATCAAATTGCACAAGCTGTGCAAACAAAGTGCAGATTTCGTATTTTCACAAACACAGTAGGTGAGTTAACAATGGGTTGGGTCGAAGTGACTTATTACTGACACGAATGGACTGGATTGACGCAAAGTGCAGGATGTATCAACCTGAATTAATAAAATTACAAAGTTACAAAGTCGCTGGCGTTAATTCTCACACAATTCATAACTTTATATTAGGTACTACATTTTTTATTTCGTTATTAACTTATTATTATTATTATTATAAAAAGCTGAATAATATATAATTACATTAAAATTTTTATCAACAAACTCTTAAACTCGTGTTAAATTGAACTACTATTTATTCGTTATCAATACAAAAATCAGAATCGGTGTCATTGATTTATTAATGTCGATAACACAGACATTCAGGGGAAGAGTCTACTCTATCAGTCTATGTACAAAAATACTAAATAGGCACATTATCTAATTTTTAATAACCATGTATTCTGAATAAACTTACTTTTATAACATTTATTTTCTTTAAGCGTAATGAAAGCCAGAATATACTAAAAACATAATATGAATCGCTTTTCTTATTTGAATAATAATATGAAAAGAGAAAAAAAAAACAAATAACCAGATACCAGTTATTTGATTTTTTTTTTTTATCCAAGGGAGATAATTTGTGTTTTATAGTAGAATCCTAATATTGCTGAACCCTTTAAACAAAATTAATATTCTCGTATTTTCTTGTTTTATTTATTAAATAATAATAATAATAATAATAATAATAATAATAATAATAATAATAATAGCTATAGTAATTTTGTATATATATTAGATATAAAATATTATTCCTAGCATCATGCAGAGAGAATAGTTATTGTTGAAGCAGTTACTCAGTAAGCTGAGTAACATCAACAACAAAAATAATAAACTGAAAGTTACTACAAGTGTATTTTTAGCATGTAATTAATAAAAGTAATTTTCAGCAGTGTCGATATGCATTTATTTACATTCTACTATCGTTTGTGACATCTGTTATTGAAAATCACAAATTATGCTGACATAAAAGAATTTAGCAAATTTAATTTTACTTACCGACATGTTGGAAATGAATCAGCTTTCTTTTATATGACGAAATATTCTTATTGAAATTCACTTCGTTCTTGGCTTGTTTAGGGATTTTTTTTTAACAAAAATTTTTAAGGACAAGTATTTTCTTTCATAAATCCATGTTTTCAACTTTTTGAGAGGACATGTTTTCAATATTATTTATGACTTTATATTTACTGTCAAATATTTTCACTGAATTTTTATTTGGAAATAAATGGCATGGCATGGTATGTTATGGTATATTATTGTATAGTAAAGTATAGCATAGTGTATCATAGCATAGCTTAATTTAATGTTATGGTATCTGTATTTTATAGCATAATATATAGTGCAGTATAGATTATCAGCTTTACGTCTTTCGGCTGTTAATAACATTTGACACTTATAGTGTATGTGTGTGTGTGTGTGTGTGTGTGTGCGCGTACGTGCGTGCGTGTTTATGGAAAATTAATTTATGAAGGAAAGATCTATAAACGGAATTTTAAAGAATATATTCCGATCTCACAGGGTTCTTTGCTGTTCGTAAAGGCATTTATCAAGTTAACTGATACCTTCTAGGTGCATGGTTGTATTAGCTATTTCGTATTGGATATCTAAATGTTCGAAATAGTCCTTGATTTAAAATACAAGGTATAACTCATATTACGAGTTCATCGATACTGACGTAAAGATTATTGCAAACCGCGAAAATCCAGCGCGGTTTCTTATTAATTAACGGATTCTGTCAGGAAAGAATTTAAAAAAAAAAAAAAAAAAAAAAAAAATAATTAATAATAATAAAAAAACTTAAAAAAAAAAAAAATAAAAAAAAAAAAAAAAAAAAAATTATCTTGAGATGTTTATTAATTCACATAATAAAATTAATTTAGAAATTTTACCTTGCGTTTTTTAAGTTTTAACACCTAGTCTTATGTTTTATTCGATGTACTTAAACACGTAATTGAATTGCCCTACAAGGGATATACGTCCCGTAATTACAAAGGTCAAATTGATCATAAACGTGAAAGCAAAGGAAGTGAAAGGTATCTAACATTCTTTTTACGCATTATACAGCATACGACATAACGGTTAATAACCAATCAGATAACCTGCAACTTGAATGACACGAGAGAGAGAGAGAGAGAGAGAGAGAGAGAGAGAGAGAGAGAGAGAGAGAGAGAGAGAGAGAGAGAGAGAGAGAGAGAGAGACTAAACGATGACATCAGTCCTACTTTATCTCTCTCTAATTAATTATGACTTCTGCTTTTATCGTCAGTGGGACTGAAACTATATAAGGGCCCTCTTAACAGCATTATAGAGGCCCTTAGGAGGGGCATAGCCTGGTTCTAAAGTTAGCGGGAGCTAGAACATAAAAAAAGGCGTTGTCACACATACCAAACAATTTTTAACTTATTGATTATACGTTTTAATTTCGTGAGCAATATACAGTTCTAAAGAAAATAATTTATTGATATTTTTTATTTAAAATAAAAAACACTCACACACACACGAAAAAAAAGTTTCACAGTACGCACATACATTTCAAAACGTGTTTTATTTAATTATTTTAATTTTAAACCTAAAAAGAAAACAAAAAAAAAAGCATTGCGAAACATTTATCATGAAGGAATTACAAACGTCTGTTTAGATTAGTCTTCGCTCTAGCAAAGTTTGCCATAACTTTATCATAATCTGCGTCAGGAGCCAGCTGGTTTCAGTGGAGAGCATAGATAACTCAGACAATCTATCCTCGCCCATTGTAGAACGAAGATAAGACTTCATCTGTTCCAGCCGACTAAAGGATCCTTCAGCAGCTGCGCTAGTTATTGGTGATGTCCGAAAATGTGATACCACGTGGACAGGTTAGGATAAAATTAAAGGAACACATGTCATCGGCGATCACGAATTTAAGTACATGGTTGATGATCACTTGACACTTGAACTTGTTGATGAAGCGCCAGTTTTGAAAACAAGTTCTAGGGGCGAGCGGTCACACACATATTGTCCACTTGCTATCATAAAATTAAAAATTAATATTGTTCACTGTCTTTAGTAAAATTCATACTAAATGTGCATCTTCCAAAAACAAAAAGTATGTACAACGTTTTATATGTGTAAAAATATGATTTAAGATATAAATTAAATATTATTCAGAATATAATAACATAAATATTATTTAAGATGTAATAACATAAAAATTAAGATATAACTTTAACATTATTTGAAATTATAATAGCATAAACATTACGATCTATTAAACATTATTTATAGTTTAGTATGTTATAATATTTATTTATTGACAATATATTTAGATTTGCTTGGTTTCCCTGTACTCTTTGAACCCCCGTTTAAATGCCCAGTGTACGAACAATGAACACATTTGTAACCGATATCTAATTAGAAAGTTGCTGGATAAATTTTCATCATGTTTTTTAAAGATTAATTTAAAAACATACGAGGATTATAAACCGTTTATAATCAGTTCGAATTAGAGTTATAGATAGGGATAGGTTTTCTAAGTTGAAATATTTATATAATAATTTATTAATAAATTAATTATAACATATATAATTAATATTAATAAAACTTCATCCTAAGTGCTCCATAATAAATATTGAACACGTTTTATATCTTGATTATTTAATTGATTGTACTTTCTGAACTTCAGAGACAGAAAAATAAATAAAAAAGAGATGAATTTGACAGAGAGAGTAAGAGAGCAAAAGAAAGACAGAATCGAAGAAAGAAACAGAATAAAAGTTTAAAAGAGAATCAGAGAGAGCAGAATAAGAAAAGAGAAAATCAGAGATAGAAAAAGTAAGAGACAGAGAGAGAGAATTAATGAGAAAGAAAATCAGAGACAGAAAAGATAAGAGAGAGAAAAAAAGAGAAACAGGGAGACCTAAATGTCCTGGAGTAGGTTTAAGAAATTTGAAAATAGGCTGGACTGTAATAAGTATATACTGTAATAACAGCTGTTTCTCGACACACCAATGGAGTAACAATGGGCATTGATCCCAGCACTACTTGTTATTCTTAATTTGTATCACTCGATGAACGCTATTTAACCGTTGCGCGACGGTGAACCATCACAGAATTCTTTTCACTCGTCGCTGCTTTAAATCGGATACGGAAAGGTAAGTGCCACTTTTGATTTCCGCTAAACTCAAGAATACGATTGCGTTCACTTAATGTTTTGATTTACTGTTAAGACAGTACGTCACATGAAACAGTAATAGAGTTGCTGATGTGTCCTTTTCCAACGACCTAATTTTCTTTGAAAAGTTAAAGATAAAAGTAACATTAGTGTGTTCCCCTTCAAGTTCCTTACTTCATTTTCACATTACTAAACAAACGATTCGTATTTATTGAGACAGTGTGATAAAACCGTTTTGAAAATGGCAATGAAATCCAAACGATTTAACTGTATTTTATTTCGTGCGCTTTTCAATTCCTAATATAAAGTAAATCGAAAAAATGTTCATAAGCTGGGAAATCAGATATTACTGTACAAGCTGTATACAAGTTACATAAATAAGTAGATGAATTACCTATTCTCTGTCGGTATGTTTACTTAATGTCACGTTAATCTATAGTTATATTAAACAAAAGTATATGCTATGTGATAAAATATCACCCCCATTAATCGACTGGAATACTGCATAATATATGTGTCTATGTATGTATGTGTGTATGTATGTATGTATGTATGCATTTATATAAGTAGATATGTAGATAGGTAGGTAGGTAAATACGTATATATATGTGTGTGTGTGTGTGTGTGTGTGTGTGTGTTTGTATATATGTATATGCGTGTATTTGTCTACTTACATAAATGGGAATGACCAAAGCACTACTGTACATAAAAATAGCATTCAGTTATTGATCTCTAAATGCGTGAATTTCGTGAAGTAAATTTTAATTTAATATTCAGTTTTCTTTAATTGTACTATTGGTTTGACGCAAGGCGGCGCAACACCTCCCTTTTTATTTTCTATATACACAAATAAGTTAGCCGAAAGTGAATTAAGCTAATATGTGAGTATTTATTTTAAAAATATTTCTTGTAATGCTTACTGATAAAAGAAACAACAAACGGGTTTCATAAAACACATAATATAACTAATTATATTTGTAATACATTATCATACTCTCAGATGAGTCTGAAATTGTCTGTATAATGAAAATAATATTATACCTGTCAAAGATAAATAGAATATATAACAATGGCTTTATAGCAATGGGTATAATGACGATTTGAAAGAAGTTAGTGGTTTCAACATTAATGTATTAATAATATATTGTAATGATAAATTTTCAAAAACATACAGGGTTATCGCATCTCTCAAGACGGAACGGAATTTTAGGATAATATAATAGATTGTCTTTTTGCAAAGTAATTTATTTTCTATATTTGATCATCTCTTTTCTTATGATTGTGAATTACGTGTGCCCTACTTTGCTGTTAAAAAGCTGTATATAGATTTCTGTAAAAAAAAAAAAAAAAAAAAAAAATAGAATACGCAACAAATATTCGATGTGAGTAAACATGGCAGAGTGTTTTTATTTATCCATCTCTCCATTAAATTATTTACATACAGACAGAGAGAGAAAGACTGACAGACGAATAGTTAAATATTGGTTGAAACTTTTCTAAACTAACAGTTGTATTTTTAATCACTAAATTCTGGAGTATCAGAATAACTGTTCTGTTTTGTAACACTGAAAATTTGCTTTCGTCACTAAACGTTTGATTTAATCAACGCATCAGTAATAGAAAACTAATTTTTGAAAATATAAAAATACGTTTATCACCTTTAGCAAAACATATTATAGCTTGAAAGTTATTCATTTATTATTTTAAAAAATTGGGTTTATTCTGATCAAGTTATACATATTTTAATGATGAAAAACCAGAGTGGGTACATACGACAGGTAATCAAAATCGCAGTATAGAACAATATCAAAATTTCCATACTGACGAAAACCTTTTTGTGTTTAAGCTTTTATTGTCTGTTAATAGTTGAAATGAATTATTTAATTAAAGTCTTATTTTAGTTATACAAATTTTGCTTATTCCATAGTTATCATTTATTTGTTTTTAATGTGCCTCTACAAAAATATTTGAGCGACGCTTTTTTTTCTTGCTGCCATTACATCATAGTTGAGCTCGTGAATTAGATTAACTGCGTACATTCTCCATTATAAATAGCACCTGTTAATGTTAAATTGTTTTAACTGCTGCACATTTATGTCAAGAATCGGAATGCACGACGAAAATAAACTATAAAGAATCGACTGGCCTATTTTTTTTATTTTTTTTTTTTTTAGGTTTAAAAAAAAAAATTAAAAAAATTAAATATAGATTAATTGTTTGGTACAAATGTCAACGACATAAAATGGGATTACAAGTACATATAAACTATTTAATGATTCATGAACTGGATAAAACAGAACACTGTTTTTGCTTTGGCTTTAATGCCATGGTGTTTTGAAATGAATAAATAAATTATAAATCGATGACGTTAACGTAAAATATTGACAATTGTTAAACCATCAATCTTTATTTATTATCTTGGTTTATACACTTTATGTACCATAATGTATAGGCAATGATTTTCATCTGGAAAACATATTCAACCATTTTCATAATATAGGAATTATATCTAGGGCTTAATATCTTGTCAGATTTATAGAAATTGTTTGTTATGATGCTTTACGCGTTCCGTCTGCCATCTTTAGAGAACATATTTTTTATAGTTAATTATGCGTAGGGTCTACTTCCTTTAGCATCTAGTATTATGATGCATTATGGGTAATGTCCCCATTTCGGCAGATTCGCCTGTCGGGTCTGTATTTGTTCCTGTCATATTTAAAGTTAGTAATGTGATTTTCTGCTGTTTGGTTACTTTTGTATACTTACTATTGTTGTTGTTGTTGTTTTGATTTATTATTATTATTATTATTATTATTATTATTATTATTATTATTATTATTATTATCTTTTGTTATTTATATATGTTTTTAATGACAGTACCTGCCACGATGTATGAAAAATTCTCTACTATTGCTTGCCTTTATATTATTTGTAATCAGTGTCTGTCGGTGTGACATAAATCAACAAAACTGACATTACAACATCAACAACAACAACAACAACAACAAAAAATAATAATAATAAACAACAACAACAAAAAGAAAGAAAAAAATGAAAGAAAGAAAGAAAAGCAATGAAACTCTATAGTTTTATCATGGTTTATAAATAATATCCACCATCTTAATATGTTGATAAATAATTTCGACCATTTTTAAAAATAATGTCTGCCACATACCAGCATTGTAATAAAGTACATTACCTTAACGTATTTGTATATAGTAATCATTTGAAAAAAACAACAAAAAAAAAAAAAAAAAAAAAAAAAAAAAAAAAAGAAAGAAACAAAAACAACATCAACATATTGTAATTTTGTATACAAGCTTTGAGTCATCGAAATAAAATTTATAAAAACTGTCAGCCGTATTGATAAAGTGTATAAACAAGCAGTGTCTGACATTAGTAAATTTAGTTACTTAAGTTTCAAGAATCAACATATGTTTTACAAGGTACTTACAATATCATATGCTCTATCTTTATTATTTTGCTATTTTTAAAAATCAATTTCTGACAGTTTTGTATACTTTATAAAGGAGTTGATTTACAAACAGTGTTGTTTGCTTTGTAAATAAGTCTCGGACTGGTGCACAAACAGTTGTATTTTATCATGGTATAGACCACAAAACAAGCTGCGCTTTTTGCCCTTGTTAAAAGAAAACACTACCATTGTCTCATGTTTTACGATGATCTTCTTGACATGCTTTATACATAGCTAGAATAGTTTATAATTCAGTGGCTAGATCGCGGAGCTGTGTTGTGGTAGGACGCAAGATCAGTCCCCCATTCCGCAGTTATTGTGACGTTTCACGGTACAGCCCGAGCCTCTGTCTTGTTTAAATACGCAAACGTAAATCTTTATATCGGTTTTCTAGACTATGTTTTTTTTTTGTTTGTGCAAGAAAAAAAAAAAAAACATTCAAAAATCAAAATTTGGGTGTATTTAAAAAGAATTATTTTCAACCATTGTGCCGCGAGATATCGACAGATGTGCCGAGAGAAATTATCCAAATCCACTTAATTAATCCAGTTTTTAAAATGTTTTAATTATTATTTTGTTACTTCAAATAATTTGCCATGTATTGTGCGTCTGTGCCTGTATTGTAGTGACTGGCGAAGTAATTAAATATTTTTCCATGACTAAATAGTCTTTGTAAATGTGTAATTTGGTAACACTTTCGGTTGCTTTATTTAATGTAAAAAAATGTGCCTTGGCTCAAAAAAGGTTGAAAAACACTGCTCTATTTGACATTAAGTTTTAATGATACATTTCTAGAGTGTAATGACATCCGAAAATGGAACATATATTAGCAAATTTTGGGATAAGGTAATAGGCTGTTGTTATGTAAATTAAAGTAGTTAACACTCGAATCTTTAATTTAAAAATTTGGATGGATTGCTATATAAATCTAATGTTGTGAATAGTAGATAACCTACAAACTGTAACGTTTGCAAATGTAAGCACAGCCAGCATTTTAGCTGATCGATCTCCTTGCAGACTTGTTGTTCATCGGCAATGAGTTAAAATGATACTTATTACACTGTGTAAAGACCTTTTTAACGATTATATATTTTTTTTCTAAAATGTTTACTATCACAGAGTAACTACTGAGTATAATGCAAAATTTAAAAGCTCACATAATTCAAACTAATGAACAAAACACTTTTTCTGTTCAGAAGATAGTAAATTGTAAATTATTTTTCAACAGCACTCGGATCAAGTTGTTGCTGTTGTTGTGGAATCAAAATGTTGCTGTTGTATGAAGATGTTGCTGTTGTTGTTGTAGAATAAAGTTGTTGCTGTTTTTGTAGGATCAAGTTGTTGCTGTTGAAGGATCCATCTGTTGTAGGATTTAATTGTTGCTGTTGTAGGATCAAGTTGTTGCTGCTGTTGTTGTAGGATCAAGTTGTTGCTGCTGTTGTTGTAGGATCAAGTTGTTGCTGCTGTTGTTATAGGAATACGTTTTTGCTGTTGTAGGCTCAAGTTGTTGCTGTTATTGCAGATATTGTTTATCATTTTCATATTTTTATTAACAGTGACATGAACATAATAAAAACGAAAGAAATGTTATGTAACTAAATCGAATCTTTTATGTAATTTGAATGGCTTCCATATTGGCCATTCCGCAACATATGTATTGGCTAAATTCAAACAAATCGTAAAATTAATTCATTTTAATCTCACAACAGCTCGCGCTCCTTTCACAATGTCACAAACTAATGTTCGAAGACATCTTTTAAAAGTCTAAACAGATTCCCGTTAATCTACCGACAGATGGCGTCGTTAACAAAGGTGTATTTTAATAAGGTTCTAAAGTGATAGACTAGTTTCTGTACTAACGACACCCACGGCTGTGCTTGTGATTGGTTGTGCAAAAGTCGTCATAACTAAAGGAATTCATCTTGGCGCAACAAAGTCGATGAATGATGGAATTCCAATACAAACTGATGGTGGCGTGAATCATAATAATAACAAAATTGAACGCATGTGAACGACCTTTTGTATTTGCCCCATTCAAGCGATGACAGATTTATGATTAGTTACCACTAAAGATACATAAAATAGGTTTAAGAAATTGATGTATTCGGTGTAAGTAAAATAGAAGGTTTAAACGGATGTAAGACTCTTTGTAATGTAATTGCTCAAAATGAAGTAAAAAAATTGTGACGTTGCATTAACTAGCTGAGTGTATCTGAACTTAACGAGGCAAGGTTTTATTTATTTATTTTCTTTTCTTTTATTATTATTATTATCAACATTATTATTAACACATTTTTGACATGATCCGTATATTCCCTCGTAGATTTAATTTTTAATATAATGAATTAAACTTCAGTAAACCAGCGTATTTATCAAAAAAAAAAAAAAAAAAAAAATTGAATAGAAAAATGAAAATCAGAAAACTTATTTTCGTTATCCTTATTACCATCATTATAACAATCTTCTTTCTCTTCTTCTTTCATCGCTGCTACTCCTTCCACAACTAAATATAGTAAGCACTGCTTGAAGGCCCTCGCAAACCTAATATGAAACCATGCGACACGGATTTCGATCGATGGAAATGGGAACCGCTGATAGAAACCGCAGAAATCCTAAAATGTAGAATCCCTTCTCAGCAAAATATATATTTTTGAGTGTTTACCAGCTACTTAAGTATTTTAAATTATTATTATTATTATTATTATTATTATTATTATTATTATTATTATTATTATTATTATCATTATTATCATTATTATTAATAATTTTTGTTGGTGTTTGTTCTTTTATTATTAACACAAACACGCACATACGGACACAGTTTCTATTGGTGCAAGAAACTGATACACGAACAGATGTATAGATTAAAAAAAAACCCACCAAAAAACATAATATTAAAGTTGATATAAAAGTTTATTTTGACCATAAACCTTTATTATTATTATTATTATTATTTTAAATAAATAAATAATTAAAAATTATTTAGGACGAGGGGTTGGGAGACATTGGTTTCATTAACCGGAATTGCCCAAATCAATTATTTAAAAAACAGAATTAATAAATTAAATTACGTCCATGAAATGTAGCACTGTTTTTTTTTTTGTAATTTAACATGAGCGAAATGCTGTGGGTAGTTGCAAGTATGTTGCACACATCTTTAAAATGATGGAATATTTCTCTCGTTAAAAACAAGCTAAATGCAATCCAAAATTTATATATACAACAAATTTATATAAACTTATGACGTAATACAATATAATCACTGTGTGACATAATTTATTTGGAATAAATAGCTTGACAACTGTAACAACGCCGAGATGAAAACATGTATTTCACCACACTGAAGTTGAAATTCTGAAAAAATATTTCTGTAATATTGAAAATTAACAAATGGCTATTAAGGAGACAATACTGTTCAAGGAAACAACAAGTTGGTGGCTGAATAGAACTTTGTAAAGTTGTACAAACTGAGTGACTTGTGTAAATCGTTACGGAAACTGAAACAATCAACATCAATCAAAAGAACATTGACTTTCAAAAAATGTGTACACCCAGAAATAAGACAGTGGAAAAACTACACTCGGGGGAAAAAAACCTACTCACTTGTCTGCTAGCGTGTCCGGAAAGTGGAAACACGGAAGGAAGATGGAAAGATAGCTGATGTGCTGAGGCTTCTGTTTGCCATAGCAACCACAATTGGATCCATGGCAGGCAGCGTGCCGTCCGACGTAAAGGGCATACCGTCTTGAACTCGTGTGTGCGTGTGTGTGCGTGTGTGTGTGTCTGTAATCACACATAGATGCACACTCATACTCACACACACACTTACATGCACACTCGTACTCACACATACACATACAATTACGCACATACATACATAATATACATTGCATAAACATACGTACATATATATCCGCATATACATATGCATGTATACATATGTATGTATGTGTGTGTATGTATATGTGCACACACACACACACACACACACACACACACACACTCACTCTCAGTCAAAACATACGAAAGCGAATATAAACACCACAATATTCATAGAAGCGCGCGCACACGCACGCGAAAAACAGAGAAACAGGCGACACACACAGACATACACAGAGGCCCCCCCAAAAAGAGAAGAAGACAAACAAGCGAGTGCACACACAGACAAAGATGCGCGCGTGAGCCCGCACGCTCGCACACACATGTGAAAACAGATAAACAAGCGCGTACACAGATACACATATAGACACAGGCAAAAAACCCAGAGTCATACACAGTCAAAAAAAACCAACCAAGGCACTTGCGCGCACACACATGCACAAAACCAACTAAAAAGCATACTCGCATACAGCCAAACACATGGTAACGTACATGTGTTAAAAAGACTAGTGCGCGCGCGCACAAACACACGGAGCAAAGAAAAAGACAAAGCGCGCAATAACATACAGACACAGACACAGACAAAACACAAAAAAGAACACACACAGCAAAACACAGAAGAAAATCGCGCGCAGTCACACTCATACAAAGACAAAAAACAAATAACCGCCCGCAAACACGCACAAAAAAAACACCAACACGAAATATCACACACACACACACCTGCGCATATACAGAATACAAAAAGAAAAGACAAACGAGCGTGCACACAAACATACACAGAAAAACAGACAACCAGTTGTGCACACAAACATACACAGAAAACGAACAAAAACAACATAAACAAAACCACGCGCAAACAACCGCGCGCGCAAACAGACAATCAGACACAAATTTCAAAATAAATATTTTCAACCAAACGTAATGCAACCATGCAATCTATGAAATGAAAAAAAATAAAATATGTGCGCGTCTATATGTGCGTGTGTGTATATATATATGTGTGTGTGTGTGTGTGTGTGTGCGTGTGTGTGTGTGTGTGTGTTCATATATAAAAATCCTGGTGTAAATAAGTTAAACTAAAATAAATAAATAAAAAAATTAATACAAATAAATTGTAAACTGAAACTTGACAGAGACAGAGTCTGTCAATACATTAAATAAATAAATTCAAATTGTGTATCCAAGTGAAAATAAATGTTCACACATTAACCGCACTGATCGATCTTCAGAAGTAATCACTGCTATAACTGACAAAACACATACAGAAACAAGTATGTATTTACTGTGCATGTGTGTGTGTTTTTTGAATGTATGTATGTGTGCGTATATATGTATGTATGTGTTTGTATGTGTATGTATGTTATAAGTATGTATGTATGTATGTATGAAATGTGTGTGTGCGGGTTAATGTCTATGTACGTATGTATGTATGTATGTATAAGTGTGTATGGATGTGTGTGTATCTATGTATGTATGGACGGATGTATGTGGATTGTGTTTGTGTCTGTTATGTATCAATGTGTTATATATGAACATAAACATAAATGTGTGTGTATTGTCTCTATATGCGTGCATATGTGCGTCTCTATAAATAAATACATAATAAAAATGTATTCAATTGTATGGACAAAACAGTATGTTTGTGTATGTGTATAGAAATGTGTGTGTGTGTGTGTGTGCACGCGTGGAAGTTAACCTATATATCCTGTATGCATTTAAATTAATTTAAATAATATGGACATTATTGTATAGATATAAAGTATTGATTCAAATATCGACATTATAGTGTAGCTATACAAATATAACAATTAACCTATATAGGCAGTGTATAGAAAATGTTAAATCAAGCTGTGTGAAGTAAATTAACCAAAGAAAAGCTAAAACACGCGTTGTGAAATAACGTAACCAAAGAAAAAGTTGAATCACACTGAATGAAGTTTAGTAACCATAGAAATGTTTTGAACACATATTGTGAAATAAAGTAACCAAAGAAAATGTTAAATCAAAGTGAATGAAGTTTAGTAACCACAAAAATGTTAAATAACGTGAATGAAATTTTGTATCCACAGAAATGTTAAAACACATATTGTGAAATAAAGTAACCATAGAAAGTATTAAATCAAAATGAATTGAGTAGATGACTATAGAAATGTTAAAACACATACCGTGAAATAAAGTAACCATAGAAAATGTTAAATCAAAGTGAATGAAGTTTAGTAACCACAGAAATGTCAAATAACGTGTTGTGAAATTAAATATCCATTGAAAGTGTTAAATCACGTACTGTGAAATTAAGTAACCATGGAAAGTATTAAATCAAAATGAATGAAGTAGATGACTACAGAAATGTCAAAACACGTATTGTGAAATAAAGTAACCACAGAAATGTCAAATCCTGTATTGTGAAATGAAGTAATCATTAAAATGTAAATTCAAATTGAATGAAGCAGAGAAAACCATAGAAATGTTAAAACACATATTGTGAAACAAAATAATCATTGACGATATTAAATATTTGAAATATGGGAAATGTTAACTGACAAACTGAAAAAAAAAAAAAAAAAAAAAAAAAAAAAAAAGAAAAAAGAAAAAAAAAGGATCAAAAACAAAACAACAACAACAATATTAATTAAAAGTTAACTTGGATCAGTTACTGATTTATTGATTTGAACGTTATCCACTAAATACTTGATACATTTTATTTTACACCGTTCATAATAAATATATATTAGTAAGTTATATCGTCTTGATGTTTTGTATTATTGAAATACTATGCAAATCAATATTTAAGCTGAAATTAATGCCTTGTAGTATCTAAATAACCTTTATACATTTTTTCACCTTTTCAGATTAATAAACATATATACATATATATATTATAAGTAGACGAAAAAATCTAATTATATATATATATTATTTAATTAAAAATAAATAAGCAAGTAAGTAAAAATCTGAATAAAAAACAATTAGAATTTTTTTTAATTTAAAAAAAAAAAAAAAAAATTCTAACGTTACCGTTCAAGGGGATGAATTAATATTGATTTTACTGTTTAACCGCGTCCTCTTTACGTATCCCGTAAAACCTGCATTAAAACCATTCTTCAAACAATCAAAATGATTAATATCCGGTAGTCATTCTTTAAATATGAACCAAGTGTCGTTACAAGGGCATGCGTTCATTTGTCCATCCCGAAAAGAAATGAACCTAACTGTGAACTGGGCATCATTCACCAAGGGAATGTGAAATCCTAATTTTAAGGATTTTTGTTTTTAGTAGAGGACAAGAGCCCGATTTGCTCGTTCCAACACAGACGGTAGCTATTCATTCGTTACGCTTTACTAAACAGAATTCTTAATGGAAGCTGTTATATTGCAGATATAACGTTGTGATTATTTGTTATATTGCAGATATGACGCTGTGTGAATTATTTGTTATATTGCAGATATGACGTTGTGATTATTTGTTATATTGCAGATATGACGCTTGTGATTATTTGTTATATTGCAGATATGACGTTGTGATTGGCACAAGATTACCGGGACTTGATTGGCTGAGCCATGTTTAGAGTGGAACTTGTACGATGGTTTATTCTATCGGCATGGTGTCTTTCCAGCGTGCAAGCCGCGGCGATAGTTACAAAATCAGCATGGACATGGAATTCAACAGGCACGTACAACTTACGTTTTTCTTCTTCTTCTTTTACTTTGTCTCGTCTTCGTCTTCGTCTTATAAAGGGAATCAATGTAAAACACAAAAGTTGTTTTTTCCCTTTAACTCTTAAAAACATACTTAGATGAGGAATGATAAAAAAAAAAAAAAATGCGTACATAAACGTAAATACATACAAGTACATCCAGACATATGTACATAATACACGCACATATACATCTAAATGGTGATTATAAGTAGTAAAAAAAAACCCCCAAAACCAACACCTAATATTAAACTCTCTTTGTTAGGAAATCAAGTTCTCAATATTCAGAATAAAAAAAATGAAAACTTGAAGATTAATATGAAATACTATAATATTACGAGCTTTGTGTTTCACTAAACCCATGAAAACAAACAAACAAACAAACAAAAACAAAAAAATAAAAAAATAAAAAAATAAAAAAAAAAAATTAATAAATAAAAATTAAATAAATAAATGAAATACTTGCAGGCGATCAGTGCAGACCAATGATATGCTCCTGCTACATGAACGGGGTTTACTACGACGAGGGGGACGAATGGAATGACCCCGAAGACCCGTGTATTAGATACAGATGTTTGCAGAATGGATTTTACAAACCCATTCAAACTGGTAACCTGTTATAATTTCATACCTCTTCATTTTCCTTTCTTTCTTTCCTTTTTTTTTTGTTTTGTTTGACACATTTTATTTTTTTTTTTTTCTTTTTTCTTTCTTTCTTTTATTTTAGTTAATTAATTAAATAATTATTTTTGTATTTACTTATTTATTTACTTTATTTATTTACTTACTTTCTTTCTTACTTATTTATATACTTTCTGTATTAATTAATTAATTCAATGATTTATTTATTATAATTATTTAATTAATTAATTTACCTTATTTATTAATTAATTACATTATTTATTTATTTTTTTATTATTTTTTAACATTTATAATTGGTACTTAATTTAACGTTTCTAATTAAATATATGTTTTCAATGACAGGTTGCAATTTCAAAGGTGTGTGTAAGAAACACAATGAAACTTGGTCTGAGGGATGCTTTACTTATCACTGTGAGAAGAAAAAGGGAGACTGGAGATATACTCTGATACAACCAGGTAGCTTTTAAATAAAATACTCAAATTTACTATCATTCCGTAACAGACACACACGGACGCTCGCACCTACACACATATACATGTACACATATGCGCGCACACACGCACGAACACACACATACATGCCTATAAAAGCACGCACACAGACACATTCCTACACATATATACATACAAACATACACACGCATATATACTAATGTATATATAGAAACACATATCTAGACATATATGTACACACACACACACACACATGCACACATACATATAGTACATGTACAAAAATGTGTATATAAATACAAATACATTTTGTTTTTGAGACTGATCTTTATATTCACAAAATATAGTACATACACAAAAATGTATATATAAATACAAATACATTTTGTTTTTGAGACTGATCTTTATATTCACAAAATCGTATCAGCTAATCGTTATTGTTGAACAGTAGAATCATTTTCTTCATTACAAAAACAAAAATGTTTCAGTTCTTTTATATAATATAAATAATAAGAAACAGAGACGTTTTCATTTCACATTAAAAATTCAAGACTAAATAAAAACGTGAAATAACATTATCTATTAAGTAAGAGAAATATAATTTTGTTCTAATACCTGTAATAAATACGAAATAAAATAACTGAAACTGAAACTGATCTATATATATACTGAACACATGAAAAATGTTTCACTTTCCTTAACATTTTTGTTCAGTATATTTAAAATACACTGTGTTCCGCAGGTTGTGCAACTCGTAAAGGTGACTGTCTGCAGGTTGGGGAGAGGTACGTGGAGCTGTGTGACACGTACGAGTGTCAGATAGTTGGTTCCTGCTATACTTTAGTAAAAGTGAAATCAGGTAAGTGTGCGTAAACTGAGTTCTGCATGCGTCCATGTGCTTGTTATTTGTCAACCAATTAACTAGAATACGTCCAGGTGATCGTTATTTGTCAACCAATAATCTAAAATACGTTCCGCTTACGTCCAAGTGCTTGTTATTTGTCAACAAATAATCTAAAATACGTTCCGCATACGTTCAAGTGCTTGTTATTTTTCAACAAATAATCTAAAATACGTTCTGCATACATCCAAGTGCTTGTTATTTGTCAACAAATAATCTAAAATACGTTCCGCATACGTCCAAGTGCTTGTTGTTTGTCAACAAATAATCTAAAATACGTTCCGCATACGTCCAAGTGTTTGTTATTTATCAACATACAATCTAAAATCCATCGAAGTGGTTGTTAATTATCAATAAATAATCTAAAACACGTTCTGCATACGTCCAAGTGCTTGTTATTTGTCAACAAATAATCTAAAATACGTTCCGCATACGTCCAAGTGCTTGTTATTTGTCAACAAATAATCTAAAATACGTTCTGCATACATCCAAGTGCTTGTTATTTGTCAACAAATAATCTAAAATACGTTCCGCATACGTCCAAGTGTTTGTTATTTATCAACATACAATCTAAAATCCATCGAAGTGGTTGTTAATTGTCAACAAATAATCCAAAACACGACCAAATGATTGTTATTTATCAAGAAATAATCTAAAATACGTTCTCCATACATCTAAGTTCTTGTTATTTGTCAACAAATAACCTAAAATACGTCCAAGAGATTGTTATTTGTCAACAAATTATCTAAAATACGTCTGCATAAAAGTACGTCAAAAAATACCTTCTGCATTGTCCAATTTTGTTATTTGTCAACATGCAATCTAAAATACCTTCTGCATACGTCCAAGTGTTTGTTATTTGTCAACATGCAATCTAAAATACCTTCTGCATACGTCCAAGTGTTTGTTATTTGTCAACATGCAATCTAAAATACCTTCTGCATACGTCCAAGTGTTTGTTATTTGTCAACATGCAATCTAAAATACCTTCTGCATACGTCCAAGTGTTTGTTATTTGTCAACATGCAATCTAAAATACCTTCTGCATACGTCCAAGTGTTTGTTATTTGTCAACATGCAATCTAAAATACCTTCTGCATACGTCCAAGTGTTTGTTATTTGTCAACATGCAATCTAAAATACCTTCTGCATACGTCCAAGTGTTTGTTATTTGTCAACATGTCCAAGTGTTTGTTATTTGTCAACATGCAATCTAAAATACCTTCTGCATACGTCCAAGTGTTTGTTATTTGTCAACATCCAGTTTAAAATACCTTCTGCATACGTCCAAGTGTTTGTTATTAGTCAACATACAATCTAAAATACGTTCTGAATACGTCCAAGTGTTTGTTATTAGTCAACATGCAATCTAAAATATGTTCTGAATACGTCCAAGTGTTTGTTATTAGTCAACATGCAATCTAAAATATGTTCTGAATACGTCCAAGTGCTTATTAGTTGCCAACAGATTATCTAAAATATATCGAAGTGCTTGTTAATTGTCAACAAATAATCTATAAACGTTCTGCACACGTCCAAGTTCTTGCTTTATTTGTTACGGTCACCAGCCTTTGGTAATAATAAAGTATGATGATAACATAACAAGCACGTGAGAATGCATGTCGGCTAAATATTCCGGTTGTTTCGTCACGTCATTTCGTTCAGAGATACTGCGTCTTTCCAGTGATATTTCTACAAACGAAATGATGTCACGAAAACATAGGGAATGTTAACCTACGCGCATCTTCATAAAACTGTTATTGTGTAATCATAAAACAATACACAGATTTATAAATAAGTTCAATCTTAATACATTGAAAATATTCCGATAGATCAAATTATAATATGCATATACCTGTTGTATTCTGCATCAAAAGTAAATCAGATTTATTTGAAGTTTTTTTTTTTTTTTTTTTTTTTCAGTCTCTAGTGTTTTAAATATCTGAATTGTAAACTGTTGTCACTGTTTATGTATTTTAAGGGTGCAAAGCAAAGAACGACGTCTGCATGCCTGTTTACAGCTTCTGGCACGACGAATGCGCTGTCTATCAGTGTAAACTGGACAAAGGAAAAAGCAAATCAATAATACAAACTCACTCTCATGGTAAAAAAAACCCCCAAAACAACAACAAAAACAACAAACAAAAAAAAAACCCAAACGAAAATCAGTTTTAAAAATTACACCATCCATATTTTAGTAGCTATAATTATGTTTGTTTGTTAGTATATTTTAGTTTACTTGACATTCAGTATCAAATGTTATTTTAATTTTTTTTATTTTATTTATCATACTATACGGTACGATACCATATGATAAGAAACTACACGATAATATACGATTCCTTGCTGTCTATTCTATGCTACTCTACACTGCATTACATGACACTAAACATTATTACACTATATTAAACTATACTGTGCTATGCTTCACTACACTGTACTACACTATACTGTACTATGCTATGCTATACTATACTAAGCTATACTGTACTATACCATACTATACTGTATTACACTATACTATTCTTAGAAAAAAAAAATATTTTAATATTTATTTTTCTTCTTCTTTTTTTCTTTTATTATTTTCTTTTCTTTTATTTTTATTGAATTTTTCATTTATAATTTATTTATAATTATTTTTAATGTTACGTCATGTAAATAGTATGAGATTTTTTTTTTTTTAATTGAAAACGTCACATCTTTTTTCTTTCTTTTCACGTCAGACGTCATGGTTTGGCCGAGAGGCGAGTACGCGCTTTTGGAAACTGTCCACGGCTGCCCTACGCTTTACGAGCAGTTCTGGAAAGAGGGATTCCACGAACACTGGGGCGATGGTCACAATGACTATTCTTACGAATACGATTTAAAGGGAAACAAAAGTGAATTAATGATGCAACATTACTTCTGCGTGCACGACGAGCTCAACGACACTGGTTTGATTCCTGTCTACCAGACGTACTGGGAAGAAGGAAAGTACTGCATTTTGGCCTACAATGGAACATGCCCTAAAGGTAACCTTTTTGTTGTTGTTGTTGTTGTTTTTTTTTTTTTTTTATTTTTGTTTCTTTGTTTGAACACAGGGCCCAGTAAAGCTATATATTTTGTAACTATACATGAACGCTTTGTCTGTTGTTCATGGTACTTCAAACACTAGTATAAAATTGAACCTAGAAGTCAAAGCCATGGAAATTATTTGAAATGTGACGCTGATAATAATAATAATAATAATAATAATAATAATAATAATAATAATAATAATAATAATAATAAATAAATAAATAAATAAATAAATAAAAATTATAATATAAAAATTAACCTTTTGTATCTAACCCTGTTGACAGAAATAAAAATGTATACTTTATTAATAAATAATGTATTTGATTCTTGATTCTGTTCATGATTAATCAACTTGGTCTCTTTGTTGTTTGCTGCTATAGCCAATGTATTGTGACTGGTTTTTCAATATAATGTTTTCCCGCCTATGGGATGGTGCACCTATATAACCCCTGACTGCAAAGAGCAGTTAATGGAGTTTTCACTATCACATAATCATTACAGCTTTGACTGTAGTTTTATCTATTTATAGTTTAGTTTAGTTTTGTTTAGTTTAGTTCAGTTTATTTATTTATTATTTATTTTAAAAAACAAAGCAAACAAACAAAAAAATATATGCGTATATGTATATATATATTTTATATATTGTGTACTTGTATCTCTATCTATATGAATGTATATATTTATTTATTTATTATTAATGCTTTTTATTATTATTATTATTTTTAATAATAATTAAACACTTTGTAGAAGATATAGTAATATTTTGACCATAAGCCTTTATTATTATTACTACTATATGTATTTGTTAGATTATTTATTTACTTATTTGTTTATTTTTTATTTGTTTATGTTATGAAAAATCTGTGAAGCCACGTGAAATAATGTATAACCAAATGTTTTATTCAATAACAAACTGTATACATAACCATTATGCTTGTTAGACAAATCCACAATCGGAAACATATGGTGTAAATCAGTATATGCTTGAAGTTCACGTCGATCACGTTTCTATAAAACTACATTCATATTTGGCAAGTCATTGTGTTAGCGTCTCAAAAAAAAACAAAAACAGAAAGATAGAAGAAAAAAGAACAGAAAGAAGGAATTTAAAGAAATGATGATGATCATGATAAATAAATAAATAAATTAATTAATAATAATAATAATCATATTAATATCTAAGTCTCATAATTCTAAATTGTTTTATTCGTTTCTTTAACCGTCAATTTTTAATTAATAATAATAATACAAAATATATATATAAAAAAATAGAAATTGGTGCATAGAATACAGTTTAAAAATATCTGGAAGCCGCCATGTTTTTTTTT
Source organism: Chrysomallon squamiferum (assembly GCA_012295275.1). NCBI lineage: Eukaryota > Metazoa > Mollusca > Gastropoda > Neomphalida > Peltospiridae > Chrysomallon > Chrysomallon squamiferum. The sequence continues at coordinate 13,487,750 of CM022679.1, forward strand.
TTTTTTTTTTTAAATAAAGATGTTCTTGCGCACAATGCGGACACATTTTCTTTCAGTGTTGCAGAGTTATCAATCCGCCATGTACGCGATTATCTGACCATTTTTTATTATAATTTATTTATTTATTTATTTTATTACTGTTGTTGTTATTATAATTATTAATATTATAATATAAGTAACCCTTTAAAAGTATAGTAATATATATAAATAAAATAAACTTAAATATGTTTGACAAATAAGTGTTAATAATAAAACAATTAAAAAAGATATAAATAAATAAATAAGTAAATAAGTAAATAAATAATACAATATATAAAATTGAAGGTTTCCAAGAGGGGATGGTCATAATGGCGGATGAATCGAAAAATGAAACTAACACGACGTGGGGCACGCTACCTGATGGTGTTTTCAACAACCTTACGACAACTCTCTACTTCTGCTGTCGTTATGATGGTGAAATCAAAAAACCAATAGTTCTGCCTTCCCGACATCCTTTTGCATTATTCATGGCGGCCAATGAAAGCAAATGCCAAGAAGTCAGAGGTAAAAAAAGATTATGTTTTTACTTGAAAATTCATATTTTATTTATTTGATTTGATTTGATTTGATCTGATTTATTTATTTATTTATTTATTTATTTATTTATTATTATTATTATTTGATGACAATTTTGATTATATCTAATAACAGCAGCAACAACAACAACAACAACAACATCTATACAGTTTTATGGGCATACATTTATAATCGTATAATAATTATACCTATTATTAGCTTCATTCTCATCCATTTTAATAAATATCAGCATCATTATCAGTAACATCCTTTTAATAATTGTTTTGTTTTTAATCACTTCAAAAATAATTCAACTTTCAGGAATGACCTACAAAATAGAATTCTTCAGCCATGACGACCTCAACAACGGCACTTTGAGAGAGCTGCATGGTGCTCTGCCTTCCATCAAAACTGCAGACGACAACACACTTATATACGTCTGTTACTACTCGCCTGTTATGTGTGGTGTGTAGCCTCTCTCAAAGCTATTCATTTTTAATTTTTTAATGATATAACTATTTTGCAGTTTGTTACAAAAATTAATTTTAAGTTTAGGTATAATGACAGTATATCAAGAAACAAATAAAGAAGCATAAAAATAAATAAATAAATAAATAATTTTTTCAAACTATAAATGACATCAGATAAGCCTTTACTCCCATGCATTTTAAACTTACAGTCAGTTTATGAATATATATTAAGGAATTCAAATTATTTTTTATTTTTTATTTTTATTTTTATAAGGATGTGTCAATGGCGATGAAAATTTTGTAGCAGTCAATGACATCATTGAAAAGTCATGTGTCAAGTACCAGTGTTTTGAAATGAATTTTCGACCAGAGTTCATTATACTTGAAGGAGGTTAGTATAATTATTCAGTAGTTAAAGAATACACGCAAGCTTCAGAAGCAATAGTCCATAGGATCAATTCTACTCAGTCCTTCTATGGATCTATTTTCCATTTTAGCCAGTTCCCCATGACTGGTTTTTAAAAGGTAGTGGTTATGTATTTTCCAGTTTATGGGAGAATACGTAGCAAAACAATTCCTTGGCAAGCATAATGGTGGCAACAGGTTTTGTTTCTAATATCATCAGGAAAAAACCCATAATAAAATAAAATAAACTTGATTATGTTTGACACTTAATAACTGTTAATAATAAAATCATTTGAAAAAGATATAAATAAATAAATAAATAAAACAATAAATAAAACAATAAATAAATAATAATAATAAAAATAATCATCATTCATTCATTCATTTGTAACTAACTGTTACTGCGCCGACAACGCCAACAAAGATGATGAAACGGGTAATTACACAAAAAAGATGATGATGATGATGATGATGATGATTATCAACAAAAACAATGCTAGAAACAAAAATTTATAATAATTATAACAGGGCTGATTATGACGGTAGGGGTGATGGTGGTAAACCATTATGTTTTAAGCATATATTTCCAGGTTGTAAAATTGAGGGCAAAGATCAGTGTGTGGCTGAAAATGAAACATGGGTGGAGAAACATGGTGAGGCTTGCTTTACCAAGCAGTGTGTACGTCATACAGACAATACAACCGGTCACGTCTCATTTGTGGTGATCACCATCCTTAAAGGTAACTGTTTCTTTTCATTAGTGATGTTGCTGCCATTAGTACTTCAACTACAATGACTACTACTACTACTACTACTACTACTACTACTATTTCTATTAATATTATTACTGTGACTGCTATTACTATGATGTCGATGACAACTTATTCCTTTTACTGCTACTACCATTACTATTACAGCTATGACAGTCACTGCTATTTCTACTATGATGGCTATGACTACTATTCCTATTGCTGCTAATATCATTATTACCACAACTACAATGAAGATGTCTACTATATTGTTATTCCTATTACTGCTACTATCATCATTACAATTTCCTGTTATTCCTGCTTTTGTTATTAATGATATTACTACTATTACTAGTATTATAATCACTTTTACTACAACTATTGTTGTTGTTGTTTTGTTCTTTTACTTCATACTGCTATTACTACTATTGCTAATTCTACTGCAGCTACTACTGCTAATGTTACTACTAACACTATTACTGCTATTACTGCTACTGCTAGTAATAATATGCTTTTTTTATTTTATTCAGAATGTCGCGATGGAGAATACTGTCGACCTTTGACCTACACAAAAACTCATGGTTGTTACAGTGCTCAGTGTCAGGAGAGCAACATCACTGGAGAAATAGCATTTGAGGTGACAGAGGCAGGTGTGTGTATAACAGTATTATCATACTACATACATACACACACACCATTGGTCTCCCGAAGGGATGGAGGGAATCAGCATAACTGGTGCAAGTTAAACGAAGGGATGGTACAGAATATTTTTAGGGTACAAGAACTTTGAACAAAGTTCAAATTACTTGTATGTCAAAAATACTCCTATAAATAATTGCATCAAATGCATTAACAATTAACTAGTTTATTTCATTTGCAATTAAATAAAATCAAAATGTCTGTTTAATTTATTATACAAAATGAAGTTCATTAAATAAATGTGTGGCAGATATTGCTGTTGTTACCAATGAATGGCAGACAAACTTGTTACAGCATGTAGCAAGACCTCTACATACATACATACATACATACATAAAAACCCCACCATTTCTTTGAAACAACAACATTAGCTTACAGTTACATAATGTGTCAATAAAAATGAAAGGCACCTTTTGTGTTGATTCATTTTTTGTACTGACATTTAAAAGTCCAATATTTGCAACTGATTGTTACTTAATATTGCGTAACTGTGAAACTTCAACAACAAGTAATCTTTTCGCCAAACATCTATATTTTCTCATCTTGACAGTGCAGTCAAAATAAAATAGATTGCTACCGACACCCATGAAATGTTCTTTTGAAAATTATTATTAGTTCTATGGTATGTTTATCATATTTAATACTAGGAGTTAGAGGGTTAAGTACTAAATGCTTTACTATGCTAAACATGGTGTAACAAAAACAAATAATAATAATAACAATAAAAAAACACACAATAACAACAGCAATGATAACAAATAACAAAGCGGTTCAAACATTTATTATTATTAGCAATAAAAAACTTGAACTACATAACAGTGGAAGAATTATCACAAACAAACTTCAAGGATTAAAATTATATTTAAAATGATAAAACAGTATGGATTTAACATTCATTTTACACTAACATCCAACCATTTACATGTATTTTGTATTTTTATTTTTATTTATTTTATTATTATTATTATTATTATTATTATTATTATTATTATTTATTTATTTTATTTTATTTTGCTAATTTGGCAAATAAATGATCTAACAAAACTTATAATTATATCTAAACTCTTGTTACGACACTGAAGTGATCCAACTCGTTCTCATGATGTAACGTGAGTTATGTCTGGTCTAAACTGACTGTAGTGTGTCATTCATGTTATCTTCTTTGAGTATAATGGACATTTAAATACAATTCTAGGAAAAAAGTCACAATTTTTTAAATTAAAATTAAGAAATATATTAGAAATGAAAGATAAATGAAAAACAGGCTCTTTGATTTTAATGTTGGTGGTTTAGGCAGATGTTCCTCCCAAGAACCACAAAGAAATCCTGCCACACTCTTGCAGCTGGACATAGAGTTGATGAATCTGGCATAGAGGTGGGTTGGCAACCACATCCTGCTGGATGATGGTGCCCACTGTTGCCAGCTCACATAGAAACCATTCAGTAATTCACCAGGTTGTGGATGGTAGTAGCCCACAAGGTTGAAGAACATATTGTTCCAACCTTCACACAAATTAATAAATTAATACAATGAATATTGTTCATGGTGGTGCAGTGAATGTTCCACAGGATAGGAGCAAACAAAATAAGCCTATGAGTTATTTAATACCCAAGGATAGTTTGGCAGGGATTTAATCTGGTCTGTTTCTCTGGTATTTGATGATATCATTGTACAGAATTAATTTGGATCCAAAGAAAATCTCTCTCCATGTTTGTGTAGAATTCATGTACACTCTTACAGTGAACCCTCGACATAATTATTACTGAAGCATACATTACATACTGATAAAATGAATATTAATATGTCCATAATATATTACACATATACCATAAACAAAACTAATATGTCTACAATAATTAAATATGTTAATACTAAGTTAATTCTACTGTTGTTCTATCAGCTTGCAGTGATGGTTATGGACACTGTATTGAAGTAGGGAAAACCATCAAGAAAGGATGTATGGAACTGAAGTGTATCAGGGAAATTTCTAAATGTGCCCTTGTTCCATTTAAAGGAGGTGGGTATTTTTATTTATATAATTACCTCTCATTAAAAATAATAATAATAAAAAATCAAAACCTAGTTATCTGTACTTGTGAAGAAGAAACAGAAGAAAAAACAAGTATTTTTTTTTGGTATGGTTTGTTACACTATTTTAAAAGTGAAATTTGTGTATTCTCTATTATTTGTTTTCTAATTCTGCATAAATTAGTTACATTCATTATAAATGATTAATCTTATACTAAATAAGTCAGACATTTTATCTAGAACAACAGTAGTATATCAGTTGTATTAGAACATGTACATAATAATTTCATTTTCTATCGTATTTACAACAGTAGTATATTAATTGTGTTAGAACATGTACATAATAATGTGAGTGTCATAATGATGTGACCTTATTTTCGTTTTGTATTGTATTTACCTTTGTTTATATATTTTACCATTGGTATTCGACATTGTTTACATATGTAATTTTGCATATTTGGTTCATTAACTAAATAAATGTACTGCACATACTCAGTATTCATGTACATTATAAAACAATCTTAAACAAGTAACTCAGACACATTATTTAGAATAACAGTCAAAATCATACTTCTAAACTCCTTTAATATCATGCATTACATACTCTGTATCAAATGGTGATGTCATTCACATGACTAAGTTTCTTTATCTTTTGAATTTCATAAATGCTATTCATCTTGCATGTCTTTTTCACAAAAATCTATTAGATTAAGTAAGCAGTCTGATATTTGACATTGTTTACACATGTAATTTTGCACTTTTTTTTCGTTAACTAAATAATTGTACTACACATTCAGTATTCATGTATTGGGTTGAGGAATAAGTCACTGCAATTCATAATTGAATCAAATCTTGTTCCATTTCATTCAAAAACTTGTTGATTATTGGAAAGAGGTGGTAAAAACAACGGAGAATATATTATTGATTAAATTACATCTTGTTATCAATTAAGCTTAAATTTTCTTCTATGTAATGATTATATTTAATTTAACCACAGTGACTTAACTCCTGAACTCCTGGTGACATCATCTACCTGATTAAACTTCTTTATCTTTTGACTTTTACAAATATTATTCATCTGGCATGATGGATTTTTTTACAATAATCTGACCTGTAAAATAATCTATTAAATTAAGAGTCTGATATAAAAACATGATATCGAAGCAATCATAAAATAAAAAGAAAAGTAATTATAAAAGGATTTTTATTTTTATGTGGCTTCTTACACTATTAAAACCAAAAACTAAACTACAATAAGCACAACCTTAAATGATTAAAATAAAATTAAATTAAATTAAATTAAATTAAACAAACAAACAAACAAATAAATTAAAACACAAAAATATAAATAAATAAATAAATAAATAAATATAAAATAACATAAAATAAAATAAAATAAAATGAAATATATTAAAAAAAGGCAAAAAAAAAGAAAAATCAATTATTTATACACCATTGCAGCCATCAACCCTTCTTTATCTTCAGCTGGATTCATTGTTTTCAGTTCATTTGGAAGACCAGATCCATTTGGATTACATTTGTTCTTACTATGTTTGATATTACCATCATCAATAGTAATGGTCTTGTCAGCAGTCTTTCTGTTTCTGTTTCTGGAATTCTGTCCAACAGGATGATCTTCATCTGTTTCACTTATTTCCTGACTCAACACACTTCCAGAACTTCTTCTGTAGTGTTGTCTATTAGCATCAACATCCTCTCCTTCTTTTTCATCACTGCTGCAGTGGATGTTCCCGTTGGGAACTGCCTGACACAAAGGTGTTGTATCTGTGTCCCCAGCTCCATCTCCTGCCTCTGTCTGTGATTCAGCACACATGTTCTGCAACACCATCTTGTTCTCTAGAAAAATTAAAACTTAATATACTCATATCTTTTATTAGTCACTTGTGTAACTCCATGAGAAAAAATAAATAAACAACCAAATAAATAAATAAAAAATAAAAAAAAAAATGAAATAAACTTTGTTAAAAATATAAGAATATACTACTCAGAAATTATTGTTTCACTGTACAACTCAATCAAATTACATTTCATCTACAAATTTTACATGGTGTTAATATCATTCTCATAATTTCTCAGAAATACATGTAATAGTGCAAGTCAGTAATTGTTATGAACTGAACAAAAATTAATATGATTACAGCAGTGACAAACCAAGACACATTAAAGAAAATATTTTACACAAATTAATTTAATTTGTTCAAATTAACAGTCGTGATCTTCATTTGACCTTAATGTAGGCCTCTACTTTGTCAGTATGAACAAACGGTATAAACACTTTCAGTGTATCTCCAAATTAATAGGTTTATTCTGGGTTTTTTTTTAAATGACAATTAATCTTTGCTAATGATAAAGTATGACAGTAAAGATATACTATCATGAAACTGGATGAATATTGTAATTTTCTCCCTTTATCTGCATCAGTGATGATGACATAATTTTGTTCGATGAGGATTGATTTCTTATAAGTTGTCAGAAAAAGATTAGGCTTTATCCAAATTAGCATGGACTCATACTTTAAAGGTTCTTTGTATGAATAAGATCAATATTTATTTAATAATTATTATTTCCTGCATTTAGGTATGTATCTGTACATGTGGGTATATATACATGTGCGAGTGAGTAAATGAATGGATGGGTCAGTGAGTGATGCGTGCATGTGTGAGCAAGAAAAAAAAAAAATTAACATGCTAATAGGATCAAGCTATTTTTCAAAGATGCTTGTCACAGTCAAACAGTGACAGACTTTAGCAGATAATAAAGCAGCAACATTCATTAAATACATTTAAATACCAAAAGTGATTAATGGGAAATCATATAGTAGATTCAGACATTTGGGAAATCATACAAATAGACTCAAATACTTTTTATAATTCACTCAAAATATATGTAAGCAGATAGCTGTCCAATTATACATGTATTTACAAAGGAAGGAAGTGTTGGAGTTTGTATGTTACTTCTGGAGCAAGAGCATCATATTATATCCATTCTTTATTATTAACAAGAACTGGTTTGAAGAAACAAATAAAATACTGAAAGAATACAGAGTGCATTTTGATCATTGATTGGCACATGACAACAAATATATATACTTTGACAGAACTGAAAATTAATCTGAATTGAAACATATGCAGTGTTGTGTGTTTTCAGACTTTGATAACTGGGGATATACATCTGTGAACTCACTTTCTTTGTTCATTAGTGCTATTTGTTCTTCTTTCTTCTCAACATCAACTTCATCTTTGTTTTTATACTGTTTTCTCCTTTCTAGGCAAATGTACACTATAGCTAAAGCTAATAATATTGCACATGCTGCCAACAAACATGCTGTGATAATCAAAGGTATTTTGTAAAGGTCTTCAGTACACTGTGGACGATCTGAAATAAAACCAAAGTAACTTTGTAACATCACCTTTAGAAACAATCATAAATTTAGCCATTTTTATCAAGCAACTAAACTTCTTCATAATACATTCACTTTCATACATAATCCACATATACACATGCAAATACATATATTCACACACATACACACACACACACATTTATTACTTTATGGCTGTAACAAATAATAAATCTACCTTTGATTGTCTGATTAACAAGAAAGTCTGAAACAAAAACAAAAAACAAAAATAAACTGGAGAAATAAGCTCAGAGAAAAGTTATTACTGTGTATAAAATGTGATCAAAAACACAAAAGTTATAAGTAACTTTGTGAAATTTATTTATTTATTTATCTGTTCATTTATTTAAATTTTATTTATTTATTTATTATTTATTTTAAAATTTTTATTTATTTATTTATGTCAGATAACAAGATACATAATAAAAATGATACAGTACTGTTATAAAATATAATATCATCTAGCCTAGATAGGCTAGACACATTTTAAAACACACAAATAGCAAAAATAGTTCTTATTAGAAACCTTTATGACTTATAATACACATCTACCTACCTATACAATAATGAATACACTGTTGAGGAAAGTTCACATTTGTTGAGTTGAAGGAATGACAGATATCTTTGCAGTAATAGCACCTGTTGTCTTTAGGTACGCAATACTGTTCTATCTTATTACATATATCATGGCCACATCTAAACGTTTTTCCACTTGTCATCTTGTCTACGTCTGAAAATAAAACTATACCGTATACTGTTATTATTTCTCCAAATTCCAATTGAAGAGTAAATTTGATAATGCGAAAATTATTATATATACATTACATATGTTTTATTTACATTTCTGCCCTTTGGCCTTAATTAATACTTTTATTCAGCAGTTTTTTTTGTTTTTTTTTTTTCAACGTTTTTTTTTAATTTAGTGTTGTCACACAAACTTTAGCTGTCAGTACATCATGTATGCATGGGAAAAATGGCGGCATTATAATATTTTGAAACTATTATTTTATTACTATACTTTGCTATGAACGACGGTATGCCAATCAAAATAGTAATATAAGTATAAATAATGCTATGACACCATTTATCAGACTACAGGTCTGCTTTAATAGTTAATATTTTTGTGGTTACAAGTATGTAATTATACAAAATAAGTGACCAATTTATTTATTTAATATATTCAGTACAATTTATATTTGTAAAACATACTTTTTACATATTTATTTATTTATTATTGTTATTATCATTTTTTTCTTTCTATTTTACTTTCTCTTTTAAATGAACCAGCGATATCCATATTCTGGCTAAAAGTACTATCAACCTGTATACCATCATTTAACTGACATACTAATGTCATTTACAAACAAGTGGTTTCTAAACTGAGTTACCTGTTAACTTTTCAGATTTGCTTTGTCAGAAATACTTTTTTCTTCTACGTACAGATCAGCGTGTTCAATATTATAATACTAACAGCCTTCTCACTTGTCTATTACGTAGGTGATATAAATAGCTCGGAATTTCCCAGCTGAAAATAGCATACACTAGACCAGAAGTATTAACCCTAAAATTTACCAAAGCATAAAAGTTTTGTACAAATAACACATAAAAAATACAGTAAAATAATAATCTAAGAAAAATACTTTTTATTTATTTATTATTGTTATTAACATTTTTTCCTTTCTATTTTTCTTTCTCTTTTAAATGAACCAGTGATATCCATACACATCATACTCTGCATACTCAACCTGCATACTATCATTTAACTGACATACTAATGTCATTTACAAACAAGTGGTTTCTAAACTGAGTTACCTGTTAACTTTTCAGATTTGCTTTGTCAGAAATACTTTTTAATACATAGAGATCAAAGTTTCAATATTATAATACTAACAGCCTGTTCATTTTTTAATCTTTAAAAAATATAAATATGTTTGACCCAGAAAAAAATAGATCATACAATTGAGGATCAAGAGTAAATATTTTTGTTTTAACCAAAAAATTAACGTTTTGTACAAATAAATATAAAATACAAAAAATAATAATCTAAGAAAAAATATACAGACAAAAATAAATTAAACAAATTTCATACAGTTTATGTAAAGAAAACAGTAAAACAGAAAAGTGTATGCTACCTTCGGTGAAGTTTGTTAGTTAGGATGGTTAAACTGAAAATAAAGAGTTGTAAAATTTATGTCACATTATTGGCGATGGAAAGTAGGTTGAGGAGGGATTGCTGTGATCATTTAGTTGAACTCAGAATAACTTAAGAATACATAGAGGCAAATTTCAAGTGGGAAAATTCAGTATGCTCAGTTTTTTAATCTTTTTAAAAAAATATCATGTTTGACCCAGAAAAATGGATCTGTGAAAATTGAGGATCAAGATGTAAATGTTTTTGTTTCAGCTAATTAATCTGGTAGTCTGCAATAAATACAAGTATTACAAATTTATTATTTACGGGTTTTTTCTGAATTATATATGCATTGATGTCACAGTTTCAGTGTTGAATGGGAACAATTCCAAAAAAAAAATATCACTTACTTGGATGTGTACTTATTTGCTGTTCTGTAATTATTCAGACAATCAGTTAAACTGAAAATAAAGACGGAGCATAGAACATTCTTGTCACATTATTGGCGATATAAATAGTTTTGGAATTTCTGTAATTATTTGCTTTAGTGTTCACCTAAGACTCAGACAACAGAAAATACAGCTATTACAAATTTATTTATTTATGTTTTTTCAGTTTTAAATTATATATCTGTATACACACACATACACACATATGTAAAATGAAGCAAAATCACCTACTTGGATGTATACTCATTTGCTTTTCTCTAATTAATTCCTGTGGTTTTCCCCATTATTATTTGGGGTTATCAAACAAACTGTAGCTGTCTGTCCATCATATATGCATTGATGTCACAGTTTCAGTGTTGAATGGGAACAATTCCAGTGTTATAATATTTTGAAACGGTATTATTTTATTATTATTTTTTGCTATGAACGACGGTATGACAATCAATTCAATATTATAATATTAAAATATAACAGACCATATTTTTGGGGTATGTTTTTTTAAAAATATTTTTGTAGTTTAAAGTATGTAATTATATTTTTATTTTAATATATTCATTTCTCTTGTTTGTCAAAATTAATATAAGTATAAAGAATGTTACAAGACCATATATCAGATTTCGGATATGTTTTAATAGTTAATATTTTTGTGGTTACAAGTATGTAATTATACAAAATAAGTGACCAATTTATTTATTTAATATATTCAGTACAATTTATATTTGTAAAACATACTTTTTACATATTTATTTATTTATTATTGTTATTATCATATTTTTCTTTCTATTTTACTTTCTCTTTTAAATGAACCAGTGATATCCATATTCTGGCTAAAAGTACTATCAACCTGTATACTATCATTTAACTGACATACTAATGTCATTTACAAACAAGTGGTTTCTAAACTGAGTTACCTGTTAACTTTTCAGATTTGCTTTGTCAGAAATACTTTTTCTTGTATTTACAGATCAATGTGTTCAATATTATAATACTAACAGCCTTCTCATTTGTTTATTGTGTAGGTGATATAAAATAGCTCAGAATTTCCCAGCTGAAAATAGCATACACCAGACCAGAAGTATTAACCCTAAAATTTACCAAAACATAAAAGTTTTGTACAAATAACACCCATAAAATACAGTAAAAATAATAATCTAAGAAAAATATACAGACAAAAATAAATTAAACAAATTTCATACAGTTTATGTAAAGAAAACAGTACAACAGAAAAGTGTAGGCTACCTTCGGTGAAGTTTGTTAGTTAGGATGGTTATCAGGGTAGTTGTAAAATTTACTCTTACCTTGATGGAAAGTGGGTTGAGAGGGGATTGCTGTGATCATATAGTTGAACTCAGAATAACTTAATAATACATAGAGGCAAAGTTTCAAGTGGGAAATGTCAGTATGTTCAGTTTTTAATCTTTAAAAAAAATCATGTTTGACCCAGAAAAATGGATCTGTGAAATTGAGGATCAAGAGTAAATGTTTTTGTTTCAGCTAGAAAATCTGGTAGTCTGCAATAAATACAAGTATTACAAATTTATTATTTACGGGTTTTTTTTCTGAATTATATATCTGCGTCTCGCACACACACACACACACACACATAATGAAAAAAAAAGCAAATCACTTACTTGGATGTGTACTTATTTGCTGTTCTGTAATTATTCAGACAATCAGTTAAACTGAAAATAATGACAGAGCATAGAACATTCATGTCACTTTATTGGCGATATAAATAGTTTTGGAATTTCTGTAATTATTTGCTTTAGTGTTAACCAAAGACTTGGACAACAGAAAATACAGCTATTACAAATTTATTATTTATGTTTTTCTTTTCTAAATTATATATCTGTATACACACACATATGTAAAATGAAGCAAAATCACCTACTTGGATGTTTGCTTTTCTCTAATTAATTCCTGTGGTGTTCCCATTCAATCAGAAAATCAATTAAACTGAAAATAATTACGCAGCAGACTATTTGTGTTGTGTAGTTGGCACTATAAATAGTTTTTGGGAATTTCCAAACTAATTATAACTTTTTATTTTTATATTTTTAATATTATTATTATTTTCTTTTGATGTTAATTATTATTATTATTGCAATTATTTATTTATTTATATTACTTTTTAAATTGTGTGTGTGATCACAAATTACATAAAATAAAGACATCACAAATCATTCAAGAAGCTTTTTTTTCTCTTTTTTTTTTTTTTTACCATTTCTCTAATATCTATCTATCTATCTATCTATCTATCTATCAAAAAGCAACACTGCATTTTATACAGGACAACAATATCAGTTATAATGTAATCACACAACACTTACAAAAGTTTGTTAACTAGATAATTACTTTCCTCCTCTAATTTCTTTTCCAGATCAAAAACAGCTGTATAAGCACAGATTATTATATTTTATTTTATAAACATATTTTTTTTTTATTTTTATTCTTTTTATTATATATACATATTTTTTTTTATTTTTTTATTCATTTTATTATATATACATATTTTTATTTTATTTTTATTCATTTTATAATATATACATATTTTTATTTTATTTTTTAATTTAATCAATGTTATCTGTCCTGAAGCTGTATTTGCAGACATGACTAGCTTTTCTTTCTTTCTTTCTTCTTCTTTTTCTTTTTCTTCTTCTTATTATTACTAATTTTTTTTATTTTTTTTTATTGTAACTTTTTGGAAATTTTTTTTAGATATTATTATTATTATTGCTATTATTTCAATATTTTATTTATTTATCTATTTATTTATTTTATATTTTTATTTTGCTATGGTTTGTTACACTATTATAACAGTGAAATTTTTGTAATGTCTATTATTTGTTTTCTAATTCTGCATAAATTAGTTATATTAATTACAAATTAATCTTATACCAAATAAGTCGGACATTTTATCTAGAACAACAGTAGTATATTAGTTGTGTTTAGAACATGTACATAATAATGTGATCTTTTTTTCATTTTGTATTTTATTTACATTTGTTTATATATTTTACCATTGGTATTTGACATTGTTTACATATGTAATTTTGCATGTTTGGTTCATTAACTAAATAATTGTAATATACACACTCAGTATTCATGTACATTATAAAACAATCTTAAACAAATAACCCAGACACATTATTTAGAATAACAGTCAAAAATCATACTTCTAAACTCCTTTAATATTGTGCATTAAATACTCTGTATCAAATGGTGACATTCACATGACTAAGTTTCTTTATCTTTTGAATTTCGTAAATGTTATTCATCTGGCATGTTTTTTTCACAATAATCTATTAGATTAAGTAAGCAGTGTGATATAAAAAGATGATACCAAAGCAAATATATATTAAGGTAATACAATCAAATGAAAAGTAGTTACAAAAAGAGATTCTTTTTTTATCTGGCATCTTACATTATTAAAGCCAAAACTAAACTACAATAAGCACAAGCTTAAATGAATAAAAAAATAAATAAATAAAAATAAATAAATAAGTAAATAAATAAATTAAATAAATTGAAACGAAATGAAATAAATTTAAAAAAATAAATGATAAATAATTAAATTATTTTTTTAATTTAATTTTTTTTTGTTTGTTCATTAACTTTTATGAATACACCTTTGCAGCCCTCAACCCTTCTTTATCTACGTCTGGAATCACTGTTTTCAGTTCATTTGGAAGACCAGATCCATTTGGAATATGTTTGTTCTTATTATGTATGGTAATCACTATATCATCATCATCAACAGCAATGGTCTGGTCTACAGTGTTTCTGTTTCTGTTTCTGGAATTCTGTCCAGCAGGATGATCTTGATCTGTTTCATTTATTTCCTGACTCAACACATTTCCAGAACTTCTTCTGTAGAGATGTCTATTAGTATCGACATGCTCTCATTCTTTTTCATCACTGCTGCAGTGGATATTCCCGTTGGGAACTGCCTGACACAAAGTTGTTGTATCTGTGTCCCCAGCTTCATCTCCTGCCTCTGTCTGTGATTCAGCACACCCGTTCTGCAACACCATCTTGTTCCCTAGAAAAATTAAAACTGGATATACTCACATCTTTTATTAGTCACTTGTGTAACTCCATGAGAAAAATAAATGAATAAATAAATAATAAGAAGAAAATGAAATAAACATTGTTAAAAATATAAAAATATACTACTCAGAAATTACTCAGAAATAATTGTACAACTCATACAAATCACATTTTAGATATCATTAATGTCATTGTCACAATTACTCTGAAATACATAAGACAGAAATTGTTATGAACTGAACAAAAATTAAAATGGTATTAGCAGCGACACAATAAAACATCAAAGAAAATATTTTACAAAAATTAATTTTGTTTGTTCAAATTAACGGTAGTGATCTCAATTAGACCTTAATGTAGGGCTCTACTTTGACAGTATGAATAGTGTATCTCCTAATTTATAGGTTTTTTTTTTTTTTAATGACAACTAATCTTTTTTTTTTAAATGGAAACTAATGATAAAGTATGACAGTAAAGATGTACTATCATGAAACTGCACAAGTATTGTAATTTTCCGCCTTTAATTGACCATTTTGTTTGACGAGGACTGATTTGTCATAAGTTGTCAGAAAAAGATTTCCTGTATTCAAATTAGAATGGGCTCATACTTTAAAGGTTTTTTGTATGGATAAGACCAATATGATTCAATAATTATTATTTCCTGCATTTATGTAGGTATTTGTGTGTGTGTGTGTGTGTGTGTGTGTGTGTGTGTGTGTGTGTATATACATGTGCAAGTGAGTAAGTGAATAGATGGGAAATCTTACAATTAGACTCAAACATTAGGGAAATCATACAAATAGACTCAAATATTTTTTTTATAATTCACTCAAAATATATGTATGTAGGTAGCTATCCAGTTATATATGCATTTACAAAGGAAGGAAGTGTCAGAGATCATATATTACTTCTGGAGCAAGAGCAAGATATTATTTTCATTTATTATTTTATGGCTGTAACAAATAATGAGCCTTACATTTCTCTATCTGATTGACAAGAAATCCTGAAACAAAAACAAAAAAGAAAAATAATCTGGTGAAATAAGCACAGAGAAAAGTTGTTACTCTGTACAAATTGAGATCAAAAACAAAAAGGCTGTAACAGTAACTTTGAGAAGATCTGTGTGTTTATTTATTTCATTTATTTATTTATTTATTTATTTATTTTATTTTATTTATTTATTATTTATTAATTAATTTATTTATTTATTATTTATTTTATTTATTTATTTATTATTTATTTTAATTTTATTTATTTATTTATTTGTCAGATAACAAGACACATAATAAAAATGTGACAGTACTGTTATAAAATATAGTATCATCTAGCCTAGAAAGACCTGCATTATAGAAACATTTTCAAACATACACATGGCAAAAACATTTGTTATTAGAAATCTTTATGGATAATAAAACACATACACACGCTCATTCATAAATATTCAAACACATACAACACACACAGATACCAACACATAAAGACAAACTAACAAATGAAGATACACACATTAATACACATGCATATACACATCTACCTACCTACACAGAAACAAGTACACTGTTTGGGGAAATCTAAATGTGTTGAGTTGCACCAATCATTGATATCTTTGCAGTAATAGCACCTGTCATTTTCATGTCACAGTACTGTTCTATCTCATCACATATATCGTCGCCACATCTAAACATTTTCCAGTTGTCATCTTGTCTATGTCTGAAAATAAAACTATACTGTTATTATTTCTCTAAATTCCAATTAACAAGTATATTTGAAAATGCAAACATTATTATATATATTATATATATATATATATATATATATATATATATGTTTTATTTACAGCTCTGCCATTTGGCCTTAATTAATACTTTTATTCAGCTGGGTTTTTTTTGTTGTTGTTTTTTTCAACATTTTTTTTTTAATTTAGTGTTGTCACACAAACTGTAGCTGTCAGTACATCATGTATGCATTGATGTCACAGCTTCAGTGACGAATGGAAAAAATGGCAGCATTTTAATATTTTGAAACAGTATTATTTTATTACTATACTTTGTTAGAATGATGGTATGCCAATCAAAACAGTAATATAAGTATAAAGAATTGTATCTCACCATTTATCACACCACAGTCATGCTGTAACAGTTAATATTTCTGTGTGGTTACAAGGATGTTATTTTACAAAATAAGAGATTACGAAGAAACAGTAAATACAGAAAATGTTATTTTGCTGTATCACCATTTAGTCTAGATATCCTCACAATGTTCATATTTCATATATAGATTATACAGACAGTCTGCAATTAATGAAGTATATTTCAGGTAATATGTATATTACCTGAGTTTTATTACCTGGTCATACAGATTAACTGTAACATATATATATATATTTATTTATTTAATAAAAATCAGGTAATGTACATATTACCTGAAATATAGTTCATTAATTTATATATATGTATGTTACAGTTAATCTGTATGACCAGGTAATAAATATATATATATATATATATCATAGCCATAGCTATATTGAGGCAAATGAGGTAAATACCTCATACCAAAATTGAGGATTTTTTGTTTGTTTCAGATGTTGTGTTTTTGGGAGGTGCAGGGTTGTACAAAGATTTTATTTTAAAAATATAAAATATAAAAGGCTAGAATCGAGGATGTTGCATTTTTCAAGTCAGAGCTTCTGGGGGCCTTAGGCAGCTCTCATACACCTCGTTCAAATTGTTTTTCCCTTCTCCACTCAACGATTAACTTTTAATTATTTTCTTCCTCTAATTTCTTATCCAGGCTAGGTTTTAAAAATTTTTATGTCCCAAAATTGAGCTGTATTTCAGATCATTATATTTTATTTTATATTTTTATTTTATTATTTATTCATTTTTTTAATATTTATTTTATTTTTTTTTAAAGCTGCATTTGCAGATGCGATGACTAATTTTATTTTCATTATTTATCTTTTTATTTATATTATATTTTAATATAACAACATTCATCTAAAACCATCATTTGTTAACTTACACTCATGTCCTGAATATCTTACAAAATAATATCACTATGCCATTATTTTATAATTAATATCCACAAATTTTAGATATTTTACAATTAAGATTTGAAAATATTAAAATAGTACTCTGAACAAAAATGAGTAATTTAATTTTTGAACTTTAATAATAATAATAATAATAATAATGATGATGATGATGATGATGATTATATTTGATGATGACAGTAATAATAATAATGAAAGCAACATAGTAGTAGTAATAGTGGTAGTAGCAAGAAAAAGATGAAGAAAAATAACAAAAAACAGCATCAGTTGATTCAATAACAACAACTACAACCACAACAAAAACAACAACAACAATAATAATTTAAATACTATAAAGCCAGCATCATTTTTCTGAATTAAAATATAAATGTTATAAAAAGTATCAGTATTTCACAACCTAAATGTAAGTTTCATCAGCTTTTCACAAAATATTTTACATGCAAAATCTATTACAAATTTTCCATGTGTAGCTGAAAATGATGGTATTTTTTTGTTGAATATCACTGTTTTATGTATGATGGCCTGTACATTATTACAACAAAAGTTTAACAACTTTGTCATATGTATCTATAAGATAATATTAAATTCTATTAATACTGACGTTTTGCCAATTTTACACCACACACAACACAAATACACAACCATTTAAGTATGTTTATATATATATATGTATATATGTATGTGTCTGTGTGTGTTCCTCTGTGTATTTCTATATAATATATAGATAGATGCATAGACAGACAGAGAGACAGATAGATAGATAAATAGATAGATTTGCTCACAATTATCAGTTTTTGCTGATGAACTTGTTGTTGTTATTGTCACTGTTGTTTTCTCTTTTTTTCCATTACTACTGCTGCTACTACTCTAAAATCACTACTACCACTACCACTATACTGCTGCTGCTGCTGCAGCTACTACTTCTACTACTACTACTACTGCCATCATCACTTCCATTATTTATTTATTTATTTATTTTACAGGATGTTCCTTTAATGGCAAATGCTATGGTGAAGGAGCATATTGGTCATACAGCTGCTCGAAATTCACATGCATTAACAACAGCAACAAAACACATTTTCAGTGGAAAAGTGAGACTGTTAGCAAAGGTAAGAGAGTTGATAGAATTTCAGATTGTTAGCAAATGTAAGAGAGTTGATAGAATTTCAGACTGTTAGCAAAGGTAAGAGAGTTGATAGAATTTCAGATTGTTAGCAAAGATAAGAAAGTTGATAGAATTTCAGATTGTTAGCAAAGATAAGAAAGTTGATAGAATTTCAGACTGTTAGCAAATGTAAGAGAGTTGATAGAATTTCAGACTGTTAGCAAATGTAAGAGAGTTGATAGAATTTCAGACTGTTAGCAAAGGTAAGAGAGTTGGTAGAATTTCAGATTGTTAACAAAGATAAGAGAGTTGATAGAATTTCAGATTGTTAACAAAGGTAAGAAAGTTGATAGAATTTCAGATTGTTTACAAAGGTAAGAAAGTTGATAGAATTTCAGACTGTTAGCAAAGGTAAGAGAGTTGATAGAATTTCAGACTGTTAGCAAAGGTAAGAGAGTTGATAGAATTTCAGATTGTTTACAAAGGTAAGAGAGTTGATAGAATTTCAGATTGTTAACAAAGGTAAGAAAGTTGATAGAATTTCAGATTGTTAGCAAAGGTAAGAGAGTTGATAGAATTTCAGATTGTTAACAAAGGTAAGAAAGTTGATAGAATTTCAGATTGTTAACAAAGGTAAGAAAGTTGATAGAATTTCAGATTGTTAACAAAGGTAAGAGAGTCGATAGAATTTCAGATGTTGTTTCAGTTACTCATTAACAATTCAGCACTGTTTCATTCAAACTTTTCTACTATAATGTAAATTTTTACTTTATTGTTTTAAATTACCAATGCTTCAGATGTTATATCAAGATCTTGGATGCTATCAGCATTTCACAAAATAAATGTTAGTGTTATCAATGTTTCATGATATAAATGTTATTATTATTTCAGTGTAAATGTTACAAATGTTGTCAGTGTTTCATAAAGTAAATGTTATCAATTTTTCACAATGTAAATGCTATGATGTTATCAATATTTTGACTATCCATATATTTTAAGTGTCTTCAGTTTTTCACAATTTAAATGTCATGAATGTTATCAATTTTTCACAATGTAAATGTTATAAATGTAATCACTATTTCACAATCTAAATGTTATAAGCTCATCGATATTTCACAAAAGTTATCAAGTTTCACAATGTAAAAGATATCACTATTTCACAGGCTGCCTTGATTACAATGGTAAATGTCGCAAGGAAGGAGATAAGGTGACAAACAACTGTGTAACTTACGAGTGTATATGGGAAGACAAACCTGGCTTTTACCCTGTGGATGGAGGTAAAAGAATCATTTAAACTGAATATATATATATATATATATATCATAATATTTATTGTCATCATCATTGTTGTCACAATCATCACTATAATCATCATTATTATTTATTTTGTTTATAGCAGCATGATTTTTCTTTAAATCTTATTGTTTCTGTTTCACGGTATGGCTAATTTTCAGTATGTTTCCTTCAAAGAATTCTTCAAACAAGCCTGTCATGGTCATGTTTCCTGCCTTCTGCAGGGACTTCTGGTAAAGACTGGTACCACTGTTAATAATGATAATATAATATATTTGTTGCTGTTTCATGATATTATAGTTCAGTAAGTGCAGAATTTTAGATCAGGTAATAGGAGCAAATAGAAGAGAGATGAAACAGAAACCTTTGTCTGACTGGGTCCCCCAAGTGTCACATGCCTTCTGACATCACAATAAAGAAATGACCTCATACGGGGCTGAACGATTTGCACTTTATATTGTTTATATGGGATTTAATTTCTTTTATTTTCATGATTCTTCTTTTTTTCTATATCAGATCATAAAGTCAAAGATCAGTATTCAGTTGTAATTTTATTTTTCTGTTGTTTTAGGTTGTTTGTGGCATGGGAAGTGTTATGATGCAAACTCAGAATGGAAAGAGCGCTGTTCCACTTACAACTGTACTGTGTTGATTAATGGCACGCACACTCAAAGAACTGTAATGCCTGTCCAACTGGGTAATCCATTTCACTACTATTACTACAACCACAACAACAACAACCACTACTACTACTACTACTACTACTATTATTATTATTATTATTATTATTATTATTTGTTGTTGTTCTCATTTAAAAAAATTTAATTTGAAATATAATGATGTTTATATAGTTCAGTTTTAATACTGATAAAATATTCTTCATAGATATACATACAAAAACACATCATACACAGAGAAACAAACATACAAAATTACATTAAAAAAGATTCGTACAAATTGCACACACAAACAAGACACACATTTCATACTCTCACCTGCACACATGCATACACATGCACACACATCTAAAACCATCGAACATCTATTCATAAATGTATTCTTCCGCAGATCTGTAAACACATGGCGTATACATGCATATTATATCCTGGAAATACACGTGCATACTTCAGTGAATTCTTTTATCTGTCTATGTATTGATGTCAAAATAATCAGTTATTTTATTTATTCTGAAGGTTGTAAATTCAATGACAAATGTGTGAACACTGGTGGCACGTACAAATACAACTGTGTCACCTACTTATGTAACAAGACAGGAAGTGCATGCGGTATAAAAGTAACTGCAGTTGGTAAGTTTACTCTATAAAAACGTCGTGTTATTAAAATGCCAGTGTTGGGGAAAAAAACCTTTCTTATTAGTATTACTATTAGTATCACTATTATTATTATTATTATTGTTGTTGTTGTTGTTGTTGTTGTTGTTGTTGTTGTTTTTTTTTTTTTAAATTAATCATTTTATTTTTTTATTTTTTTATTTATTTATTTATTATTTTAATTTGTTTTTATTATTTACTTTATATTTTTAATTCATTATATTATTCGTTTAAATGATCATCATCATCACCATCATCATTATCATCATTATTATCATTATTATTATTATTATTATTTTATTTATTTATTTATTTATTTATTTATTTACTTATTTGCTGATCCACTGTTTTCAATAGCATAAAACCTCCCTTTCTGGAATGCTATATTTGCTTCTGTTATTAAGTAAGTTTTAAAGTTTATCTGTGGCAGTATGAACAAACATATTAAATATCTTTGGTAAGCATACAAATAAATATGCAGTAGTTAAACCTTTTCCAGATGCCGTTATTTTTAAACAAAGAAAAATACATTAATCCTTAACAAACTGAGGTTAATGCTGCATTATGGTGATTATAACTCAGTCTCTTGACGATGTTTTGGGTATAAATTGGTAAGACAAAATTCAGAAAAAATAAGAGCCTTCAGCTGATACACACAAGATAATCATTTGAAAATATACAAAATATATTTACATGTGTTTGTTCGTACAGCTATGAGTTCTGATTAATGTTTTCTATAAATAAAGGTTTATATTAATACAACCACAGACATAAACACATACATAATATACATTCATAATTATGTAACTACATATACACTTATACATGCGTACATATATATACATACTTGCATGTACACTTATACATGCACACATATGTATATTTTATATACACATACATACACACATACATATTTACCCATGCAAAAATGCACACATACACACAGACAGGCATGTTTACTTGAAAATATAATGACAGTGAATGTACTTTGTACTGTTCTCTTGTATTTAGGCTGTAAAAACCCAAATACAGGTAAATGTGTGGCTGAAAATGCTACAATGGACTTTGGGTGCAACACGTATAAATGTGTCATACAGAAAACAAAAAAAGGCTACAGACGAACATCACGTGTAGTTTCATCAGGTAATTTTGTCTGTAATTTCAAACATAGTTTAAAATACATGTATACATATTAATTCAGAGCATACTATTGCGTAGCATGGGCAGGGCCCCGGGATGTTGCCAAGGACACAAAATTCTGGAAGAGACTCCAGGAGGGATAAATTCCACAGGTTGGGAAGTACAATATTTGCCTTGCCCCATGGGCTGGCAACCCACGCTACACTGCTAAGTGCACATCTCAGGCACTATCATTTAAGTGGTTTCTTAAAGGCTGTCTGCCTATGGGGAGATGCATGTAAATGATCACTTGTTGCTAGTAATAATAACACAGTAGCTCAGATTGTGGCACTGGGATTGCCGTTTCATTAACTCTACGATTCTTAAACATGATCTGTAATGCACATAACTGTAAATGAACTATGTGTTAAGTGTATGGTTTAATCAAATGTTTTTTGTTTTTTTTTCCTTTTAAAAACATATTTAAAATATTACTGTTCTCTCTTTTTCTCTCTCTCTTGCTATATATCTCTCTAACTTCGAACTCTCTGTGTGTGTGTGTGTGTGTGTGTGTGTGTGTGTGTGCACATATGCAATATGTTGTAATTTATTTTCATAATGATCAAAATGAATGATACGTTAATTAACAACATATTATATACATTGGAAAATAACTTCATGCTGATGGTAATATTAATTTCTCGTTTTTCTCTATTTCAGGTTGCACTTACAAGAAGAAGTGTTACAAACAAAACGAAACCTTGCAGTTTGGCTGCCAAACGTACATATGTA
Organism: Chrysomallon squamiferum; assembly: GCA_012295275.1. Taxonomy (NCBI): domain Eukaryota; kingdom Metazoa; phylum Mollusca; class Gastropoda; order Neomphalida; family Peltospiridae; genus Chrysomallon; species Chrysomallon squamiferum. The sequence continues at coordinate 13,511,397 of CM022679.1, forward strand.
GTACATTCAAAAAGAATGGAAAAATATATGTTGGTTTCAAATTTAGTTCCTACGGTGAGATTACTACGAACTGAAATTACTACGCATGCTAGAAGCAGTAAAAATCAATCTGTTTTTGCAGTTTAATTACCCTACAGTAAGATACAACTTCTCGCTGTAGTCATTGTTAGTGTGATGTCCTGATGTGAGTAAGGACTGAATTTCAGAATGAAAGATGCACACATTTACATTCATACGTACCTACATGTACATACATAGAAACATGCATACACAGATACAGGAATATATGCGTATATAAATACATGCATACATACATTCACACATAAATACATACAGACATACATACATACATAAAATGCATACACATACACATAAACATATGTACAATCACATATACACACATATCTCCACAGAAACATACAAGAACAAAAAAGTAGCACTGAAATGGACTTTATTGTTTTTGTTTTTTTAAGGTTGTAAGTACAAAGGTGTTTGTTACAAAGCTAATGAGACGTTTCATGACGGATGCAGGAAAAAAGCCTGTCGTGTTTATGTAAAAGGAAAGCGGATCAGTTATAAAATTGTTTCACTTAGTAAGTATCTTTACAATCAAATTAGCTTCTTTTCTTTTTCTCACTGTCTTTTAATAATAATAATAATAATAATAATAATAATAAATATAATATTATATATAATATTATAAGTAGTAGTAGTAGTAGTAGTAGTAGTAGTAGTAGTAACTAGTAGTACTAGTAGTAGTAGTAGCAGCAGCAGCAGCATTAGTAGTTATTTATTTACTTTGTTTGTTTTAAATGTTATTACTATTATTATTTTTTTTTTTTTTTTTAAATTAATTATTTCCTTTACATATAGTATATACAAATTAAACAATACCTTTGGTGATAAGAAAAAAAATAGTATAAATATATTCTGCATACTTCCCAGTTACATTTTTGCAGTCCAGTGTTAATTTGTAAAGAAGTGTATCAAGCAAAGAATACAGTTTTAAAAAATAGGAAAATTTGAAATTTGTCTCATGTTGTTTTTACTGAAGAGAGGTTGCCCAAAACAGTAAGTTAATAATAACTTGAAAGTATACATAACATTTTTTTTTACTTTTTAAAAAAATAACCATTTTTAGATCTTTATTTGTACATCTCGTACACTGTAAATCAAAAAGAAATTGTTGTTGGGAAGCTAGTGTAGCTCTATAGGAAAACACTAAATCCATAAGTGAGAGATTGTGGGGTCAGTTGTTCTTTATCCACTGATATATAGTATATTTTCAATTTCATCAATTTCCCATAGGTAGATACATAACTCTTGTAAAGGATGTAGTACTGAAAAAACGTAACATAAGAGATCTAGTGATATAGATATTTTTTCCTTTGAATAAATTAATGTTTCTATAACAATCCTTCAGAGTAAGATTATTTCTGTAATGCATATTAAATATTTTATAGCATAACTGGAAAGTGAATTTTTGTTTTAAACAACAGTACACTTTTTAGGTAATGGGTATAATGATATCAAATGATACCCTTCTTCTAAAATCTGTTTCTTTTATTTTCATGTTTGTAGATTAATTAACCCAACTCATCTATACGGTTATTCCAGTTTAGACACAAAATTCACATATATACGTTTTTACATTTTACATTAGCATGCTCAGTATATGGAATTCCACTTTATAAACTAAATTCATGCATAAGCATATATTATCAAATATCAAATTAGCATGACTCACAGTACGGTAATGCAAATTTTTAAATCAAACTCATTTATACATGATCAAAGTAACAAATTGATACTTTTGTCCATCATCAAAGTAGCATTTTTGGTTTTGTGTATCAGTTTTTGATTAATTATATTACCTTGCAGACTGCATGTATAATGGACACTGTTACGAGATGAACCAGTCAATTCAAATTAGATGTACTAACTACACCTGTTTGGAAAGACATGATAACTCATGTCAGCGTGTTGGTATGACCAGAACAAGTATAGGTGTGTATTACGTGTGTGTTTGCTGTCATTATAATCATCATTTACATTTCTGTCATTTTACATAGTTGTTTTGTTGTATTTATTATTTACTTTATTATTATTATTATTATTATTTTTTTTTAAATTTTTAAATCATTTTATCTATTTATTATATTTTATTTCATATATGTATATATCAGTTAATACTTTTGTCTCGTTCTGTCTAATAAACTTGATATAAATTATCTGACAAAACTACCTGCTTTAAGCGTGTTTATCTGCTGACTTGCTTTCTCACTGTTTCAGCCTGTACTCATCCCACTGAAGACAAATGTGTGCCTGCTAACGCCACTGTGGATAGTCACTGTGCCACATACAAATGCCGTGTTAAAAAAACATCCAAAGGATACATGCGCATGCTAAATGCAGTATCTGCAGGTATGTTCACAGGTAGTTTTAATGACAGATGCACGTGTGAAGAACATTATATCTTTCTGATGTAACACGAATAAAATATTGAAAATTAATTTAAAAAAAAAATTCAGTATCATTTAAAATAAAGTGCACAAGAAATGAGGTTTGATAATATATTAATTTCATTCGTTTTTTTTTTTTTTTTCATTAACAAAACAGTAATGTTTTCTGTAGTCTTGAAAAAATACACATCAGACAGCTATGTACAAAATGAATATTGTTTTATTGTTGTACTTTGTTGTTAATGTCCATTGGTTGCCTAAAACAAGAAATTAGTTGCATGGAATATATATATATATATATATATATATATATATATATATATATGTATATATATAAACTTAAAATACTTTACATTCATACCAACATAGGTGTTTTTTAATTTCTACATGGATAGGAAAAACTAAAACTCTTTTTTTTTTTTTATTTATTTATTTTTTTTTTTTTTTTTTTAACTTACAGGATGTATCTACAAAGGAAAATGTTACAAACTAAATGAGACATTTGAGAGGAACTGTATCATTTTCAAGTGTTATCAGAAACGGCTTGCATCTGGAAGAATACAATCTAGTTTTAAAATTGATTCCTATGGTAAGTTCCCATAAGCACACCTGTTACATGTATGTTACATCAAAGTGTTAAAATCTCCATTTGACTCACTATTTAATTCACTGTATTCTAGAACGAGAGTGCTTTTTGGTGTCTGTCTAAGATTAAGCTTAATTCCTTAAAGAACAGTTATTTTAAAATTTATTATTGTTAAACTTCAGAATAATGAGATAAAATTACGTATAAATTACAATAAATTTAATAAATCTCTGATATTGTTAATGTTTTATTGTTGGAATTATAACTGCTGTTCCTCTTATTATTATTCCTTCTTCTATTACCACTGTTATCATAATGATCATGTTATAATTGTTTGTTGCTGATGCCGTTTTTATTGTTGTTATTGTTATTGTAATTATTATTACTACTATTACTATGATTGTGATAATTATTTTTGTTGCTGTCGTTGTGGTTGTAATTGTTGTTGTTGTTGTCAATGTTCTTGCTCCTATTATCATTACGATCATATTACTATTATTATTATTATTATTATTATTATTATTATTATTATTAAAGGGTGTAAACGCAATGGACACTGTCGGAAGGCAAATGAGACATTTCTGGAAGGATGCTCAAAGAAAGCGTGTCATGTGTATCGTAAAGGAAATGGCATCATGTACAAAATTGTTTCTCTTAGTAAGACTCCTCAAAACACATTTTATAAAATTACACAACTTTCACATTTGCTTGCTGATGGGAATTTTGGGGGATAGGTTGTTTTTTTTCAATTTTAATTTTTTTTAATTTTTTTGTTTGTTTGTTTGTTTGGTTTATCCTTTTTTTTTTTTTTTTTTTTTTTTTTTTCGTAATCATTAATAATAATAAAATAATACTGTTTGAAACCACCATTTTATGTTTACCCCACCATTAACTGGATTCGTACATGATGGAGCGATGTTGACATTATGCTGTATTTGTTTAAAAGAAACTTACCTATGTGATGATATCATGACTCTCACAAAAAGGCAATCTTTTGTTATTATACTGCATTATTAACACTGGATAGATAAAAAAAAAATTAAAAATTCTAATTAAACAAAACTTGGGAATATTCAGAATATATTTAACCTATTTCTTCATATTATTGAGATTTTACAGTAATTTATTCTTTTTATTTATTATTTATCAATATACAAAATCCCCTTCCCCCCAAAAAAAACTAACAAAAGGAAAGAGCGACTCTGCTTATCTCTCTATAAGCTTACTTTTTATTTGCAAAATATATTTGTGCCTATCAAATAAATATATAACTATAAATACAATGCTTTAGATAATGCTGCATTAATAATTCAACATTAACCAAATTTTATAAGGAATTTTTTTTTGCATGATGTAACCATTGTTGTTCCCATTTGCAGACTGCAAGTACAATGGGCATTGTTATGACATAAACCAGACGGTTGAATTCGGATGTGCTAACTACACCTGTATGGAAAGACATGATAACTCATGTCAGCGTGTTGGTATGATCAGAACAAGTGTAGGTGTGTATTACATAGCAAAAATATATGTATTTTATTTTATATTACTACCATCTTCATATTATCATGCAGTTATCAAAGTCACCATAATCATCATTATTGTTAGCAGCAGTAGTAGTAGCAGTAATAGTAGTTTTAATTCTATATTTTATATTTTAAAATTGTATATCTTTCAGTATTGTGTCTTTATGTGTGCATATGTGTGTATGTATGTATGTACATGGTTGTGTGTGTATCACGTTAATTAGTACTTTTTTCTCTTCTCTTAAAGCAGTTTACAAACACACAGTTATCTTACTTATTCATTGTGGGGTTGTTTTGGATTGTTTTTTTTTTTTTTTTTGTTAATCTGTACTGCTATGGACTTTTAACTAGTTCAGTAACAGGCTTTACAAGATAGTATTGAAACAATTATAAAATCTTTCGTAATATACACGTACATTTTATCATTGTTTCAGGCTGTCCACATATGTCAAAGGACCAATGTGTGCCTGCTGGCAGCACTGTGGAAATCAATTGTGCCGTATACAAATGTCGAGTTACAAAAACATCCACAACGTACACTCGTGGGCTAAGAGTAATAACTGCAGGTACAGCTTTCGTTTTGTTCTTTTATTTTAACTACACTTAGGCAAATGAGACAAACATCTGATTTTGTTTTTCTTACACAAAGATTTTATTTAAAAATATGTTAATGTTAATTCTGACAGAAACGATATCCACTGAATGAATTCATTTATGTCTATGGTTACCACTTGGCAATCAAGTGTTACTGCCTCATTTCAAAAAAACTAGTTACAGCCATGATAATGATAAATAAGGTGAATGACAAGTACTGTACTGTAAGCTGTAGTCATCTGGTTATATCTGGTTATAATATGAATTTTTGAGATTTCCACAATCAATTTGCATCTCTGCCTCATTTGACTTTTTCTCTTTTTTAACAATCAGTATCTCATAAGAGAAACAATGGAAGCTGTTGATATTGTTCTTTCAGGTTCATGCAAGGATGGATATTAAAGATTTATTGTTAACAGTATCACATGCAGAAATGACAGCTAGTTTCCGTTCTAAAAATCATCATTATATAACAATATATTTCACAGCATCGAATTTTAGAAACATGGTCAGGTACATATACACATACACATTCATTCATTTAGATATGTGTTGCCAGAAAGTTACTTTTTACCACATTTTTATTTAATATGCAATATTAAGAATATTTAATACATGTAAAGTTTTGAAAACATAAAACTGTTTTCTTTATTACAGGATGTCGCACCCATGGCAAATGTTTGAAAGCAAATGCAACACAGCAGTTTGGCTGTAATGTATATAAATGTGTTGAGAAGCAATTATCACCAGGAAGATTACAGAGTCGAACAGAAATCATTTCCTATGGTAAGTCAGTGACATCTTCAAATATTGGTTGGTGAACATCTGTGACTACATTGTCTGTTCTTGAATAGTAGATAAACTGATTATTTTCGTCTTAAAGTCAAGGTTGCATCACAGATTAGCTCGTACTCTTTTCACATTATGGTCAAGGTTGTCTCATTAACACCCATTGCCTATTTAGTTAACACATTCTCTGTCTCACAGTTTATCATAAAAATAATGCATCGTTAAGTGTAACAAAATGTATTTCTGTTTTATCAGGCTATTTCTACTTCTAGCAGTACTTTGCTACTTCTTCTTTTACAATAGTAATGACTACTGGCTAACAGTACCTCTGCTTCTAATACTAAAACTACTTCAGTTACTACTACAACTACCCTTGCTACTACAAGAATGTTTCTACTAATACTGCCATGTTTAGTCATTATCATCATTGTCATCAGGAGCATCTTCATTATTGTTGTTGTTGTTGTTGTTGTTGTTACTGTTGTTATTATTATTAAGTATATTATTATTCTGTGTTTTAGGATGCAAAAGTGATGAAGGAAAATGTTATAAGCCTGATTCTAAAGAAAAATATAAGCGTAATGTACTGTACGAAGGTACCAACTATACTTGTGATTGTCAATGTAAACGCAATGGAAAATATTCAAAACATGATTGTAAGAACTGCATACCATTAAAATAGTCTCCAGCTATACTTAAGTTGTATATCAATATTTTATGATTGTTAAAAATAAATATATGAATGAATGAATGAATAAATAAATAAATAAATAAATAAATAAATAATTTTAAAAAGTAAGAAAAATGAAATGTAACTAAACAGTAATGATGACTGTAACTGAATTAACTGTTATTGTTATCGTTATTTTATTATTATTATTATTATTATTACTGTTATTATTATTTAGTGTGTTTGTTTTGTTCTTTTTTGGGGGGGAGGTTAGAAATAAATAAATAAATAATCTTTTATCAAAAAGAATGAAAAATGGAGGGAAAAAAGCCAGTTACAATATTATTTTTTCAAACGGGAATCATAGATGATATATAACAGATACACCACTGATTTGCCTGAACTCTTGGTTTCAAAGCCATCCCGAATTATACCTAATTCAGAATCGAAAAATGTCACAGTAATAATTCAACAATACATCTTTGAACAACTCCGCTTTCCTAGAACACAATTCAAGATAAAACTAATATTTATTCCTTAAATAAAATTCGTTAATACAAATGGTACAAATTTATTAATATTGGCTCCATAAATAAAAAAAGAGATTATTAATTAAAAGTTTAGTTCAGATGTTCGATTGTAATTTTGCCACTTCTGGTCTAAAGAGGTTCCGGACCATTGATCCGGGAAATTGATCGTGTAGCTGTTTATTGTTCTTTTCATATGATAAACATTTTTGTTATTTATTTAAACGATATTTTAATATTATTTTAGGTGGTGGTATTTCATAAGCAATGTTAGCAGATTGAAACAACATTTTAAAGTATATTTTCACCTACACGTTACTTCATTATTTCTGCTATATTCATTATGACACACCTGCTGACTTCATGTCTTGCTGCCAGTTATTAGGTTTATGATACGGCCGAGTCATTACATTAAAATTAATCCTAAAACTGTTGATCATTATTTTGTTTAGGTTAGGGGATTATATATATATATATTAAAAAGTTAAATAAATAATATTTAGTTAAATATCAGTAATAAACCTAGTATAATTTAGATTAAAGTAAAACAGGAATAAACTTTAAAAATTAATGTCCAATCTTTTTCTTCGTCGTCTTTCTTTTTTTTTTTTTTTCTTTTTTTCCCTAATTTTTCATTACAGAACACTAATTGTTAATACATTTTTAATGATGAAATTTTAAAAACTGTAAATGACAATAAAACTCATTCTCTTAAGGATTATTTGATGATTTTTATTTTAATTTATTTTATTATATTGTCTTTTATTGTTTAATTGTTTTAAAAATAAACGTAGCAAGGACCGACGCATGTAAATCAAGAGGAGACCACTCCTGATACGTCAGGAAGATATATTTTTATATTTCTCAAATAACGAGCGATTTCACAGTTTTCATTTTACAGGACAAAACTACCTGGGGCGTGGTTGGGGAACTTGCGCAAGGTTCTCTAATCTCAGGAATTTTTATATCGCGGAGAGTGATCTCCCCTATTTCGTGGCCATGACGTCTTTTTCCTTTTGTGTGTGTGTGTGTGTGTGTGTGTGTTTGTTCATACATACATACATACATACATACATAAACATACAAATAAAAGGAAAAAGGAAAAATATTTTTAAAATAATTAATTCTTAAATTTTCCACATTTATCTGTTAAATTATAGTTCACATCAAACATTTCAGAATCATTTCATTTTATTTTTTATTTTTTTTTATTTTTATTTTTTAGGGGGAAGGTTAGGAGATATTATCATTCTCTTTTTTTTTTTTTTTTTTTTTTTTTTTAATTAGTACGGATGCACGTTTCACATTGGTGGCGGGTACACTATGCTTTAGGACAATAAAAACAACATATGTCAGTCTTAATGCTACAAAAAATAATAATGTAAAAGATGTGAAATACGAAATAAAGAAACAACTGCAGTAATGTTTCAAGTGTTGATGTTTTCAATATTTTGACAGAGAAAGAGAGAGAGAGAGAGAGAGATGTTAATAAAATACATATCTATGCTATGCTCTTGAAAACTACTAGACTTATCGTTACAAATCCTAGCAAACGTAATTTCAGATTCATGCAGTGTAATAAAAAACTATAATTAAAAAAAGACTGATTAATGAAAAAAATTGATTGAAATAAAAAGCAGTGAAATTTTATATATCGTGTCTGCTTAATAAAATTGTTAATAATGAACAGTTAGGTCTTATTTGTAAAAAGCAATTCGGTTATATATATATAATAATAAAAAAAAATAAAAAAATAAAACTTTATTAAATGTAAATAATTATTAAATAAAAGCTTTAACATTTAGAAACCATCATAGACTACATAGATACATGCAGAATTTTTGAAAAGGGAACGATATAACGGTGACATATAAATATAAAAAATACAATACAATATAATAAAATAAATAGTAATAATAATAATAACTGAAGTAGTAATAATAATAGTAGCAGTAATATTAGCATTACTTATCATGATGTCGATAATAAATAAATATATAATTTTTATTTAATTTTTAATTCATTTATTTTATTTTGTTTTATTTGTTTTAAATTTTTTTTATTTCTTAGTGTTTTTGACAAAAACAAATAAACTGTTTAGAAACTAACTATTACAGTAACATCAGTCTTCACATATTTCAGTCTGACAAAAATTAAATTAGGTGTCTTCTGTCAGAATTCACAAATGTTAGAAATCGCCAAAAGATTTAAAACTTAGGAGTAAGTAAACGTTTTATGTTATAAATGAGAAATTATAATAGCTCATTGTTATTATCCCCCTTGTTGAAAATGTTAGGAAGTCGAAGTTCAGGAAATAGCTTGTCTTTCCAGTTTCTTATCTCTGGACTAGTTTGCGATGTTTGAAAACCTCTATCTGATTTCCTAAGCTTTAACACACTATAATATTAAAACGGTTGAATCCCAACTAATTTAGTCGAAATTTTCCGAAAACAAAATTCTCTTATTGTTCTTTTTCTGTTCTTATTATTTTAAGTAACAAAATATAAAATACATTTTAGTGAACTTGTTTCACTGATGTTAAAACCGTAAACAGAGATACTGTAAACGTATTTTCAATCAATAAGATTACATAAATAAATAAATAAATACCTGAAAGTTCTCATTTATGATGGCGTTTGTTCGTTTATGTCGAATCACCTAGCGACGCTATATATATGACGTCAACAGTGATTAGTGACTTCGTAAGTAGAAATACATCTGCAAAAAACAACAACTAAATGTTAGCTAGCCACATTAAAACTGCGATGTCCAGTGACTGCAGTAAAATTAAAATCTCTCTCTCTCTCTCTCTCTCTCTCTCTCTCTCTCTCACACACACACACACACACACACACACACACACACACACACACATTTCCTAAGGAATTTCTGTTAAGGCTAACGAATATAAACAACGAAGTTCAGCTTCCAGAACAGAAATGTCAAATTTGGCATGTAGGACATTACTCATTTTCATCAAACATGACTTAGTTTTCTGCATTATGTTCTGATCTGTGTTATTTTGGGGAACCGTCTAAATTTTCTATGATATTAATTTCTAATTTTTAAAATTATTGTAGTGAAAAACATGGTGTAAGAAGATAATAATAATAATAATACAAAATTATAACACAAATAAGAAACAACGAAAGATACAAACAAAACCAATCCAAAAATTTAGCACAGTATTTCAGTTTATTATTAACACTAATAACTAAATACTAATTTCGTTCTGAATAAATGTGTCTCTTGTTCATAAATAAAACTTAAAAAAAAAAAAAATGTTTTTATTTTTTGAGGAGTGAAACATGATGAACGAAAATAAAAAATAAAAGTATATGAAAGAATGTCTTACAATAATAATTTAATTTTCACTATTGTTCATTACTTATTACTATTATTATTTAGTTTACAAATATTAGGACTTGACTTCTAACTTTATATATAAAAAAGCAGAAAGTAATAAACAATTATTGAAAATATATTTTTCTGCATATATTTTAAGAAGCTTAGGCTACATAAAACAGTCACAAACAAATATTTTTTGTTTAAGTATACATATAGTTTTTAAATGTTTCTATGGAAATGTATGAAAAAGGTGATTAATAACTCATTTTGTTTAATATTGTTATTATAATGTTATTTCCACATTGTATGTATTCGTTTAAAAAGATTATGTTCATTATTTTATGCTAGTATATAAATTTTTTCAATCATTTTTTCAATCGTTACAATGGATTTCAATTTGATTTTCTTTTAGCCGGCGTTCGCGTGAACCTGAATAATAGTGCTAAAATCAAATGATTCTGATCAAGGGAAACAACTCAGAATTTATTTAAAAGATAAAAAGCATCTTATTCTCTGGTGATGAAACCTAAGGGGAAGAACTCATATATGTATTAATTCGTAACCAAAAACATATTTTCAAGAATTTCAGACGACATTTTTTACCAGAATATTCATTTGTCCGATGCGGTCGTTCATATTTTGGGTGTGTTTTTTCTTCTCTAAAACATAGCATAACTTAATTACGAAATTTTTGTATATCATTTATTATTATTTCCAACGCCAAAAAAAAACCCCAAAAACCCCAACCCCAACAATTTAAGTAACCTTATATGATTAAAACAGTTTTTATTTTCATTTTATTTTAAAACAATGGGCATATTTAATATAATTTTGGTGTTTGCCTGCGTGGCACCGTGGACTGTGGCTGAAATATTTACATCCATGGCACAGCTCGAGGTATCACTGCACGCAGAAAAGGATCTCGCCTATGCACTTAGATTATACATACAGAATGAAGAAGCAAGATTAAGCAAATTAAAAAGGTAAAATTTTGCATATTTTTTTTCTTACTATAGTTAATAATAATAATAATATCAACAGAAATAATGCCAAAAAAAAAAAAAAAAAAAAAATAACATTGACAGTTATGATTATGGCGTTAGCGGATGATGAAACAAATAATTACACAATAATCATGCAAACTTAGGATGGTAATGTTGATGGTGTTAAACCATGATATTTATAAAATGTATCTTCAGCTTGTGAAACTGAGGCAAACAACAGTGTAGAGATGCATGGGCGGAGAAACACGGTGAGGCTAGCTTTACCAAGGAGTGTGTACGTCATACACAATACAACCAGTCACGAAACGTTCAAAGTGATCACCATCCTTAAAGGTATACCTGTCTAATCAGACGTACATAAATAAGACAGAGAATATTCAGAATTCTAAACTACACACTTGCCACTGCCAGGTTTCCCACAAAAAATAGATGCACGCAAAAATGACGAAAGACAAAAAGAACAGTGTGCTTCGGAGGAAGCGACGATTACCCTCGGTTACTGAGCAACCTGTTTAAGGTTGTCTCGATGGTCGAACGGTAACATTTAAATGTCTAATACTGTGGTGTGATCGACTGTTTTTTTAATACTGTGTAATTGTGTCATAATCCATGACAGTAAAACTAGGACAGGTAATCTCGTCTTGACAGTTCGGTGGAAATAAAGTGGATTGGTACCCACCTCTATTTTTTAATTATTAGTTCTAAGTGAACGATGGTAGTTTATAATGTTTAACTACTAGGATTTAAAGGGTTAAGCGCTAAACGCTATGCTAAACATGGTCCAGTAACAACAATAACAAATAATAATAATAATAAAAAAAAATAACAACAGCAATAATAACAAAACTATTATTTATTATTATTAGAAAAACATAACGCTGACAAACACTAAAGCAAACACGAACAGTATCACAGTATTATAGCAATGATAACAATTTCACAGTACTATATCAACTATAACAACAAGATCACTGTACTCTAGCAACTGTAACAACACTAAACAATACAATAAAAAAAACCCATAAACTATACTATAAAGGAAGTATTAAATATCACAAGTACAAACTTAAGTAATGAGATTTCATATATAGCCCGTAATATAGCATGGTATTAGATGCAGCTCTTTTTGTTCTTTTCGTGTACTTTAGCCGTCTAACAGCTCATGCATATCCCCTGTCCAAACTATCCCTGGGGTTAAAGAGTACTAGACTGTTTACACCTAGAATGTATTCTGGCTGCTCCCACAGAACTGGTTTATAAAAACACTAAATATTTTCAGAGTTCAAGATCTTTTTACACTTCAAGAATTAAAATTATGTTACAAACTATAACAAAGTATGGATCAGACATACATTTTTTGTAAACATCCGAACATTTACATGTATTATTTTTGTTTTGTTTTACTGAGCTTTTCATTCAGTGCAAACGGATATGCTGATTTGGCAAATAAATGATCCAAACCATTTTCTTGTTTATTGATAAATGATCTAACAAAACTTATAATTATATCTAAACGCTTGTTAGTGTTGTATTTTTGTTTGTTACAACACTGAAGTGATCCGAGTCATTCTCAAGATCCTATGTGAATTGTGTGTGGCCTAAACTGACTGTATCATGTCATTCATGTTATCTTCTTTGAGTATAATGGGCATTTAAATAGGGACCAACTTATGAGTAATACAAGAGCGTATAATCTGTAAGTCAAAATATTCCCCGGAACATAAAGAGCTATTTTACACCATGGGGTAGACCAAGAATAGTCTGGCGAGGATTTAATCTTGTCTGTTTCACTGGTATCTGATGATATCTTCGTACAAACTTAATTAAGATGGTGCCGGTGTAAAATAATATTTGTTCCCCTAGGTCACATAGAACATGAGTTTGTTTATTCTCACCGTCATAATCACTGGTGTAAATCAAAATGAAGGGTCTCATCAGTTGTTTTACTTCGACACTTCAGGTTCAAAGAGACGACTTAGGTCCAGACATTTTGACAAAAGCTGTGTTCTTGTAGAACATTAATTTAAAAGACTGAGACACAAAATGCAACATATTTCTAAAAGAGGACATTCATAGGCCTGCAGTAAGTTATCGATAATAAAAAAAAAAAATTATCAATGAAAAATGGATTTAGGGATGAATGTTTTCATCATCATTTCAAAAAAGGTGTTTTCAAGATGGGAGTTGTGTTCAAGTACCCAGACAAATATATCCCCCAGTTATATCTTTAATTGTGTTTGTATGAATCCCTATTTGCAGTGGTGTTTAGTCACGTTTCAAATGATACCCCCAGTATACAGTAATTACAACAAAGAGAATTCAGAACTATTCCTTAAAAAATAATAAGGGTGTGTGGGGGGATACATATTTATATAAAGAGCTATTTTACACCATGGGATAGACCTAGAATAGTCTGGCGAGGATTTAATCTTGTCTGTTTCACTGGTATCTGATGATATCATCGTACAAAACTTAATTTAGATGGTGCCGGTGTAAAAGAATATTTCTGATCTCATTCATAGGCCTGCAATAGGGTTATCGATAATAAAAAATGATCAATGGATTTAGGGATGAATGTTTTCACCTTCATTTTAAAAAAGGAAAATCCCTGTTTTCAAGATGGGAGTAGTGATCAGGTACACATCTACAATTATAATTGTGTTTATATGAATCTCTATTTGCAGTGGTGTTTAGTCAGTTTTAATTGCTACCCACAGTATAGAGTAATTACAACAAATAGAATTCAGAACTATACTTGAAAAAATAATAAAGGTGTGGGGAAACAAATATTCATAAGGGGAATACAAACATTCTTTCCAAGTGGAATAACTGTTTTGGGGGAACAAATATTGTTTGACACCGGCATTCAAAATTATTTGAAAAGGAGTTGTGAAAGAAAAGTCTAAGAATTCCTGCTTTAAATTACTTAGCATTTGTTTCTGGCTATCGTTTTATAAATGCTAAAAACATGCTGACATAATAACATATATATCAATAATAAGACATTTGGATCCTAAGAAGAATTCCTTCTATGTTTGGAATGAATTCATGTACACTCTTACAGTGAACCTTCGACATAATTATTACTGAAGCATACATTACATATCAATAAAGGCAAACACTTCAAAACAAAATATTAATATATCTGTAATAATTACACATATAGCACAAACAAAACTGAAATGTCTACAATAATCAAATATGTTAATACTAAGTTAATTCTACTGTTGTTCTATCAGCTTGCGGCGATGGTTATGGACACTGTACTGAAGTAGGAAAAACAATCAAGAAAGGATGTATGGAACTGAAGTGTCTCAGGGAAATTTCTAAATGTGGCCTTGTTCCATTTAAAGGAGGTGAGTATTTCAGTTTATATAATTACCTCTCATTAAAGAAAAAAACAAAAAAAAAAAAACCACCTAGTTATCTGTACTTGTGAAGAAGAAGAAGAAAAAACCAAATATTTTTTGGTATGATTTGTTAGACTATTATAACAGTGAAATGTTTGTATCTAGAACAACAGTAGTATATTAGTTGTGTTAGAACATGTACATTATAATGTGAGCGTCATAATGATATGACCTTATTTTCGTTCTGTATTGTGTTTACCTTTGTTTATAAATGTTTACCATTTGTTATATAACATTGTTTACATGTAATTTTGCATATTTGGTTCAGTAAAATAAAATAAAATAGAGTAAAATAAAATAAAATTAAATTAAAAATTAAATTAATACATAAATAAAATAAAATAAAATAAATAAGGAAACAAACAAATTAATTAATAAATTAATAGATAAATAAATAATAAAATAAATCGATAAAGTGAAATAAAAAATAAGATAAAATAAATAAATTTTAAAAATAAAATAAATTCAAAAAATAAAAAAAAATTAAATTAAATTATATTAAATAAATAAATAAATATAATTCAATAAAATAAAATAAATATATAAAAACTGAAATAAAATGCAATGAAATGAAAAAGTAAATAAATAAAATAAAATAAAATAAATAAATAAATAAATAAATATATAAAATCAAATAAAATGAATAGCAAATAATTAAAAAAAAAAAAAAAAAAATAATGAAATATAAAATAAAATAAAAGAAATATAAAAAAATAAAAGAAATTTAAAAAAAATAAAAGAAATTAAATTAAATTAAATAAATAAGAAATTTCTTTTTTTGCTGTTACCGTTTATGAATACAGTTTTCCAGCGTTTTCCCCTTCTTTATCTTCGGCTGGAATCACTGTTTTCAGTTCATTTGGAAGACCAGATCCATTTGGAATATGTTTGTTCTTATTATGTATGGTAATCACTATATCATCACCATCAACAGCAATGGTCTGGTCAGCAGTGTTTCTGTTTCTGTTTCTGTTTCTGGAATTCTGTCCAACACGATGATCTTCATCTGTTTCACTTATTTCCTGACATGACACACTTCCAGAACTTCTTCTGTAGTGTTTTCTATTAGTATCAACATCCTCTCCTTCTTTTTCATCACTGCTGCAGTGGATGTTCCCGTTGGGAACTGCCTGACACAAAGTTGTTGTATCTGTGTCCCCAGCTCCATCTCCTGCCTCAGTCTGAGATTCAGCACACCCGTTCTGCAACACCATCTTGTTCCCTAGAAATATTAAAACTGAATATACTCATATCTTTTATTAGTCACTTGTGTAACTCCATGAGAAAAAACAAAACAACAACAACCAAATAAATAAATAAATAAATTTAAAAAATAAAATAAAATAAATAAATATTAAAACGAAAGTGAAATAAACTTTGTTAAAAATATAAGAATATATTAGTAAGAAATTACTGTTTCATTGTACAACTCATACAAATCACATGTCATCTACAAATTTTACATAGCATTAATGTTATTCTCATAATTACTCTGAAATTCACGTAATAGCATAAGTCAGAAATTGTTATGAACTGAACAAAAATTAATATTTTACAGCAGCGAGACAGCAAGACGTTAAAGAAAATATTTTACACAAAATAATTTTGTTTGTTCAAATTAACATTAGTGATCTTCATTTCACCTTAATGTAGGGCTTTACTTTGACGGTATGAACAAGTGTATCTCCTATGACAACTTTTTTTTAATGACAACTAATCTTTGCTAATGATAAAGTATTACAATAAAGATGTATTGTAATTTTCTGCCTTTATTTGCATCAATAATGATCACATTATTTCGTTTGATGAGGACTGATTTGTTGTAAGTTGTCAGAAAAAGATTTCCTGTATCCAAATTAGCATGGACTCATACTTTAGATTGTATGGATAAGACCAGTATGATTCAATAATTATTATTTCCTGCATTTATGTATGTATCTGTACATATGTATATGTATATATACATTGGCAAATGAGTAAGTGAATGATGCATGCATGAGTGAGCGAGTGAAAAAATTAACATATTATTATGATCAAGCTATTTTCAAGTATGCTTGTCACAGTAAAACAGACTATGGCAGATAATAAAAAAGCAGCAATATTCATTAAATACATTTAAATACAAAAAGTAATTAATGGGAAGTCATTAGACTCAAACATTTGGGAAATCTTACAATTACATTCAAACATTAGGGAAATCATACAAATAGACTCAAATATTTTTTATAATTCACTCAAAATATATGTATGCAGGTAGCTATCCAGTTACACATGCATTTGCAAAGGTAAGAAATGTAGCAGATCATATGCTAGTTCTGGACCAAGAACATGATACTATATCCATTCTTTATTATTAGGAAAAAACTGGTTAGAAGAAACAAATAAAATACTGAAAGAATACACAGTGGATTTTGACCACTGATTGATGTGTAACAAGAAATTTATATACTTTGACAGAATTGAAATTAATCTGACTTGAAACATATGCAGTGTGTGTGTGTGTGTGTGTGTGTGTGTGTGTGTGTGTGTGTGTTTTCAGACTTCGATAACTGGAAATATAGATATGTGAATTCACCTGCTGTATTTTCTTTTGTCAATAGTTCTGTTTCTTCTTCTTTAGTTTTTTGTTCATGTTTGTTTTTGCTCAGTTTTCTCCGTTTTAGGAAAAACACTACACCTGCAATCAATAATGCTGCTGCTGCTGCTATTAGACATGCTATGAAAAGTGCTTTATAAAGGACCTCATTACACTGTGGAAGATCTGAAATAAAAATCACCTTCAGAAACAACATGCAAAAATGTATACATACTTTCATACAAACCCATATGGATGCATACATACTTTCGTACACACACACACACACATTAACACATATACATACCCTAACACACATGCACACACTAATGCACACACTAACGCACACATGCACGCATACACACTATACATACATACACACACAAACATATATACAAACACACATAGATACAAACATACAAACATACATTTATCGTCATATACACATCCAGACAAAAACATATATTCACATACACACACATATATACATAAACACATTTATTATTTTGTGGCTGTAATAATAACGAGCCTTACCTTTCATGTTCTGTTTAACAAGGAAATCTGAAACAAAAAACAAAAAAATAATAATCTGGTGAAATAAACAGAGAAAAGTTGTATGTGTAACTTTGTGTAGATCTATGTGACTATTTATTTTGTTTTTTATTTTTATTTATTTATTTATTTATTTATTTATTTATTTTATTTATTTATTTATTTATTATTTATTTTAATTTTATTTATTTATTTATTTGTCAAATAACAAGACACATAATAAGAATGTTACAGTACTGTTATAAAATATAGTATCATTTAGCCTAGAAAGACCTGCTTTATAGACACATTTTAAAACATACACATAGCAAAACATTTCTTATTTTAGCTAATAAAACACATAATCATTCATAAATATTCAAACGCACGCTACACACCCGCACTAACACATATACATACCCTAACACACTTGCACATACTAACACACTATACATACATTCGCACAAACTTATATACAAACACAGATACATACAAATGTACAAACATACATATATCCTCATAAACACATCCAGACAAAAACATATATTCACACACACACACACACACACACACACACACACACACACACACACACATGCACAGATATACTTACACACATTTATTATTTTATGGCTGTAATAATAATGAGTCTTACCTTTTGTTGTCTGATTAACAAGGAAATCTGAAACAAAAACAATAAAACCAAAAATAATCTGGTGAAATAAACACAGAGAAAAGTTGTATCTGTAACTTTGTGAAGATATGTGACGATTTATTTTGTTTTTTATTTATTTATTTATTTATTTATTTATTTATTTATTTATTCATTTATTTGTCAAATAACAAGACACATAATAAAAATGTTACAGTAGTGTTATAAACTATAGTATCATCTAGCCTAGAAAGACCTGCATTATAGAAACATTTTAAAACATACAAAACCAAAAATATTTCTTATCAGAACCTTTATAACTAATAAAACACAAACACATACTCATGCATAAATATTCAAACACACAGAGATACCAACACACAAAGACACTTACACAACACACCAACACACACATACACACACCTACCTACCTACCTATACAGAAACGAGTACAATGTTTAGGGAAATCTAAATGTGTTGAGTTGCACTGATCACTGATGTCTTTGCAGTAATAGCACCTGTCATCTTCAGGTACACAGTACTGTTCTATCTCATCACATATATCGTGGCCACATCTAAATGTTTTTCCTGTTGTCATCTTGATTACGTCTGAAAATAAAACTATACTGTTATTATTTCTCTAAATTCCAGTTAAAGAGTATAGATGGTTATGCGAAAATAATTACATACATACATACATACATATATAAAAAAAACAGCTGAAGATAATTATCTTCAGCTGTTTTTTTTTTTGGGAGGTGGTATTTTTATTTATTTATTATTTATTTAGTGTTGTCACACAAACTGTAGCTATCAGTACATCATGTATGCATCGATGTCATGGCTGCAGTGACGAATGGAAAAATGGCGGCGACTTTGTTATGAAGGACGGTACGCCAGTCAAAACAGTAACATAAATATAAATAATTTTATCATATCATTTAGCAGGCCACAGGTAAGCGCTTTAAGTGGTTACAAGTAAATCAGGTTTAACCTCACTGTGCCCGCAGTCTGTAGAAATTAGTAAGGGATAAGTCGGGGGTCTTGGCCTTCCTACAAAACACTGCAGAGCTGTCTGGTCCCCGGCTGAATGCTTATATCTCTGTAGTCAGTGTTACTAAAGTGAACACTTACTCAGAATGCAACTTGTTTTCAGGTTTGCGGACTACGTCACCGAGCAGTGGATTCAATCTCCCGACACAAAAGTCAGGAACCATTTCGAAACAAATGTGCCAGTAGTACGAATCGCTTCGAGAGATGACATTCAAAACTGAAGATGATATGCAGCAGTTATCCCAACAATTTTGAATTCATAAATATGATTAAGAGAGAGGACAGGCCTTTGTTGAAGCTACAGTTTTACAGTTTCGATCTGGTGGAAGGTTGGCAACTTGACTTTGACAGACATCTACAGCAAAGGCTCCTCTAGACAGGACAGAAATCTGCAACAGAATATGCTGATTCCATCTCCCGTTTTGTTGGACTGTAAAATGTTAGTTCATTGTTGATCTTTTGGGAAATTAACTTTACTAAAGTGTAATCCCCTACTGTGACCCCGTGTGTCATTTTTATGAGAAACAGTAGTAAACTATTAAAGATCAAAATAAGCGATTAATTAATTTATTTAACATATTCGGTATAATTTATATTTGTAAAACATTGTTTTTATTTATTTATTTATTTATTTATTTTTTTTTTTTTTTTTTTTTTTTTTTTTTTTTTTTTTTTAAAGTTTCTTTACGAAATGTAAAAAAATTTATTTTGCCGTGTCATCATTTACCCTAGTTATCCTCACAACGTTCATATTTCATATATAGATTATGCAGACAGTATGCAGGTAATTAATTCTACACAATATTTTTAATAATTTACAGGTGACACTCGATTTCACAGAGCAATAGAGTTAACACAAGTCCGGAAAATACAAAAGTCTGGGAAATAAATATTAACCCTCAAATTTACCAATACATTAAAGTTTAGTAATTTTACCTACCTGGATGATTTTCTTTCCTGTAATTATTTCCTTTAGTGTTCACTTTCGACTTAAAGAATCAGTTAAGCTGAAGAGTATTCCGAAGAATATTTGAATACACCCTCAACAGGATAACTTAAGAGTGTAACGTAGAGCCAAGGTTTATTCAGACAAAATAATCACGTGTCACGTAAGTGATATAAATAGTTCGGAATTTCCAAGTTAAAAATAAATCCATATCGGATTTAAAAATAATATTTTTTTAACCTCACACAGACAAGGAAGAAAAAAAAGAAGCAATTTGACGGTTTGTTCAGATTTATCTGTCACGTAAGTGATATAAATAGTTCGCAATTTCCAAGTTAAAAATAAATCCATATCGGATTTAAAAATAATATTTTTTTAACCTCACACAGACAAGGAAAAAAAAAAAGCTATTTGACGGTTTGTTCAGATTTATCTGTCACGTAAGTGATATAAATAGTTTGGAATTTCCAAGTTAAAAATAAATTCATATCGGATTTAAAAATTACACACACACACACACACATGAAAAAAAAAAAAAAGGCAATTTGACTTACTTGGATGTGTACTTATTTGCTTTTCTGTAATTATTTCTTTTAGAGTTCACTTTCGACTCAAAGAATCAGTTAAACTGAAGAGTATTCCGAAGAATATTTGAATACACCCGCAACAGGATAACTTAAGAGTATACGTAGAGCCAAGATTTCGTGACAGAAATTACGGCTTGTTTAGATTTATCTGTCACGTAAGAGAGATAAATAGATCGGAATTTCCAAGTTAAAAATCAATCGATACCGGAAATTATAAATTAAAACAAAATAAAAATGTTTAATAAATGTTAATTATTATTATTATTATTATTATTATTAAGCTACATTTTATTTATTTATTTACTTACATTATACTTTTTAAATTATATATAATAAGTACTTCAACTTAACCAAAAAGTACATAGAATAAAGATATTACGAACTATTAAAAAACCTTTTTTCTCTTTCCTTTTAATTCCTTCGTTAAGTATAAAATAATGGCAAAGAAATACTATTTTGTAAGATATTCAGTACATGAGCGTAAGTTAACAAATGATGGTTTTAGGCGAAAAGTGTTAAATTAAAACAAAATATAAATAAATAGATAAATAAATGAAATATTGCAAAAATAACAATAATAGTAACTTTCCTGTCATTAATTCGTTTAGTGTTTACTTTCGATTCAGATAAGCAGTTAAGCTGAAGAGTATTCCGAGGAATATTTGAATACACCCTCAACAGGATAACTTAAGAGTGTATACGTAGAGCCAAGATTTATTCAGACAAAATAATCACGTGTCACGTAAGTGATATAAATAGTTCGGAATTTCCAAGTCAAAAATAACTCTATATATATATAATATAAGTACTTCAAGATAATCACAAAGTACATAAAATAAAGACGTTATGAACCATTCAAAAAGCATTTTATTTTATTTTTATTTGTATTTATTTATTTATTTACCGTCTCTCACTGATTATAAAATACTGGCATAGAGATATTATTTTGTAAGATATTCTGTGCATGATCATAAGTTAACAAATTATGATTTTAGGTGAAAATTGGTAATGTAAATAAATAAAATATTGCAATAATAACAGTAATAATAATAAACATCTAAACAAATTTACAAAAAGTTACATAAAAAATAATAAATAAATAAATAAATAAACAAGAAAGAAAGAAAGAATGAAAGAGAAAGAAAAGAAAATCCAGTCATTGCGTCTGCAAATATAAATAACATTGATTACATATATCTACATTTTCATATGATTTAAAATAAAAAAATAAATAAATAAAAATAAAATAAAATAAAATAAAATAAAAATAAAAATGTAGACTACGTTGGGTATAGTTATGGGTGAATTGTAAAATGTATTGTTAGCTTGATGGAAATTGGATTGAGAGAGGACTGCCGCCTTCGTATAGTTGAACACAGAATAAGCTAATAGTACGTAGAGGCAAGGTTTCAAGCGGAAAATGACGTGTGTTCAGCTTTATTCAGACAAAATAATCACGTGTCGCGTTAATCACAAAGTACATAAAATAAAGACATTACGAAACATTACGAACCATTAATACATTTTTTGCTTTAATTATAAAATAATGGCATATAGATATTACTTTGTAAGATATTCAGTACATCAGCATAAGTTAACAAATGATGGTTTATGTCAAAATAGTAAATTAAAAATATTATGAAATATAAAATATTGCAATAATAACAATAATAATAATAGACATCTAAAAACATTACAAAAAGTTACAATATAAATAAGAAAAAATAAGAAAGAAAGAAAGAAAGTTAAAAGGAAAAGAAAGCCAGTCATTGCATCTGCAAATAGAGCTACGGGACAGATAACATTGATTACATATGATTACATATTTTCATATGGTTCAAAATAAAAAATAAAAAAAAAAAAATAAAAAAAAAATAATAAAATGATTCAAAATAAAATAGAAATATGTTTATAAAACATAATATAACAATCTGTCCTATACCGCTCAATTTTCGGATATAAATTTTGGTTTTCCATTTCTGTTTTTAAAGTAGAGACTGGATAAGAAATTAGAGGAGGAAAATAATTATGTCGTTAACAAACTTATGGGAGGGTTGAGAGATTACATTATCACCGATTTTCCTGTATAACATGCAATATTGCTTTTTCATACACAGATAGTTAGATAGTTAGATAGATAGAAAGATAGATAGCCACATAGACAGAGAGATAGATAGATTTGAATTATTTGCTCACAATTCTCAGCTTTTGTTGATGAAGTTCATTACTACTGTTGCTACTACTACTACTACAACTACCACAACCACTATTATTACTGATGCTACTGCCATCATCACTTCCATTATTTATGTTTTACTTTAAATATTATTCCTCTTATTCTTCTGTTGTTGTTGTTTTGTTTTGTTTTGTCTTTTTAATTTATTAATTAATGATTTCCTTTACATGTAGTTTATAGAAATTATAATCTTTCTTTGGTGATTAGAAAAATGTAGTATAAATATATTCTTTATACTTCCAAGTTACGTTTTTGCAGTCCAGTGTTAATTTGTAATGAGTTATATCAACAAAAGAAAAAAAACTACTATTAGTCCGCCATATATTATTATTATTATTATTATTATTATTGTTAAACTTTGGTATGAAAGACCGTTCGCCTATCAAAACATTAATATAAGTATAAAGAATTTTATCACACCCTTTATCAGACCCACAGGTAAGCTTTAATAATTAACACTTGTGTTGTTACAGGTTTAACCTCACTGTGCCCGCAGTCTGACATACGCCTACAGCAAATGTTCCTCTTGACATGGCAGTAATCTGCAACAGAATATGCTGATTTCATCTCCCATTTTGTAAGAGTGTAAAATGTTAATCCATTGTTGGTCTTTTGGAAAATAAACTATACTGTAATCCACTACTGTTTTATCATTGACTGCTTAAGTAATATATAACAATAGGTTCGGGCACAGTGAGGTGACCCCATACGTCATTGTACGAAATAAGAGATTACAAAGAAACAATACACTATTAAAGATCAAGATAAACGACCAATTTATTTATTTAATATAGTTAGTACTATTTATATTTATAAAACATTTTAAAATTATTATTTTATTATTGTTTATTTATTTATTTATTTATTTATTTTATTTTATTTTGTTTTATTTTATTTTATATTATCAATATTATTTATTTATTTTTATTACTTTTAAATATTTTTTTTTAAATTTCTTTCGAAAATATAGAAAATGTCACAAATATTAAGACTTGACTTTTAACTTTATATATATATATATATATATGAAATAATAATAAAATTTAAAAACAACTATAATTATCTGCATATATTTATAAAACATTCACAAAAACAATAAATAAATATGTATGTATGTATGTATGTATATAAAACATTAAACATCTTAGATGTTACATTAAGGGTAACAAGATGCTTTAATGGCCACCTAACGAGGAATTTAAACGCTAAATTGACAGCAGTCTGTATAAATCAATAAGTCTATTTATCCACAAGAGAAATAAACACAACACAAGTTAAGATACAAGTTAATTATTTAATTATAATCTAGAGGTGACTTGATAATAATACTCTATATAATCAATACAACATATATTTAAGTAATTTTGTTTAATAACACGAGTAAGGCCATACGGGGAACAAAGATAAAATAAGAATCTACACGGAGGACAGATTAAACAATTAAAATTTTAGGTATAATAAATTTTGTTGACACAGGTTAAATGCACATTACACCCTACCAAAATAAGAATAGACAAATGCTTACCATAGTCGTCCGTAAAGACAATGTAATTTCAGAAACATTGGTTTCCCCGCCTGACTGTGCTCTCGTGTTGGCCTTTTCCTTCTCTGCTTAATTACAGACTGAACAAAAATTAACGTGCTAATCAGTGCAGGCTGTTGTGAAGCAGTCCACGACAGCCCCTCTTTCTGACGGGCCAGAGGGCCTGTGTGTCGCAGAAAAGAGTTTGGGGAAGGAAAGAGAAAGGACAAAAGAGAGAGTCGAGCAGATGGAATCGTAACGAACTCGTTATTGTTGTTTTCGTTCAGTTTGTTCTTTTCATAACCAGATTCGTGACGGTCAGGTCCTATTTGCTGTTCAGCTCTTGGGCGCTCTTGATATTTTCATCTCCTTGCTGGCTGTTTCTTTATCATCCAGCATATCCCAGATTTCTTTAACTTTTTTATTATTATTATTTTTAACTTATTCATTTATTTTGATTAGTTTAATCAACTAGTCAATTAATTCGTAAATCAGCAGATCCATCAGCTGCTCAACCAGTCAATCTGTAAGTGAATTAATTTGTTTATTTATTGTTATGGTTTTGTATAAGGTGTGTTTGCCTATTTGATTGATTTTTTTAATAGTGCGTAATGCCTCATAATCCATGACAGTGAAATAAGGACAAGTAATCTGTTCACTGAACATTAAATTTGTCTCGTCGGTACTGACCCCATTGAAAAGTGAAATAAAATTAAATAAAATGTTAAGCGAACTTTGATATCTTTATCATGCTTAAAGTCTAGGAGTGAAAGGGTTAAGAGCTAAACGCTACCGTACACATTGTGCAACAACAACAACAAATACTAATAATAACAACAATAACAATAACAAAAGGAACAATAACAAGCAATAATAACAAATAATAAAGCTATTCAAACTTTATTTATTATAATTAAAAAAACATAAAGCTAACAAAGTAAAGGAAACACGAATAGTATCACAGTTCTATAACAATTATTACAACAATAACAACAGCAATACAAAACATGAACTATATCACAAAAGAAGAATTAAATATCTCAAGTTTTTGATCTTTTCGTGTACTTTAGCAGTCAAACAGTCCAAGATACATACCACCCACCTGTCCAGACTATCCCTGGAGTGCTACACTGTTTACACCTAGAGTATATTCTGGCTGCTCCCAGAGAACCAGTTTATAAAAAAGCTAAATATTCTGAAAGTTCAAGATCTTTTTACACTTCAAGAATTAAAATTATGTCACAAATTATAACACAGTATGGATCAGACATACATTTTATGAAAACTTCCGAATATTTACTTGTATTATTTTTATTTGTTTTACTGAGCTTTTGACTCAGTGAAATGGATATGGTGATTTGGCAAATAAATGATCTAAACCATGTTCTTGTTTATTGATAAATGATCTAACAAAACCTATAATTATATCTAAACGCTTGTTACAACACTGAAGTGATCTGAGTCATTCTCAAGATCCTATGTGAATTGTGTCTGGTCTAAACTGACTGTATCATGTCGTTCATATTGTTGTTTTTTGTTGTTGTTTTTTATCTTTCAGTATAATGGACAGTTAATGAATAACACAGGAACGTATAATCTGTAAGCCAAAATATTCACTGGAATATAAAGAGCTATTTTACACCATGCTCAAGGATAGTCTGGTGGTGATACAATCTGGTCTGTTTCACTGGTATCTGATGATATCATAATACTAACTCTATTAAAATGGTGCCGGTGTAAAAGAATATTTGTTCCCCTGCAAACCTATATTTATTCCCCAGGTCATATAGAACATGAGTTTGTTTATTCTCACCGTCATAATCACTTGTGTGGTTTAAAATGAAGGGTCTCATCAGTTGTTTTACTTCATATTTCAGGTTTTTGTTGTTGTTTTTAGGTCCAGATGTTTTGACAAAAGTTGTGTTCTTGTAGCACATTAATTTAAAAGACTGAGGCACAAAATGCAACATGTTTCTAAAAGAGATCATTCATAGGGTTGCAGTAAGATTATCGATAATAAAAAACAAATTATCAATGATAAATGGATTTAGGGATGAATCTTTTCACCTTCATTTTAAAAAAGGGATTAACTTGGGAGTAGTGATCAGACAAATGTATCCCCCAGTTATTTTTTCATCTATGATTTTAAATAAGCTTCTAAGAATCTCTAATTTGAATTTGTGTTTAATCAGTTTCAATACACAAACACTGCATACAGTAATTACTACAAATAAAATCCAGAACTACATCTGAAAAAAATCCAGAAAAGTTCTTAGGGGAAATGATCAAATATTCTCTGACACCAGCATTCAAAATTATGTGAAAAGAGTTGTGAAAAAAAAAGGGCTAGGAATTACTCCTTTACTTCACATTTGTTTCTGGCTTTCATTTCATATATACCAAAAACTACCTGACATAATAACATGCATTTCAAAAATACAATCTTATTGAGATCCAAATGAGATTTCTTCGCGTTTGGAATGAAGTGAGACGTTAGACATAATCACTACTGAAGCTGACATTACACATCAATAAAACCTCAAAACAAAATATTAATATATCTATAATAATTACACATATACATAGAAAATACGATTTCTCCCCATGTTTTTGGAATGAATTCATGTACACTCTTACAGTGAACCCTCGACATAATTAGTACTGAAGCACACATTATATACTGATAAGCCAAACACTTCAAAACAAAATATTAATATATAATAATAATACACATACCACAAACAAAACTGATATGTCTACAATAATCAAATATGTTAATACTAAGTTAATTCTACTGTTGTTCTATCAGCTTGCAGTGATGGTTATGGACACTGTACTGAAGTAGGAAAAACAATCAAGAAAGGATGTATGGAACTGAAGTGTATCAGGGAAATTTCTAAATGTGGCCTTGTTCCATTTAAAGGAGGTGGGTATTTCTATTTATATAACTATTCTATATCAAATGGTGATATCATCTACCTGATTAAGTTTCTTTATATTTTGACTTTTGCAAATATTATTCATCTGGCATGTGTTGGGTTTTTTTGTGTTTTTTTGTGTTTTTTTTTTTTTTTTTGCCATAATGAAATAAATAAAATAAAATAAAATA
>CM022679.1:13542023-13575944 GCA_012295275.1 Chrysomallon squamiferum
GCTGCAGCTGATAATAATACTGCTGCTATTAGACATGCTATAGAAGATGATGTATAAAGGACCTCGTTATTCTCTGGAAGATCTGAAATACAATCAAAATAACTTTGTAACATCACCTTTAGAAAAAACTATAAATTTAGCCATTTTTATCAAGCAAACTCGACTGCTGCCTTAGTACGTATGCATATACAAACATACACACATACATACATACAAACATACACACAAACACACACACATATTCACTGCCATAAAATATATACATACATTCATACATAGACATCCACACACACACACATACATATATAAATAATCACAAAAACATACATACAAGCAGACATACATGCATACATAAACACTGCCGTAATACATACATACATACATACATACATACATACACACGTACATACATACATACATACATACATACATACATACATACATACATACATACATACATACATACATACATACATACATACATACATACATACATACATACATACATACATACATACATACATACATACATACATACATACATACATACATACATACATACATACATACATCCTCATATTTACAGGGTTGTTGTATGGCCGAACGGTAACGTCGTCTCCATTCGGAGTGCGAGCGAATGGGTGCCATACGTTCGAGTCTCGTCAGCGGCATCTGACGGGTTTGTGAGGTTGTGATTGAGCTTTATCCTGCTGTGCCATTGCGTTTCCGAATATTGTCTATGTGCAAAGTCTATTCAGACGTACACAGAATATTCAAAATCCTAAACTACAAACATACATAATACATACATACAAACATACATAATACATACAAATATACGTACGTACGTGTATACATATATACATACATACATACATACACATACTCACAGATATGCACACACAAGCATTAATAATAATAAGCCTTACTTTCTGTTCTCTGATTGCCAAGGAAATCTGAAACAAAAGCAAGAAATAAATATAATCTAGTGAAATAAACACAGAGAAAAGTTGTTACGGTGTATAAAATGAGATCAAAAACACAAGAGTTGTAGCTGTAACTTTGTGAAGATCTGTGTATTTATTTATTTATTTGTTTATTTGATTGTTTGTCTGTTTATTTATTTATTTATTTATTTATTTATTTATTTATTTATTTATTTATTTATTTATTTGTTAAATAACAAGACACATAATAAAAATGTTACAGTACTTTTATAAAATATAGTATCATTTAGCCTAGAAAGACCTGCTTTATAGAAACATTTTCAAACATACAAATAGCAAAAATATTTCGTATTAGAAACCTTTATAACTAATAAACACACACACACACACACACACACGTACACACACACACTCATTCACAAATATATAGCCAAAGGACCAATGCACCCTATAATATACATTACATGATCAACTTTAAGTCAACTTGAATCCTTTGAGATTAACTTAGAAAATGTTTTTTTTAATGAAAATATTCCTATGCCTGTGTTTTTTAATTCTTAAACACACACACACACACACACACACACACACACACACACACACACACACACAGACATATACATATTACGTACATGCATTCATACATACATATAACCACATAAACATACGTAGATATATAGACACATACACACACACACACACACACACAGACAGACACACACACAAGCTTAGATATACACACAATAACATTTATAATTTTTTGGCTGTAATAATATTAAGCTTTACCTGTCTTTGCCTGATTACCAAGGAAAGCTGAAACAAAACCAAAATACAAATATGATCTGTGGAATAAGCACAGAGAAAAGTTGCTACTCTGTATAAAATGAGATTAAAAACAAAAAACTTGTAACAGTGAAAATCTTTGTGTTTATTTGTTTGTTTGTTTATTTATTTATTTACCTACTTATTTATTTATTTGTTTGTTTAATTGTTTGTTTCGTGGATTGTCTGTTTCTTTCTTTCTTTCTTTCTTTCTTTATTTATTTATTTGTCAAATAATAAGACACATAAAAAAATCGTGACAGTAGTGTTATAAAATATAGTATCATCTAGCCTAGAAAGACTTGCATTATAGAAACATTTTAAAACATACACATAGCAAAAATATTTCTTATTAGAAACCTTTATACACATACTCATGCATAAATATTCAAAAACATACATGCGGATACTAACACACAAAGGACACACCCACACATATACATACAACAAAACACATACACACACACTCACATACATACATACACACAACTGCATACAGAAACACACACAAACATACATGCAACTAAACATACACACACAAACTCACATACATACATACATACACATCTACCTACCTTTACAGAAACGAGTACACTGTTTAGGGAAATCCAAACGCATTGTGAAGCACAAATCACTGATGTCTTTGCAGTAATAGCACCTGTTGTCTTCAGGAACATAATACTGTTCTAGCTCATCACATTTTTCAGGGTCAAATCCAAACGTTTTTCCAGCTGTCATCTTGTCTCTGTCTGTTGGAAGGCTGGCAACTTGACTTTGACATATGGCTACTGAAAATGCTCCTAATAACAGGACAGACATCAGCAACAGATTCTGTCTTCCATTTTGATGGACTGGAAAATGTTAGTTCATTGTTGGTCTTTGGGGAAATAAATATTCTATAATCCCCTTCTGTTTTTTCATTTTGCTATCACTTATTTATTTTTATCATTCTTTCTGTATTTATTTATTTATTTACTTATTCATTAATTTATTAATTTATTATTATTATTATTCATATTATTATTATTATTATTCATATTATTATTATTATTATTATTATTATTAATGATTTATTGATTTTTTCTATTTTTAAAAAGTTTCTTTAGAAAACATAGAAAATATTATTTTGCCGTGTCATTATTTACCCTAGATATTAATTGTAAAATTTACTCTTATCTTGACGGAATAAATTAATAATACCTGGAGGCATGTCGGTAGTGACGGTATTTTCAGATTTATCTAAAAAGAAAAGAATCGCATGTCTCGTAAATGATATAAATTTCTAAGTTAAAAATAAATCCATATCGCAAATTATAATTTTTATCTTTTACATTTTTTTTTAATAGATATTAATTATTATTATTATTTCTATATTTTATTTCTTTATTTCTTTATTTATATTACTTCTTAATTATATATATATATATATATATCATAAGTTCTGTAAATTAATCACAAAGTATAAAAAATTCAAAAGCTTGTTTTTTTTATCCTTTTTTTTTTTTCGTTTCTTATTAATTATAAAATAATATCACAGAGATATTATTTTGCAACATATTCAGTACATGAGCATAAGTTAACAAATGATGGTTTTAGAAAATTGTTAAATTAAAAATATACTATAAATAAATAAATAAATAAAATATTGCAATAATAGCAATAATAATAATAAACATCTAAAAAAAAATAAAAAATATAGGAAGAAAGAAATAAAGAAAAGAAAATACAGCTTCGGGGCAGATAACTTTGATTACTCATATGTACATTTTCATATAATTTGAATAAAATAAAATAAATTAAAATTAAAATTAAGATTAAATAAAATTAAAATATATAACAAAATGATTCAAAATAAAATAAAAAATATGTTAACAAAATAAAATATAATAATCTGTCCTATACTGCTCAATTTTTTCGTCATAAATTTTGGTTTTCCATTTCTATTTTTAAAGTAGAGCCTGGATAAGAAATTAGAGGAGGAAAATAGTTATGTCGTTAACAAACTTATGGGAGGGTTGAGAGACTATAGTATCACCGATTTTCCTGTATAACATGCAATATTGCTTTCTCATAGATAGATAGATAGATAGATTTGAATTGTTTGCTCACAATTCTCATTTTTTGTTGATGAAGTTCATTACTACTGTTGCTGCTACTACTATAACTACCACTACCACTACTTTTACTGATGCTGCTGCCATCATCACTTCCATTATTTATTTTTTACTTTAAATATTATTACTCTTATTCTTCTTCTGTTGTTGTTGTTGTTGTTTTCTTTTCTTTTATTAATTAATTTATTGATGCTTTCGTCAATTAATGATTTCCTTTACATGTAGTTTATAGAAATTATAATCTATCTTTGGTGATTAGAAAAATGTAGAATAAATATATTCTTTTTACTTCCATGTTACGTTTTTGCAGTCCAGTGTTAATTTGTAACGAAGTATATCAACAAAAGAGGAAAAATAAAAAATGCTATTAGTCCGCCATATACGCGATGATGTTACTACATCAGATGTGATTAGTTAAAATGGCGGCGTTCAGATGTATTGTTTTATATTGTTTTTACTGAAGAGAAGTTGCCTAAAACAATAAGTTAATAATAACTTGATATCTCTT
Organism: Chrysomallon squamiferum; assembly: GCA_012295275.1. Classification (NCBI taxonomy): domain Eukaryota; kingdom Metazoa; phylum Mollusca; class Gastropoda; order Neomphalida; family Peltospiridae; genus Chrysomallon; species Chrysomallon squamiferum. The sequence goes on from CM022679.1 coordinate 13,546,415, forward strand.
CTCCTTTATCCGCTGTTTTAGTATATTTTTAGTTTCATCAATTTCTGTAGTTATATACAAAGCTCTTGTAAAGGATGTTTACTAAAGGTGGGTGAAAAAATAATATAAGAGATCTAGTGATACAAATTTTATTTTATTTGAATAAATTAATATTTCTGTAACAATCCTTGAAAGTAAGATTATTTTTGTAATGCATATTAAATATTTAATAACATAATGGGAAGCAAAAATTAGCTAGAAATCTGATATCAAAGATACATGTATCTCCTTCAAATTCTAGATACGCACCTAGTGGAGCAGTGGGTGGACTAATAATAGACTTACAGGTTGATTCGCAAACAAGGACTGACACTGACAAACGTTTCCTTATTCTTACATCGTAAAAAGTTGATCGAAAGATAATTATTATTAGTTTCACTTCCATCTCTTTTTTCTTTATCTTTTCTATTATTATTATTATTATTATGATTATTATGATTATTATTATTATTATTATTATTGTTAAACTTTGATATAAAACACCGTTCGCCTATCAAAAGAATAATATAAGTAAAAATAATTTTATCAAACCAGTTATCAGACCCACAGGTACGCTTTAATAGTTAACATTTGTGTTGTTACAGGTTTAACCTCACTGTGCCCGCAGTCAGACATACGCCTAAAGCAAATGTTCCTCTTGACATGGCAGTAAACTGCAACAGAATATGCTGATTCCATCTCCCATTTTGTAAGAGTGTAAAATGTTAATGCATTGTTGGTCTTTTGGAAAATAAACTATACTGTAATCCCCTACTGTTTTATCATTTGCTATCCTTGATTGCTTAAGTAATATATAAAATAATATAATATATGGTGACCCCATACGTCATTATATGAAGTAAGAGATTACAAAGAAACAATAGTACACTATTAAAGATCATGATAAGCGACCAATTTATTTATTTAATATATTCAGTACAATTTATATTTATAAAAGATATTTTTTATTTACATATTTTATTATTGTTTATTTAATTTATTAATTTATGTATTATTATTATTAATATTATTTATTTATTTATTTTTTATTGTTTTTAATTTTATTATTATTATTTTTTTAATTTCTTTCGAAAATATACAAAACGTTATTTTGCCATGTCATTATTTACCTTAGATATTCTCACAACGTTCATATTTCGTAACACATTATACAGACAGTATGCAGGTAATTAATTCTATACAATATTTTTAATAATTTACAGGTGACACTCGATTCCGTAGAGCAATAGAGTTAATACAAAAGTCTGGAAAATCGTGAATCTAAATATTAACCCTCAAATTTACCAAAACATTAAACTTAAGAACACATAACATCTACTTAATACGGTAATATAATAATATAAGAACAACATACAGACAAAAACAAATTAAACAAATTTCATACGGTATATGTTAAGAAAAAGGAAGGAATAAAAATATAGACTAGGTTGGGTATAGTTATAGGTGAATTGTAAAAGGTATTCTTACCTTGATGGAAATTGGATTCAGAAGGGGCTGTCGCGATCGTATAGTTGAACACAGAATAACTTAATAGTACGTAGAGGCAAGGTTTCAAGCGGGAAATGACGTGTATTCAGCTTTATTCAGACAAAATAATCACGTGTCGCGTAAGCGATATAAATAGTTCTATTCTCCAAATTAAAAGTAAATCCGTACCGAAAATTGCACGTCTTTATTTTAGTTTATTTTTATTTTTATTTATTTATTTATTATTTTGTATTTTATTGTTACTCTTTTAATTTCTTTCGAAAATATAGAAAAAGTTATTTTGCCGTGTCATTATTTACCTTAGACATTCTGACAACGTTCATATTTCGTAGACAGATTTTACAGAAAGTATGCAGCTAATTAATTCTATACAATATTTTTAATAATTTACAGGTGGCACTCGATTTCATAGAGCGATAGAGTTAATACAAAAGTCGGTGAAATCGCGAATCTAAACAAAAACACTCAAATTTACCAAAACATTAAACTTAAGACACATAACGTTTATTTAATACGGTAATATAATAATATAAGAACAATATACAGACAAAAACAAATTAAACAAATTTCATACGGTATATGTTAAGAAAAAGGAATTTCCAAATTAATAGTAAATCCATACCGGAAATTATATGACTCTATTTTAATTTGTTATTATTATTATTAATTTTTTAAAGTTTAATTATTATTATTATTGCTTCTTCAAGTTAATCCCAAAGTACATAAAATAAAGACGAAGCATTCAAGAAGCCTTTTTTTCTCTCTCCCCTTTTTCTCTTGTTTTAATTATAAAATAATGGCATAGCGATATTGCTTTGTAAAATATTCAGTACTTGAACATAAGTTAACAAATGATGGATTTATATCAAAATTGTTAAATTAAAAATAGATAAATAGATAAAATATTGCAATAATAACATAATAATAATAATAATAAACATCTAAAAAGATTACAAAACGTTACAATAAAAATAACAAATAAATAAATAAGAAAGAAAGAAGGAAAGAAAGAAGGAAAAGAAAGCCTGTCATTGCATCTGCAAATAGAGCTACGGGACAGGTAACATTGATTACATATGATTACACATTTTCTTATGATTTAAAATAAAATGAAATAAAATTAAATTAAATAAAAATAAATAATAAATAATAAATAATAAAATGATTCAAAATAAAATAGAAATATGTTTATAAAACAGAATATAATAATATGTCCTATACCGCTCAATTTTCGGACATAAATTTTGGTTTTCCATTTCTATTTTTAAAATAGAGGCTGGATAAGAAATTAGAGGAGGAAAATAGTTATGTCGTTAACAAACTTATGAGAGGCTTGAGAGACTATAGTATCACCGATTTTCCTGCATAACATGCAATATTGCTTTTTCATAGATAGATAGATAGATACATAGATAGACAGACAGATAGACAGATAGATACATACATACATACATAGATATATAGATAGATAGAGAGATACATACATACATACACACATTTGAATTGTTTCCTCACTATAAATATATTCTTTATACTTCCAAGTTACGTTTTTGCAGTCCAGTGTTAATTTGTAACGAGTTATATCAACAAAAGAAAAAAAAAAACTGCTATTAGTCCGCCATACATATATATATATATATATATATTATTATTATTATTATTATTATTTTTTTATTATTTTTATTATCATTATTTTTTTTAAACTTTGCTATTAAAGACCGTTCGCCTATCAAAACATTAGTGTAAGTATAAATAATTTTATCAGACCCTTTATCAGACCCACAGGTAAGCTTCAATAGTTTACACTTGTGTTGTTACAGGTTTAACCTCACTGTGCCCGCATCCTCTTGACATGTTAGTAAACTGCAACAGAATATGCTGATTTCATCTCCCATTTTGTTAGACTGTAAAATGTTAATCCATTGTTGGTCTTTTGTAAAATAAACTATACTGTAATCCCCTACTGTTTTATCATTTGCTATCCTTCATTGCTTAAGTAATATATAACAATTGGTTCGGGCACAGTGAGGTGACCCCATACGTCATTGTACGAAATAAGATATTACAAAGAAACAATACACTATTAAATATCAAGATAAGCGACCAATTTATTTATTTAATATATTCAGTACAATTTATATTTATAAAGTATATTTTTTAAATATATATTATTGTTTATTTAATTTATATATTTATGTATTATTATTATTATTATTATTATTATTATTATTATTATTATTATTATTATTATTTATTTATTTATTTACTTTTTTATTTATTTATTTGTATTTGTATCTGTATTTTTATTTTTATTTTTAGTTGATTGATTTTTTCTATTTTTTAAATCTCTTTCGAAAATATAAAAAAAGTTATTTTACCATGTTATTATTTACCTTAGATATTCTCACAACGTTCATATTTCGTAGACAGATTATACAATCAGTCTACAGGTAATTAATTATATACAATTCTTTTAATAATTTACAGGTGACACTCGATTTCGTAGAGCAATACAGTTAATACAGAAGTCTGGGAAATCGCGAATCTAAATGTTAACCCTCAAATTTACCAAAACATTAAACTTAAGAACACGTAACATTTATTTAATACGGTAATATAATAATATAAAAACAATATACAGACAAAAACAAATTAAACAAATTTCATACAATGTATATTAAGAAAAAGGAACAGTAGAAAAATGTAGACTACGTTGGGTATACTTATGGGTGAATTGTAAAATGTATTCTTACTTTGATGGAAATTGGATTGAGAAAGGGCTGCCTCAATCGTGTAGTTCAACACAGAATAAGTTAATAGTACGCAGAGGTAAGGTTTCAAGCGGAAAAGGACGTGTGTTCAGCTTTATTCAGACAAAATAATGACGTGTCGCGTAAGCGATATAAATAGTTCTATTTTCCAAATTAAAAGTAAATCCATACCGGAAATTATATGTCTTTATTTTATTTTTATTTTTATTTTTATTTTTATTTATTTATTATTTTTTATTTTTTTATTACTCTTTTAATTTCTTTCGAAAATATAGAAAACGTTATTTTGCCGTGTCATTATTTACCTTAGATATTCTCACAACGTTCATATTTCGTAGACAGATTTTACATAAAGTATGCAGCTAATTAATTCTATACAATATTTTTAATAATTTACAGTTGACACCCGATTTCATAGAGCAAAAGAGTTAATACAAAAGTCTGTGAAATCGCGAATATAAATATTAACCCTCAAATTTACCAAAACAGTAAAATTAAGAACACATACATTTATTTAATACGGTAATATAATAATATAAGAACAATATACAGACAAAAACAAATTAAACAAATTTCATACGATATATGTTAAGAAAAAGGAAGGAATGAAAATGTAGACGAGGTTGGGTATAGTTATAGGTGAATTGTAAATTGTATTCTTACCTTGATGGAAATTGGATTGAGATAGGACTGCCGCAATCGTGTAGTTGAACACAGAATAAGTTAGTAGTGCGTAGTGGCAAGGTTTCAAGCGGAAAATGACGTGTGTTCAGCTTTATTCAGACAAAATAATGACGTGTCGCGTAAGCGATATAAATAGTTCTATTTTCCAAATTAAAAGTAAATCCATACCGGAAATTATGTCTTTATTTTATTTTATTTTTATTTTTATTTATTTATTTATTATTTTGTATTTTATTATTACTCTTTTAATTTCTTTCGAAAATATAGAAAACGTTATTTTGCCGTGTCATTATTTAACTCAGATATTCTCAGAACGTTCATAATTCGTAGACACATTATACAGACAGTATGCAGGTAATTAATTCTATACAATATTTTTAATAATTTACATGTGACACTCTATTTCATAGAGCAATAGAGTTAATACAAAAGTTTGGGAAATCGCGAATCTAAATATTAATCCTCAAATTTACCAAACCATTAAATTTTAGAACACATAACATCTATTTAATACGGTAATATAATAATCTAAGAACGATATACAGACAAAAATGAATTAAACAAATTTCATACGGTATATGTTGAGAAAAAGGAACAGTAGAAAAATCTAGGCTAGGTTCGGTATAGTTATGAGTGAATTGTAAAATGTATTCTTTCTGGATGGAAATTGGATTGAGGAGGGCTGTCGCGATCGAATAGTTGAACACACAATAACTTGATAGTACGTAGAGGCAAGGTTTCAAGCGGGAAATGACGTGTGTTCAGATTTATTCAGACTAAATAATCACGTGTCGCGTAAGCGATATAAACAGTTCTATTTTGAAATTAAAAAAAAAAAAAAAAAAAAAAAATTTTTTTTTTTTTTTTTTTTAATTTCTTTTGAAAACATACAAGACATTATTTTGCAATGTCATTATTTACCTTAGATATTCTCACAACGTTCATATTTCGTATACAGATTTTTCAAACACTATGCAGGTAATTAATTCTATACAATATTTTTTTAATAATTTACAGGTGACACTCTATTTTATAGAGCAATAGAGTTAATACAAAAGTCTGGGAAATCGATTCTATAAATATTAACCCTCAAATTTACCAAAACATTAAACTTTAGAACACATAACATCTATTTAATACGGTAATATAATAATCTAAGAAGAGTATACAGAAGAAAACAAATTAAACAAATTTCATACGGTATATGTTAAGAAAAAGGAACAGTAGAAAAATGTAGACTACGTTGGGTATACTTCTGGGTGAATTTTGAAATGCATTCTTACCTTGATGGGAATTGGATTGAGAAAGGACTGCCTCAATCGTGTAGTTCAACACAGAATAAGTTAATAGTACGCAGAGGTAAGGTTTCAAGCGCAAAATGACGTGTGTACAGATTTATTCAGATAAAATAATCACGTGTCGCGTAAGCGATATAAATAGTTCTATTTTCCAAATTAATAGTAAATCCATACCGGAAATTATATGTCTTTATTTTATTTTATTTTTATTTTTATTTATTTATTTATTATTTTGTATTTTATTATTACTCTTTTAATTTCTTTCGAAAATATAGAAAACGTTATTTTGCCGTGTCATTATTTACCTCAGATATTCTCAGAACGTTCATAATTCGTAGACACATTATACAGACAGTATGCAGCTAATTAATTCTATACAATATTTTTAATAATTTACAGGTGACACCCGATTTCATAGAGCAAAAGAGTTAATACAAAAGTCTGTGAAATCGCGAATCTAAATATTAACCCTCAAATTTACCAAAACATTAAAATTAAGAACACATACATTTATTTAATACGGTAATATAATAATATAAGAACAATATACAGACAAAAACAAATTAAACAAATTTCATACGATATATGTTAAGAAAAAGGAAGGAATGAAAATGTAGACGAGGTTGGGTATAGTTATAGGTGAATTGTAAATTGTATTCTTACCTTGATGGAAATTGGATTGATATAGGACTGCCGCAATCGTATAGTTGAACACAGAATAAGTTAACAGTGCGTAGTGGCAAGGTTTCAAGCGGAAAATGACGTGTGTTCAGCTTTATTCAGACAAAATAATCACGTGTCGCGTAAGCGATATAAATAGTTCTAATTTCCAAGTTAATAGTAAATCCATACCGGAAATTATATGTCTTTATTTTAATTTTTTATTATTATTGTTAATTTTTTAAAGTTTAATTATTATTATTATTGCTTCTTCAAGTTAATCCCAAAGTACATAAAATAAAGACATTACGAAGCATTCAAGAAGCCTTTTTTTCTCTCTCTCCTTTTTCTCTTGTTTTAATTATAAAATAATGGCATAGCGATATTGCTTTGTATGATATTCAGTACTTGAACATAAGTTAACATATGATGGCTTTATATCAAAATTGTTAAATTAAAAATATATAAATAGATAAAATATTGCAATAATAACAATAATAATAATAATAAACATCTAAAAACATTACAAAATGTTACATTAAAAATAACAAATAAATAAATAAGAAAGAAAGAAAGAAAGAAAGAAAGAAGGAAAAGAAAGCCTGTCATTGCTTCTGCAAATAGAGCTACGAGACAGGTGACATTGATTACATATGATTACACATTTTCTTATGATTTAAAATAAAATTAAAGAAAATTAAATTAAATAAAAATAAAAATAAAAAATAAATAATAAAATGATTCAAAAGTAAATAGAAATATGTTTATAAAACAGAATATAATAATATGTCCTATATCGCTCAATTTTCGGAGATAAATTTTGGTTTTCCATTTCTATTTTTAAAATAGAGGCTGGATATGAAATTAGAGGAGGAAAATAGTTATGTCGTTAACAAACTTATGGGAGGCTTGAGAGACTATAGTATCACCGATTTTCCTGTATAACATGCAATTTTGCTTTTTCATAGATAGATAGATAGATAGATAGATAGATACATAGATAGATAGATAGATACATACATACATTTAAACATACATACATACATACATACATAGATTTGAATTGTTTGCTCACAATTCTCAGGTTTTGTTGATGAAATTCATTACTACTATTGCTACTACTACTACAACTACCACTATCACTATCACTACTATTACTGATGCTACTGCCATCATCACTTCCATTATTTATTTTTTACTTTAAATATTATTTCTCTTCTTCTTCTGTTGTTTTGTTTTGTCTTTTTAATTTATTAATTAATGATTTCCTTTACATGTAGTTTATAGAAAATATAATCTCTCCTTGGTGATTAGAAAAATGTAGTATAAATATATTCTTTATACTTCCAAGTTACGTTTTTGCAGTCCAGTGTTAATTTGTAATGAGTTATATCAACAAAAGAAGAAAAAAATGCTATTAGTCCGCCATATCGTTATTATTATTATTATTATTATTATTATTATTATTATTATTATTATTATTATTGTTGTTGTTGTTGTTGTTGTTGTTGTTAAACTTTGCTATCAAAGACCGTTCGCCTCTCAAAACAGTAATATAAGTATTAAGAATTTTATCAAACCAGTTATCAGACCAGTTACCCACAGGTACGCTTTAATAGTTAACACTTGTGTTGTTACAGGTTTAACCTCAATGTGCCCGCAGTCTGACATACGCCTACAGTAAATGTTCCTCTTGACTGGACAGAAATCTGCAACAGAACATGCTGATTCCATCTCTCATTTTGTTGGACTGTAAAATGTTAATGCATTGTTGGTCTTTTGGAAAATAAACTATACTGTAATCCCCTACTGTTTTATCATTTGCTATCCTTGACTGCTTAAGTAATATATAACAATAGGTTCGGGCACAGTGAGGTGACCCCATACGTCATTGTACGAAATAAGAGATTACAAAGAAACAGTACACTATTAAAGATCAAGATAAGCGACCAATTTATTTATTTAATATATTCAGTACAATTTATATTTATAAAGTATATTTTTTAAATACATATTTTATTATTGTTTATTTAATTTATATATTTATGTATTATTATTATTATTTATTTATTTATTTACTTTTTTATTTATTTATTTTTATTTGTATCTGTATTTTTATTTTTATTTTTAGTTGATTGGATTTTTCTATTTTTTAAATCTCTTTCGAAAATATACAAAACGTTATTTTACCATGTCATTATTTACCTTAGATATTCTCACAACGTTCATATTTCGTAGACATATTATACAGACAGTATGGAGGTAATTAATTCTATACAATATTCTTAATAATTTACAGGTGACACTCGATTTCATAGAGCAAAAGAGTTAATACAAAAGTCTGTGAAATCGCGAATCTAAGTATTAACCCTCAAATTTACCAAAACATTAAACTAAAGAACACATAACATTTATTTAATACGGTAATATAATAATCTAAGAACAATATACAGACAAAAACAAATTAAACAAATTTCATACGATATATGTTAAGAAAAAGGAAGGAATGAAAATGTAGACGAGGTTGGGTATAGTTATAGGTGAATTGTAAATTGTATTCTTACCTTGATGCAAATTGGATTGAGATAGGACTGCCGCAATCGTGTAGTTGAACACAGAGTAAGTTAATAGTACGTAGAGGCAAGGTTTCAAGCGGAAAATGACGTGTGTTCAGCTTTATTCAGACAAAATAATGACGTGTCGCGTAAGCGATCTAAATAGTTCTATTTTCCAAATTAATAGTAAATCCATACCGGAAATCATGTCTTTATTTTAATTTGTTATTATTATTATTAATTTTTTTAAGTTTAATTGTTATTATTATTGCTTCTTCAAGTTAATCCCAAAGTACATATAATAAAGATATTATGAAGGATTCAAGAAGTCTTTTTTTTCTCTCTCTCCTTTTTCTCTTGTTTTAATTATAAAATAATGGCATAGCGATATTGCTTTGTAAGATATTCAGTACATGAACATAAGTTAACAAATGATGGCTTTATATCAAAATTGTTAAATTAAAAATATATAAATAGATAAAATATTGCAATAATAATAATAATAATAATAAACATCTAAAAACATTACAAAACGTTACAATAAAAATAACAAATAAATAAATAAGAAAGAAAGAAAGAAAGAAAGAAGGAAAAGAAAGACAGTCATTGCATCACAGATAGATAGATAGATAGATACATACATACATTCATACATACATACTTACATACATACATAGATAGATTTGAATTGTTTGCTCACAATTCTCAGGTTTTGTTGATGAAGTTCATTACTACTGTTGCTACTACTACTACAACTACCACTAGCACTATCACTACTATTACTGATGCTACTGCCATCATCACTTCCATTATTTATTTTTTACTTTAAATATTATTTCTCTTCTTCTTCTTCTGTTGTTTTGTTTTGACTTTTTAATTTATTAATTAATGATTTCCTTTACATGTAGTTTATAGAAATTATAATCTCTCCTTGGTGATTAGAAAAATGTAGTATAAATATATTCTTTATACTTCCAAGTTACGTTTTTGCAGTCCAGTGTTAATTTGTAGCGAGTTATATCAACAAAAGAAAAAAAACCTGCTATTAGTCCGCCATATATTATTATTATTATTATTATTATTATTGACACTCGATTTCATAGAGCGATAGAGTTAATACAAAAGTCTGGGAAATCGTGAATCTAAATATTAACCCTCAAATTTACCAAAACATTAAACTTTAGAACACATAACATCTACTTAATACGGTAATATAATAATCTAAGAAAAATATACATACAATAAAATTAAGACATTATGAACCATTCAAGAAGCCTTTTTTTCTTCTTTTTTTCTTGCTTTAATTATTAAACAATGGCATAGAGATATTACTTTGTAAGATATTCAGTACATGAGCTTAAGTTAACAAATGATGGTTTTATGTCAAAATTGTTAAATTAAAAATAGATAAATAAATAAAATATTGCAATAATAACAATAATAATAATAAACATCTAAAAACATTACAAAAAGTTACAATAAAAATAATAAATAAATAAATGAATGAATGAATAAATAAATAAATAAATAAATAAGAGAGAAAGAAAGAAAGAAGGAAAAGAAAGCCAGTCATTGCATCTGCAAATACAGCTATGGTACATGTAACATTGATTACATATGATTACACATTTTCATATGATTTATAATAACATTTAAAAACAAATTAAAAAATAATAATAATAATAATAAAATGATTCAAAATAAAATAAAAATATGTTTATAAAACAGAATATAATAATCTGTCCTATACCGGTCAATTTTAGGACATAAATTTTGGATTTCCATTTCTATTCTTAAAACAGAGCCTGGATAAGAAATTAGTGGAGGAAAGTAATGATGTCGTTAACAAACTTTTGGGACGGTTGAATGATACATAGATAGAATTCAATTGTTAGCTCACAATTCACGTTCATTATTTATTTATTTATTCATTTTAAATCTTATTACCATTATCCTTTTGTTAATTATGTTTGTTTTTGTTGTTATTATTATTATTATTATATATATATATATATATATATATATATTTTAAAATTGATTTATGTATTGTTTTATGTTGTTTTTCCTGAAGAGAGATTGCCCAAAACAATAAATTAATAATAACTTGAAATAGGTTCTCCTTTATCCACTGATATAGTATATATTCAGTTTCATCAGTTTCCAGTTGGTATATAGAAAGCTCTTGTAAAGGATGTAAAGGAAAAAGCAGTATAAAAGATCTAGTGATACAGATTTTATTTCCTTTGAATAAATTAATATTTCAATAACAATCCTTCAAAGTAAGATTATTTTTGTAATGTATATTAAATATACATGTATCTCCTTCAAATTCTAGATACGCGCCTAGTGGAGCATTCGGTGGACTAATAATAGACTTAGAGGTTGATTCGCAAACAAGGACTGACATTGACAAATGTTTCCTTATTCTCACATCGTAAAAGGTTGATCGAAAGATAATTATTATTAGTTTCATTTCCATCTCTTTTTACTTTATCTTTTCTATTATTATTATTATTATTATTCTTGTTGTTGTTGTTGTTAAACTTTGCTATTAAACACCGTTCGCCTATTAAAACAGTAATATAAGTATAAAGATTTTTATCAAACCATTTATCAGACCCACAGATACGCTTTAATAGTTAACATTTGTGTTGTTACAGGTTTAACCTCACTGTGCCCGCAGTCTGACATACGCCTACAGCAATGGCTCCTCTATGATTTTATTATTTATTTTTTAATTTTATTTTAATTTTATTTTATTTTATTTTATTTTATTTTATTTTAAATCATATGAAAATGTGTAATCATATGTAATCAGTGTTATCTGTCCCAATGCTCTGTTTGCAGATGCAATGACTGGCTTTCTTATCCTTCTTTCTTTCTTATCCTTCTTTCTTTCTTTTCCTTCTTTCTTTCTTTCTTTCTTATTTATTTATTTATTATTTTTATTGTAACTTTTTGTAATGTTTTTATATGTTTATTATTATTGTTGTAATTGCAATATTTTATTTATTTATATATTTTTAATTGAACAATTTTGAAATAAAACCATCATTTGTTAACTTATGCTCGTGTACTGAATATCTTACAAAGTAATATCTCTGTGTCATTATTTTACAATTAAAATCAGAAAAAAAGAAGAAAAAAAAAAGGCTTCTTGAATGGTTCGTAATCTCTTTATTTTATGTACTTTGTGATTAACTTCAAGTAGCAATAATAATAATAATTAAATTAAAAAAAAAAATAATAATAATAAACTAAAATAAAGACATATAATTTCCGGTATGGATTTACTTTTAATTTGGAAAATAGAACTGTTTATATTGCTTACGCGACACGTGATTATTTTGTATATTTTCGAAAGAAATTTAACAAACAAAAATTAATATAATACATAAATGTAATAAAATAAATAAATAATATTAATAACATAACATAAAATATAATAAAATAAATAAATAGATAAATAAACAATGATAAAATAATAATAAAAAAATGTTTTATAAATCAAATAGTACTAAGTATATTAAATAAATAAATTGGTCGCTTATCTTGATCTTTAATAGTGTACTGTTTCTTTGTAACCTCTTATTTCGTACAGTGACGTATGGGGTCACCTCACTGTGCCCGAACCAATTGTTATATATTACTTAAGCAGTCAAGGATAGCAAATGATAAAACAGTAGGGGATTACAGTATAGTTTATTTTCCAAAAGACCAACAATGGATTAACATTTTACATTCAAAATAAAATAGAAATATGTTTATAAAACAGAATATAATAACGTATCCTATACCGGACATAAATTTTGGTTTTCCATTTCTATTTTTAAAGTAGAGCCTGGATAAGAAATTAGAGGAGGAAAATAATTATCTCGTTAACAAACTTATGGGACGGTTGAGAGACTATATTATCACCGATTTTCCTATATAATATGCAATATTGCTTTTTCATAGATAGACAGATAGATAGATACAAAAATAGATAGATAGATAGATTTGAATTGTTTGCTCACAATTCTCAGGTTTTGTTGATGAAGTTCATTACTGCTATTGCTACTACTACAACAACTACCACTACCACTACTATTACTGATGCTGCTGCCATCATCACTTCCATTATTTATGTTTTACTTTAAATATTATTACTCTTATTCTTCTGTTGTTGTTGTTTTGTTTTGTTTTGTCTTTTTAATTTATTAATTAATGATTTCCTTTACATGTAGTTTATAGAAATTATAATCTCTCTTTGGTGATTAGAAAAATGTAGTATAAATATATTCTTTATACTTCCAAGTTACGTTTTTGCAGTCCAGTGTTAATTTGTAACGAGTTATATCAACAAAAGAAAAAAAAACTGCTATTAGTCCGCCATATATTATTATTATTATTATTAATATTATTATTATTATTATTATTATTATTATTATTATTATTATTGTTATTATTGTTGTTGTTGTTGTTGTTGTTAAACTTTGCTATTAAACACCGTTCGCCTATTAAAACAGTAATATAAGTATAAAGATTTTTATCAAACCATTTATCAGACCCACAGATACGCTTTAATAGTTTACACTTGTGTTGTTACAGGTTTAACCTCACTGTGCCCGCAGTCTGGCATACGTCTACAGCAAATGTTCCTCTTGACATGGCAGTAAACTGCAACAGAATATGTTTATTTCATCTCCCATTTTGTTAGACTGTCAAATGTTGGTCTTTTGGAAAATAAACTATACTGTAATCCCCTACTGTTTTATCATTTGCTATCCTTGACTGCTTAAGTAATATATAACAATTGGTTCGGGCACAGTGAGGTGACCCCATACGTCATTGTACGAAATAAGACATTACAAAGAAACAATACACTATTAACGATCTTGATAACCGACCAATTTATTTATTTAATATACTTAGTACTATTTAATTTATAAAACATATTTTTATTATTAATTTATCATTGTTTATTTATTTATTTATTTATTTTATTTTATTTTATGTTAATAATATTATTTATTTATTTTTATTACTTTTATATATTATATTCAATTTTTTTTTTTAAATTTCTTTCGAAAATATACAAAATAATCATAGTTCTATTTTCCAAATTAAAAGTAAATCCATACCGGAAATTATATGTCTAAAAAGCTTGACTTTTTTATCTTTTTTTTTTACCGTTTCTTATTAATTATAAAATAATATCATAGAGATATTATTTTGCAACATATTCAGTACATGAGCATAAGTTAACAAATGATGGTTTTAGAAAATGGTTAAATCAAAAATATACTATAAATAAATAGATAAATAAAATATTGCAATAAAAGCAATAATAATAATAAACATCAAATATATATATATATATATATATATATATATTTAAACGAAGAAAGAAATAAACAAAAGAAAATACAGCTTCGGGGCAGATAACTTTGATTACTCATATGTACACTGTCATATGATTTGAATAAAATAAAATAAATTAAAATTAATATTAAAATTAAAATTAAATAAAATAAAAATATATAACAAAATAATTCAAAATAAAATAGAAATATGTTTATAAAACAGAATATAATAACGTGTCCTATACTGCTCAATTTTTCATCATAAATTTTGGTTTTCTATTTCTATTTTAAAAATAGAGGCTGGATATGAAATTAGACGAGGAAAATAGTTATGTCGTTAACAAACTTATGGGAGGGTTGAGAGACTATATTATCACCGATTTTCCTATATAATATGCAATACTGCTTTTTCATAGATAGATAGATAGATAGATAGATTTGAATTGTTTCCTCACAATTCTCAGGTTTTGTTGATGAAGTTCATTACTACTATTACTACTACTACTATAACTACCACTACCACTACTATTATTGATGCTGCTGCCATCATCACTTCCATTATTTATTTTTTTCTTTAAATATTATTACTCTTATTCTTCTGTTGTTGTTGTTTTGTTTTGTTTTGTCTTTTTAATTTATTAATTCATGATTTCCTTTACATGTAGTTTATAGAAATTATAATCTCTCCTTGGTGATTAGAAAAATGTAGTATAAATATATTCTTTATACTTCCAAGTTACGTTTTTGCAGTCCAGTGTTAATTTGTAACGAGTTATATCAACAAAAGAAAAAAAAAAACTGCTATTAGTCCGCCATACATATATATATATATATATATATATATATATTATTATTATTATTATTATTATTATTTTTATTATTTTTATTATCATTATTTTTTTTTAAACTTTGCTATTAAAGACCGTTCGCCTATCAAAACATTAGTGTAAGTATAAATAATTTTATCAGACCCTTTATCAGACCCACAGGTAAGCTTCAATAGTTTACACTTGTGTTGTTACAGGTTTAACCTCACTGTGCCCGCATCCTCTTGACATGTTAGTAAACTGCAACAGAATATGCTGATTTCATCTCCCATTTTGTTAGACTGTAAAATGTTAATCCATTGTTGGTCTTTTGTAAAATAAACTATACTGTAATCCCCTACTGTTTTATCATTTGCTATCCTTCATTGCTTAAGTAATATATAACAATAGGATCGGGCAGAGTGAGGTGACCCCATACGTCATTGTACGAAATAAGAGATTACAAAGAAACAATAGTACACTATTAAAGATCAAGATAAGCGACCAATTTATTTATTTAATATATTCAGTACAATTTATATTTATAAACTATATTTTTTAAATATATATTTTATTATTGTTTATTTAATTTATATATTTATGCATTATTATTATTATTATTATTATTATTATTATTTATTTATTTATTTATTTATTTACTTTTTTATTTATTTATTTTTATTTGTATCTGTATTTTTATTTTTACTTTTAGTTGATTGATTTTTTCTATTTTTTAAATCTCTTTCGAAAATATACAAAAAGTTATTTTACCATGTCATTATTTACCTTAGATATTCTCACAACGTTCATATTTCGTAGACAGATTATACAGACAGTATACAGGTAATTAATTATATACAATTTGTTTAATAATTTATAGGTGACACTCGATTTCGTAGAGCAATAGAGTTAATAGAGAAGTCTGGGAAATCGCGAATCTAAATATTAACCCTCAAATTTTCCAAAACATTAAAATTAAGAACACATAACATTTATTTAATACGGTAATATAATAATCTAAGAAGAGTATACAGAAGAAAACAAATTAAACAAATTTCATACGATGTATGTTAAGAAAAAGGAACAGTAGAATAATGTAGACTACGTTGGGTATAGTTATAGAAATAAATCCAATTGTAAATTGTATTCTTACCTTGATGGAAATTGGATTGAGATAGGACTGCCGCAATCGTATAGTTGAACACAGAATAAGTTAATAGTACGTAGAGGCAAGGTTTCAAGCGGAAAATGACGTGTGTTCAGCTTTATTCAGACAAAATAATCACGTGTCGCGTAAGCGATATAAATAGTTCTATTTTCCAAATTAATAGTAAATCCATACCGGAAATCATGTCTTTATTTTATTTTTATTTTTATTTTTATTTTTATTTATTTATTATTTTTTTTATTTTATTTTTACTCTTTTTTTTATTTTTTCGAAAATATAGAAAACGTTATTTTGCCGTGTCATTATTTACCTCAGATATTCTCAGAACGTTCATAATTCGTAGACACATTATACAGACAGTATGCAGGTAATTAATTCTATACAATATTTTTAATAATTTACGTGTGACACTCTATTTCACAGAGCAATAGAGTTAATACAAAAGTTTGGGAAATCGCGAATCTAAATATTAACCCTCAAATTTACCAAACCATTAAATTTTAGAACACATAACATCTATTTAATACGGTAATATAATAATCTAAGAACGATATACAGACAAAAATGAATTAAACACATTTCATACGGTATATGTTAAGAAAAAGGAACAGTAGAAAAATGTAGACTACGTTGGGTATACTTATAGGTGAATTTTGAAATGTATTCTTACCTTGATGGAAATTGGATTGAAATAGGACTGCCGCAATCGTGTAGTTGAACACAGAATACGTTAATAATACGTAGTGGCAAGGTTTCAAGCGGAAAATGACGTGTGTTCAGCTTTATTCAGACAAAATAATCACGTGTCGCGTAAGCGATATAAATAGGTCTATTTTCCAAATTAATAGTAAATCCATACCGGAAATTATATGTCTTTATTTTATTTTATTTTTATTTATTTATTTATTTATTATTTTGTATTTTATTATTACTCTTTTAATTTCTTTCGAAAAGATAGAAAACGTTATTTTGCCTTGTCATTATTTACCTTAGATATTCTCACAACGTTCATATTTCGTAGACAGATTTTACATAAAGTATGCAGCTAATTAATTCTATACAATATTTTTAATAATTTACAGGTGACACCCGATTTCATAGAGCAAAAGAGTTAATGACGTGTGTTCAGCTTTATTCAGACAAAATAATCACGTGTCGCATAAGCGATATAAATAGGTCTAATTTTCAAATTAATAGTAAAGCCATACCGGAAATTATGTGTCTTTATTTTAATTTTTTATTATTATTATTAATTTTTTAAAGTTTAATTATTATTATTATTGCTTCTTCAAGTGAATCCCAAAGTACATAAAAGAAAGACATTACGAAGCATTCAAGAAGCGTTTTTTTCTCTCTCTCCTTTTTCTCTTGTTTTAATTATAAAATAATGGCATAGCGATATTGCTTTGTATGATATTCAGTACTTGAACATAAGTTAACAAATGATGGCTTTATATCAAAATTGTTAAATTAAAAATATATAAATAGATAAAATATTGCAATAATAACAATAATAATAATAATAAACATCTAAAAACATTACAAAATGTTACAATAAAAATAACAAATAAATAAATAAGAAAGAAAGAAAGAAAGAAAGAAAGAAAGAAAGAAAGAAGGAAAAGAAAGCCTGTCATTGCATCTGCAAATAGAGCTACGGGACAGGTAACATTGATTACATATGATTACACATTTTCTTATGATTTAAAATAAAATTAAATAAAATTAAAATAAATAAAAATAAAAATAAAAAATGAATAATAAAATGATTCAAAAGTAAATAGAAATATGTTTATAAAACAGAATATAATAATATGTCCTATATCGCTCAATTTTCGGATATAAATTTT
This sequence comes from Chrysomallon squamiferum, assembly GCA_012295275.1. Lineage (NCBI taxonomy): Eukaryota > Metazoa > Mollusca > Gastropoda > Neomphalida > Peltospiridae > Chrysomallon > Chrysomallon squamiferum. Next base: position 13,565,079 of record CM022679.1, read on the forward strand.
GGTTTTCCATTTCTATTTTTAAAATAGAGGCTGGATAAGAAATTAGAGGAGGAAAATAATTATGTCGTTAACAAACTTATGGGAGGGTTGAGAGACTATAGTATCACCGATTTTCCTGTATAAGATGCAATATTGCTTTTTCATAGATAGATAGATAGATAGATACATACATAGATAGATAGATAGATAGATAGATAGATAGATACATACATACATACATACATACATAGATTTTTAATTGTTTGCTCACAATTCTCAGGTTTTGTTGATGAAGTTCATTACTACTATTGCTACTACTACTACAACTACCACTACTATTACTGATGCTACTGCCATCATCACTTCCATTATTTATTTTTTACTTTAAATATTATTTCTCTTCTTCTTCTGTTGTTTTGTTTTGTCTTTTTAATTTATTAATTAATGATTTCCTTTACATGTAGTTTATAGAAAATATAATCTCTCCTTGATGATTAGAAAAATGTAGTATAAATATATTCTTTATACTTCCAAGTTACGTTTTTGCAGTCCAGTGTTAATTTGTAACGAGTTATATCAACAAAAGAAAAAACAAACTGCTATTAGTCCGCCATATTATATATTATTATTATTATTATTATTATTATTATTATTATTTATTATTATTATTATTATTTTTGTTAAACTTTGCTATTAAAGACCGTTCGCCTATCAAAACATTAGTATAAGTATAAAGAATTTTATCAGACCCACAGATACACTTTAATAGTTTACACTTGTGTTGTTACAGGTTTAACCTCACTGTGCCCGCAGTCTGACATACGCCTACAGCAAATGTTCCTCTTGACATGGCAGTAAACTGCAACAGAATATGCTGATTTCATCTCCCATTTTGTTAGACTGTAAAATGTTAATCCATTGTTGGTCTTTTGGAAAATAAACTATACTGTAATCCCCTACTGTTTTATCATTTGCTATCCTTGATTGCTTAAGTAATATATAACAATAGGTTCGGGCACAGTGAGGTGACCCCATACGTCATTGTACGAAATAAGAGATTACAAAGAAACAATAGTACACTATTAAAGATCAAGATAAGCGACCAATTTATTTATTTAATATACTTAGTACTATTTAATTTATAAAACATTTTTTTTATTATTATTTTATCATTATTTATTTATTTATTTATTTATTTATTTATTTATTTATTTTATTTTATTTTGTTTTATTTTATTTTATATTATCAATATTATTTATTTATTTTTATTACTTTTAAATATTTTTTTTTAAATTTCTTTCGAAAATATAGAAAATGTCACAAATATTAAGACTTGACTTTTAACTTTATATATATATATATATATATATGAAATAATAATAAAATTTAAAAACAACTATAATTATCTGCATATATTTTAAGAAGCTTAGACTATATAAAACATTCACAAAAACAAAAAATAAATATGTATGTATGTATGTATGTATGTAAGTATTTATGTATGTATATAAAACATTAAACATCTTAGATGTTACATTAAGGGTAACAAGATGCTTTAATGGCCCCCTAACGAGGAATTTAAACGCTAAATTGACAGCAGTCTGTATAAATCAATAAGTCTATCTATCCACAAGAGAAATAAACACAACACAAGTTAAGATACAAGTTAATTATTTAATTATAATCTAGAGGTGACTTGATAATAATACTCTATATAATCAATACAACATATATTTAAGTAATTTTGTTTAATGATACGAGTAAGGCCATACGGGGAACAAAGATAAAATAAGAATCTGCACGGAGGACAGATTAAACAATTAAAATTTTAGGTATAATAAATGTTGTTGACACAGGTTAACTGCACATTACACCCTACCAAAATAAGAATAGACAATTGCTTACCATAGTCGTCCGTGAAGACAATGTAATTTCAGAAACATTGGTTTCCCCGCCTGACTGTGCTCTCGTGTTGGCCTTTTCCTTCTCTGCTTAATTACAGACTGAAAAAAAATTAACGTGCTAATCAGAGCAAGCTGTTGTGAAGCACGTCTACGACGGACACGCTTTCTGACAGGCGAGAGGACGTGAGTGTCGCAGAAAAGAGTTTGGGGAAGGAAAGAGAAAGGACAAAAGAGAGAGTCGAGCAGATGGAATCGTAACGAACTCGTTTTTGTTGTTTTCGTTCAGTTTGTTCTTTTCATAACGAGATTCGTGACGGTCAGGTCCTATTTGCTGTTCAGCTCTTGGGCTATCTTGACATTTTCATCTGCTTGCTGGCTGTTTCTTTATCATCCAACATATCCCAGATTTCTTTAATTTTTAATTTTTAACGGTTTATAAAAATATTACATACACGTGAACAACATCAGTAATTAAAGACAGTAGTAGTCAATTTGCGCTGAATGTATCTTCAACTGTAGGCAAACTTTCATTTGACCTATGTTAGGTTGTTTAATTTTTATTTCCTCTTTTTCAAGCGTGAAACGATAATTTAGTTGTACACATGAAAAGAATAAGAATAAGAAAGTTGTTATGTTCCGATAACCTGGTTAGTATCAGGTCCTTTAGTCTGAAAGTAGGTATTTTTATTATTAATTTTTTTATTATTGTTATTTTTTTAATTTATTCATTTATTTTGATTAGTTTAATCAGCTAGTCAATTAATTCATCAATCAGCAGATCCATCGATAGACCAATCAGCTGCTCAACCAGTCAATCTGTAAGTGAATTAATTTGTTTATTTATTGTTATGGTTTTGTATAAGATGTGTTTGCCTATTTGATTGATTTTTTTAATAGTGCGTAATGCCTCATAATCCATGACAGTGAAATAAGGACAAGTAATCTGTTCACTGAACATTAAATTTGTCTCGTCGGTACCCACCCCATTGAAAAGTAAAATAAAATAAAATAAAATTTTAAGCGAACTTTGATATCTTTATCATGCTTAAAGTCTAGGAGTGAAAGGGTTAAGCGCTAAACGCTACGCTAGACATGGTGCAACAACAACAACAACAAATACTAATAATAATAACAATAACAATAACAAAAGGAACAATAACAAGCAATAATAACAAATAATAAAGCTATTCAAACTTTATTTATTATAATTAAAAAAACATAAAGCTGACAAAGTAAAGGAAACACGAATAGTATCACAGTACTATAACAATTATTACAACAATAACAACAGCAATACAAAACATGAACAATATCACAAAAGAAGAATTAAATATCTCAAGTTTTAAACAGCCCAAGATACATACCACCTGTCCAAACTATCCCTGGAGTGCTACACTGTTTACGTCTAGAGTATATTCTGGCTGCTCCCACAGAACCAGTTTATAAAAACACTAAATATTCTGAAAGTTCAAGATCTTTTTACACCTCAAGAATTAAAATTATGTCACAAATTATAACACAGTATGGATCAGACATACATTTTATGAAAACTTCCGAATATTTACATGTATTATTTTTATTTGTTTTACTGAGCTTTTGACTCAGTGAAATGGATATGCTGATTTGGCAAATAAATGATCTAAACCATGTTCTTGTTTATTGATAAATGATCTAACAAAACCTATAATTATATCTAAACGCTTGTTACAACACTGAAGTGATCCGAGTCATTCTCAAGATGTAATGTGAATTGTGTGTGGTTTAAACTGACTGTATCATGTCGTTCATATTGCTGTTTTTTGTTGTTGTTTTTTAGGTCCAGATGTTTTGACAAAAGCTGTGTTCTTGTAGCACATTAATTTAAAAGACTGAGGCACAAAATGCAACATGTTTCTAAAAGAGATCATTCATAGGCCTGCAGTAAGTTATCGATAATAAAAAACAAATTATCAATGATAAATGGATTTAGGGATGAATCTTTTCACCTTCATTTTAAAAAAGGGATTAAGTTGGGAGTAGTGATCAGACAAATGTATCCCCCAGTTATTTTTTCATCTATGATTTTAAATAAGCTTCTAAGAATCTCTAATTTGAATTTGTGTTTAATCAGTTTCAATACACAAACACTGCATACAGTAATTACTACAAATAAAATCCAGAACTACATCTGAAAAAAATCCAGAAAAGTTCTTAGGGGAAATGATCAAATATTCTCTGACACCAGCATTCAAAATTATGTGAAAAGAGTTGTGAAAAAAAAAGGGCTAGGAATTACTGCTTTACTTCACATTTGTTTCTGGCTTTCATTTCATATATACCAAAAGCTAGCTGACATAATAACATGCATTTCAAAAATACAATCTTATTGAGATTGAAATAAGATCTCTTCGCATTTGGAATGAAGTGAGACGTTAGACATAATCACTACTGAAGCTGACATTACACATCAATAAAACCTCAAAACAAAATATTAATATATCTATAATAATTACACATATAGCACAAACAAAACCGATATGTCTACAATAATCAAATATGTTAATACTAAGTTAATTCTACTGTACAATAATCTATTAGATTAAGAAAGCAGTCTGATACATTTGTGATCTCATTTGGATCCCAAGAATTTTCTCCCTATTATCTGGAATGAATTAATGTACACTGTTACAGTGAACACTACATAATTATTACTGAAACATACGTTACATACTGATAAAGCCAAACACTTCAAAGCAAAATAGTAATATATCTATAATAATTACACATATACTACAAACAAAACTAATATGTCTACAATAATCAAATATGTTAATACTAAGTTAATTCTACTGTTGTTCTATCAGTTTGTAGTGATGGTTTTGGACACTGTATTGAAGTAGGGAAAACCATCAAGAAAGGATGTATGGAACTGAAGTGTATCAGGGAAATTTCTAAATGTGGCCTTGTTCCATTTAAAGGAGGTGGGTATTTCAATTTATATAATTACCTGTCATTAAAAAAAAATAATAATAATAAAAAATAAAAACCTGGTTATCTATACTTGTGAAGAAGAAAAAGAAGAAGAAAAAAGAAGTATTTTTTGGTATGGTTTGTTACACTATTTTAAGAGTGAATATTTTGTATTCTCTATTATTTGTTTTCTAATTCTGCATAAATTAGTTACATTCATTACAAATGATTAATCTTATACTAAATAACTCAGACACTTTAGTTAGAACAACAGTAGTATATTAATTGTTAGAACATGTACATAATAATTTCATTTTCTATCGCATTTACAACTGTAGTGAATTAGTTGTGTTAAAACATGTACATAATAATGTGAGTGTCATAAAGATGTGGTCTTATTTTCGTTTTGTATTGTATTTACCTTTGTTTATATATTTCTATCATTTGGTATTTGACATTGTTTGCATGTGTAATTTTGTATAGTTGATTCATTAACTAAATAATTGTAATATACACACTCAGTATTCATGTACATTATAAAACATACAGTAATTACTACAAATAAAATCCAGAACTACATCTGAAAAAAATCCAGAAAAGTTCTTAGGGGAAATGATCAAATATTCTCTGACACCAGCATTCATTAACTAAGTAATTGTAATATACACACTCAGTATTCATGTACATTATAAAACAATCTTAAACAAATAACTTAGACACATTATCTTGAATAACAGTAAAAAATCATACTTGTAACCTCCCTAAATATCGTATATTAAATACTCTGTATTAAATGGTGATATCATCTAGCTGATTAAGTTTCTTTATCTTTTGAAGTTTGTAAATGTTATTAATCTGGCATTTTTTCTTCACAATAATCTATTACATTAAGCAAGCGGTCTCATATAAAAACATGATATCGAAGCAAACATATATCAAGGTAATAAAAACAAATGAAAAGTAGTTATAAAAAGAGATTCTTTTTTATCTGGCATCCCCACAATTAAAGCCAAAACTAAAGAACAATAAGCACAAGCTTAAATGAATGAATAAATGAAATAAAATAAAATAAATTAATCTGTAAGCCACAATTTTCCTCGGAATATAAAGAGCTATTTTACACCATAGGGCAGATCCAAGAATAGTCTGGTGAGGCTTTAATCTTGTCTGTTTCACTGGTATCTGATGATATCACCGTACAAAACTTAATTTAGATGGTGCCGGTGGAAAAGAATATTTGTGATCTCATTCGGATCCAAGAAGATTTCTCTCCATGTTTTTTCTAATGAATTCATGTACACTCTTACAGTGAACCCTTGACATAATTATTACTGAAGCATAAATTACACACTGATAAAGCCAAACACTTCAAAACAAAATATTAATATGTCTATAATAATTACACATATACTACAAACAAAACTAATATGTCTACAATAATCAAATATGTTAATACTAAGTTAATTCTACTGTTGTTCTATCAGCTTGTATTGAAGTAGGAAAAACAAGAAAAGATGTATGGAACTGAAGTCTATCAGGGAAATTTCTAAATGTGGCCTTGTTCCATTTAAAGGAGGTGGATATTTCAATTTATATAATTACCTCTCATTAAATACTACTACTACTACTACTACTACTACTACTACTACTACTAATAATAATAATAATAATAATAATAATAATAATAATAATAAATAAAAACCTAGTTATCTGTAGCTAGTGAAGAAGAAAGAAGAAAATATATTTTTGGTATGGCTTGTTACACTATTTTAACAGTGAATATTTTGTATTCTCTATTATTTGTTTTCTAATTCTGCATAGATTAGTTATATTCATTACAAATTATTAATCTTATACTAAATAAGTCAGACACTTTAGTTAGAACAACAGTAGTATATTAGTTATGATAGAACAAGTACACAATTTCACAAGCTTAAATCAATGAATGAATAAAATTAAATTAAATTAATAAATAAATAAAATAAAATAACTATAAAATTAAATAAAATAAAATTAATATATAAATAAAATAAAATAAATATATAATAAAATAAAAAATAATAAAATTAAAAAATAAATTATTGAAGGAATAAAAATAAAATAAACAAGTAAACAAGAAAATAAATAAAGTAAATAATAATTAAGAAGAAATAAATGAAATAAATATTAAATTAAATAAAATAAATAATAAATAAATAAATAAATAAAATAAAATAAATATATAAACAAATCGAAATAAAAAAAAAAAATAAATTAAAAATTAAATTATTGAATAAATAAAAATAAAATAAGTAAAATAAATAAAAACAAACAGATAAAATAAATAAATAAAATAAAAAAAAATAAATAAATAAATAAATAAATAAATAAATAAATAAAATATATATATTTTTATTTCGCTTTTACAAATTCCGTTCATAAAATAAAATATATACGGTTTCAGTTCAGTAGGATGATCAGATCCTGTTGGAATATGTTTGTTCTTATCATCTATGATAATCGCTATGTCATCATCATTAACAGCAATTGTCTCATCAGCAGTGTTTCTGTTTCTGTTTCTGGAATTCTGACCAACAGAATGCTCTTGACGTATTTCACTTATAACCTGATTCAACACACTTCCAGAACTTTTTTTGTAGAGAAGTTTCTTAGTATCGACATCCTCTCCTTCTTCTTCGTCACTGCTGCAGTGGATATTCCCCTTGGGAACTGCCTGACACAAAGTTGTTGTATCTGTGTCCCCAGCTCCATCTCCTGCCTCAGTGGCTGATTCAGCAAACCCTAAAAAAATTAAAAATAAATATACTCATATCTTTTATTAGTCACTTAACATAACTCCAGAATGTTCTTGTCCTATTTCATTTATTACCTGATTCAACGCATTTCCAGAACTTCTTCTGTAGAGATGTCTATTAGCATCAACATCCTCTCCTTCTTTTTCATCACTGCTGCAGTGGATGTTCCCGTTGGGAACTGCCTGACACAAAGTTGTTGTATCTGTGTCCCCAGCTCCATCTCCTGCCTCTGTCTGAGATTCAGCACACACGTTCTGCAACACCATCTTGTTCTCTAGAAAAATAAAACTTAATACAGTCATATCTTTTATTAGTCACTTAATATAACTCTAAGAGAGAAAAAAATAAAAAATAAAAAAATAAAAGCAAGAAAATGAAATAAACGTTGTTAAAAATATAAAAATATACCACTCAGAAATTACTGTTTCATTGTACAACTCATACAAATCATATTTCATCTACAAATTTTAGGTAGCATTAATATCATTGTCATTATTACTCTCAAATTCTTGTAATAGCATAAGTCAGAAATTGGTATGAACTGAACAAAATATTAATATGAACATCAACACAGCAAGACATTAAAGAAAATATTTTACACAAATTAATTCTGTTGTTGTTCAAATTAACCTTAAAATAGGCTTCTACTTTGACAATAACACATTCACTGTATCTCTTAATTTATAGGGGTTTTTTTCTTCTTTTTTTTTTAATTAACTAAACGACACAGCAAGTCATTAAAGAAAACATTTTATACAAAGAAATTTTGTTTGATCAAATTAACAATAATGATCTTCAATTTGACCTTAATGTAGACCTCTACTTTGACAGTATGAACAAATGGTAAAAATGCATTCACTATATCACCTAATTAATGTTCTTTTTTTTATTTTATTTTTTTAAAATACGTGACAACTAATCTTTGCTAATGATAAAGTATGTCAGTAAAAACGTACTATCACGAAACTGGATCAGTAATGTAATTTCACGCCTTTATTTGCATCAGTGATGACGACATCATTTTGTTTGTTGAGGACTGATTTGTTATAGGTTGTCAGAAAAAGACTTGTCTATATCCAAATTAGCATGGATTCATAATTTAAAGGTTATTTGTATGGAGAAGACCAATATGATTCAGTAATTATTATTTCCTGCATTTATAATATATGTACGTGTGTGAATGTGTGTGTGTGTATATATATATATGTGCGAGTGAGTAAGTCCGTGGATGAGTTAGAGAGTGATGTATGCATGAGTAAGGGAGTGAAAAAAGTCAACATTAATAGGATCAAGCTATTCTCAAGGATGCTTGTCACATCACACAGTGACAGACTTTGGAAAGTATTAAAAAAGCAGAAACATTCATTAAATACATTTAAATACAAATTATGAGTAATGGGAAATCATACACCAGACTCAGACATTTGGGAAATCTTACAAATTGATAAAAACATTTTCATAACAGTCGCTTTGACTTACGAGTTTAATTCGTTCCGAGACAGAGTTTGTAACTCAATTTGCTCATGTATCAAATCAATTTTCCCAACTGAAATTAATTGAAATACCATTAATCCGTTCTAAATCCCACCAGAACCACCCCATTTGTTTGTTTTGTTTTCTTTGTTTGTTTTTATATTTTTGTAACTTGTTTTTAAATAAGAAAAATGTATTTATAAATAACAAATACTGTATAAAAACAAAATAAAAGAGAATGTAACGAAAGAAACTAGTTTTGTAAAGTGTATTTATCTTGGAGATCAGACAAATTATTTTAAAGCCTTTGGCTGGAGTAACAGTCTTTATCGACTCCTTCAGCTTCAGTATGAAGACATATCTAGAAGTACAGTATTCCCTCGCTATTCGCGGGGGTTACGTTCTTTACCCCCCCGCGAATAGCGAAAAACCGCGAATATTGGATGCAGTTTTAAAACGTCTATTATGAGATTATATACGGTACTAAATGCTTCCCAAACACTTTCTAAAGACACTCTTACTCATTAATACAGTAATAATGTAGTAATATTGCATGCAGTTATGTATTTCACTAATGTAGTAATGATAATGTAAACACATTTTAATTTTGTACTGAAACAATATTTTAATCAGAAAGAAACGTAAGTGCAGGAGGACAGTAACACCGCATAGCATAGTTACCCATACAGTATTACTGTACCGTAAAGTCATTTTCTATGCGTACAACATATGTATTAGAATTGACAGAAAGTGGAACAAATTTAAAGGCAAACAGACAGATAAATACAGTACGCACAGTTCAGGTAATAATAATACAATTCAGTAATAATATGCAATTAAAACCATTATTAATACACGGTCACAAAAAATATGCACTGTACATACAGTGTATGCATTTATAAAAAAATACGTACTGTATTGCAATAATAATTGAAAAAATTTGATATTGTTTGTGCTGTCACCAATAATGAATGATAATAAAATGATGATGAAATTTGCAGTGCCATACGATGATGATGATAACACTAATGTACAGTATGGCACAGCTTAGCTGCTGCTTTACAGCACTTTAGGTAATTATTCCTACTCTTCAGGCACTTAAGTCTCTATGACCTACAAAAACCCGGTTTACCGAGCATTTGTTTTTATGACGTTATGACGCTAGCCTGGTATACCAGCATACGATGCGATAGGGCTAAGAGTCTAACCCGCGAATATGCGGGGCCGCGAATGGGGAACCGCGAATAGGTGAGGGTATACTGTACTACGCTCGTACTGCCTAGCCATGTCGACTACATGCACACACCTTTCTCATGGTTTTCTATGAATTCAAGCTTTAATTCAATGGACATCATCACCTTCTTCTTCTCAGCAATGTCCTTTGCATTTTGCACTCACTGTCTTAGGATCGATGGTCAGAAAAAAGAAATTTGACAAAATACTGCACAAAACCCGAGGACAACACCACAGAGATGCTTCCGCGGCGAGTAACCACGGGAAGTAAACGAGTGAGACGCGGGATGCTGGCTGGGTGTTACATTGTTCGTTGCGCCAACTGTATTTTGACTGAATCTGAAATTAATCTGAACTGAAACATGTGCAGTGTTGTTTGTTTGTGTGTGTGTCTGTGTCTGTGTGTGGTGTGCATAAATCTGTGTGTGTGTGTGTGTGTGTGTGTGAGCGTGTTTTCAGAATTTGATAACTGTAAAAATAGCTGTATAACTCACCTGCTGTTTTTCCTGTTTCAATTAGTTCTGTTTGTTCT
>CM022679.1:13576144-13591144 GCA_012295275.1 Chrysomallon squamiferum
TTGTATCAACTCTATTGCTGTATGAAATCGAGTGTCACCTGTAAATTATTAAAAAATATTGTATAGAATTAATTACCTGCAGACTGTATGTATAATATGTCTACGAATTATGAACGTTGTGAGAATATCTAAGGTAAATAATGACATGGCAAAATAACGTTTTGTATATTTTCGAAAGAACTTTAAAAAAATAGAAAAACTAAATAAAAGAAAAAGAAAAATACAAATACAAATACAAAAAAAAAAAAATAATAATAAAACAGTAAATAAATAAATAAATTAAATAAACAATAATAAAATATGTAAATAAAAAATATCTTTTATAAATATAAATTATACTGAATATATTAAATAAATAAATTGGTCGCTTATCTTGATCTTTAATAGTGTACTGATTCTTTGTAATCTCTTATTTCGTACAATTATGTATGGGGTCACCTCACTGTGCCCGAACCAATTGTTATATATTACTGAGGCAGTCAAGGATAGCAAATGATAAAACAGTAGGGGATTACAGTATAGTTTATTTTCCAAAAGACCAACAGTGGATTAACATTTTACAAAATGGGAGATAAAATCAGCATATTCTGTTGCAGATTAATGCCATGTGAAGAGGAACATTTGCTGTAGGCGTATGTCAGACTGCGGGCACAGTGAGGTTAAACCTCTAACAACACAAGTGTTAACTATTAAAGCGTATCTGTGGGTCTGATAACTGGTTTGATAAAATTCTTTATACTTAGATTAATGTTTTGATAGGCGAACGGTCTTTCATACCAAAGTTTAACAATAATAATAATAATAATAATAATAATAATAATAATAATAATAATAATAATAATAATTATAATAATTATAATAGAAAAAAAAAAGAAAAAAAAAAAAGAAAGAAATGAAACTAATAATAATTATCCTTCGATCAACTTTTTACGATGTGAGAATAAGGAAACATTTGTCAGTGTCAGTCCTTGTTTGCGAATCAACCTGTAAGTTTATTATTAGTTCACCCAATGCTCCACTAGGTGCGTATCTAGAATTTGAAGGTGATATATGTATCTTTGATATGAGATTTCTGGCAAATTTTTACTTCCCAGTTATGTTATTAAATATTTAGTAGGCATTACAAAAATAATCTTACTTTGAAGGATTGTTATAGAAATATTAATTTATTCAAAGCAAATAAAATTTGTATCACTAGATCTCTTATATTATTTTTTCCCCCACCATTTGTAAACATCCTTTACAAGAGCTTTGTATATACCTACAGAAATTGATGAAACTGAACATATACTAAATGAGCGGATAACGGAGAACCTGTTTCAAGTTATTATTAACTTATTGTTTTGGGCAGATTATAATTTCTATAAACTACATGTAAAGGAAATCATTAATTAATAAACTAAAAAGACAAAACAACAACAACAACAACAACAACAGAAGAATAAGAGTAATAATGTTTAAAATAAAAAATAAATAATGCAAGTGATGATGGTAGTAGCATCAGTAATAATAGTGGTAGTGGTAGTTATAGTAGTAGCAATAGTAGTAAGGAATTTCATCAACAAAACCTGAGAATTGTGAGCAAACAATTCAAATCTATCTATCTATTTATCTATCTATCTATCTATCTATCTATCTATCTATCTATCTATCAAAAGAAAACAACAACAACAGAAGAATAAGAGTAATAATATTTAAAATAAAAAATAAATAATGGAAATGATGATGGCAGTAACATCAGTAATAGTAGTGGTAGTGGTAGTGGTAGTAGTAGTAGCAACAGTAGTAATGAACTTCATCAACAAAAAATGAGAATTGTGAGCAAACAATTCAAATCTATTTATCTATCTATCTATCTATCTATCTATCTATTTATCTATTTATCTATCTAACTATGAAAAAGCAGTATTGCATGTTATACAGGAAAATCGGTGATACTATAGTATGTCAACCCTCCCATAACTTTGTTAACGACATAACTATGTCTCTCCTCTAATTTCTATCCAGGCTCTATTTTAAAAACAGAAATGGAAAACCAAAATTTATGTATAGGACAGATTAATATATTCCGTTTTATAAACATATTTTTATTTTATTATTATTGTTACTATTGCAATATTTTATTTATTATATAATATTTTTAATTTAACAATTTTGACATAAAACCATCATTTGTTAACTTATGCTGATGTACTGAATATCTTACAAAGTAATATCTATATGCCATTATTTTATAATTAAAGCAAAAAAATTCATTAATGGTTCGTAATGTTTCGTAATGTCTTTATTTTATGTACTTTGTGATTAACGCGACACGTGATTATTTTGTCTGAATAAATCTGAACACACGTCATTTTCCGCTTGAAACTTTGCCTCTACGTACTACTAAGTTATTCTGTGTTCAACTATACGATCGCGGCAGCCCCCTAAATTTTACAATTCACCCATAACTATACCCAACGTAGTCTACATTTTTATTTTTATTTTATTTTATTTTATTTTATTTTTATTTTATTTTATTTATTTTTTTATATTAAATCATATGAAAATGTAGATATGTGTAATCAATGTTATCTGTATTTGCAGACGCAGTGACTGGCTTTTCTTTTCTTTCTCTTTCATTCTTTCTTTCTTTCTTTCTTATTTATTTATTTATTAATTATTTTTTTATGTAACTTTTTGTAAATTTGTTTGGATGTTTATTATTATTACTGTTATTATTACAATATTTTATTTATTTACATTAATTTTTTTTACCTAAAATCATCATTCACTTATGATCATGAACAGAATATCTTACAAAATAATATCTCTATGCCAGTATTTTATAATCAGTGAGAGAAGGTAAAAAAAAAAAAAATAATAATAAAAGAAAATAATGAATAAATAAAAATAAAAATAAAATGGTTTTTGAATGGTTCATAACGTCTTTATTTTATGTACTTTGTGATTATCTTGAAATACTTATAATATATATATAATTAAAAAAGTAAATAAAATATAGCAATAATAATAATAATAATTAACGTCTATTTAAAAAATAAAAAATAAAATATTTATTATTTTTCTTTTTTATATATATATATCTATATATATAATTTCCGGTCTGGATTGATTTTTTTTTTTTTTTAAATCATAAGAAAATGTACATATGTGAAATCAATGTTATCTGTATTTGCAGACGCACTAACTGGCTTGGAAATTCCGAACTATTTATATCTCCTACGTGACAGATAAATCTGAACAAGCCGTAATTTCCGTCTCGAAACCTTGGCTCGACGTACACACTATTAAGTTATCCTGTTCAGGAAATATTCAAATATTCCTCGGAATACTCTTCAATTTAACTGATTCTTTCAGTCGAAAGTGAACATTAAAGAAAATCATTTCATAAAAGCAAATAAGTACACATCCAAGTAAGTCAAATTGCTTTTTTTTTTCGTGTGTGTGTGTCTTACAAAACTTCCCGCTTGAAACCTTGCTTCTACGTACTATTAAGTTATTCTGTGTTCAACTATACGATCGCGGCAGCCCTCTCTCAATCCAATTTCCATCAAGGTAACAATAAATTTTACATACCTCATAACTATACCCAACGTAGTCTACATTTTTCTTCTGTTCCTTTTTCTTAACATATACCGTATGAAATTTCTTTAATTTCTTTTTGTCTGTATAATGTTCTTATATTATTATATTTCCGTATTAAATAAATGTTATGTGTTCTTAAGTTTAATGTTTTGGTAAATTTGAGGGTTAATATTTAGATTCGCGATTTCCCAGACTTTTGTATTAACTCTATTGCTCTATGAAATCGAGTGTCAACTGTAAATTATTAAAAATATTGTATAGAATTAATTATCTGCATACTGTCTGTATAACTAAAGAGATATAAGCGTTCAGTCGTATCACTTAAATCAGGGGAGAGAGGGTCAGACAGCTATGCAGTGTTTTGTAGGAGGACCAAGATATCAAATGTATTACACACACACACATACACCCGATCTCTCTCTCTCTCTCTCTCTCTCTCTCTCTCTCTCTCTCTCTCTCTCTCTCTCTCTCTCTCTCTCTCTCTCTCTCTCTCTCAGTTCTATCTTCAGTAATATGATAAAATAACATGATAATTGTGAATAAACTATAATAAAACCACAATATCTAACGATGATGTTAGATCAGGATTGCCATCGGACCGGATAGTTGGTGTTCAAGTGTTCAGTTGGTGGGCCTGACTGAAATACCCCGCGGCGCAAGTGTTGCCGACCCCTGTCTTAATTCATGTTCCCACAGGTGTCAATCACTTCAGAACTTCAACCAATCAAAGCGCACTATTTCCATACACCCATAATATTTCATTTTCCGCCGCTATATTGTGTTTTTATGTTGTTTTTTGTTTAGTTCAGTTCTTCAGCAAGCGTTAATACTTCATTTGTTAGTAGGCATTATTCATAGACACAATGGTGAAGCGATGTGCTTCGGGGACATGCAAATCGGATGAACGGACATATATACCGTGTCCGAAGCCGAAAACAACGAGAAAAATGCGGACGACAACATTCTGAAAAAAGAAGGTCTTTTATAAACATGACCATATTTTCAAATAATAATAATAATAATAGACATAATTCCTATATACGAATTACCTAAATATGAATAATGTATATGCCCATACACAGCAATGAACAGAAGAAAAGAAGAAAGAAATGTTTTATTTCATGACACACTCAACACTTTTTATTTACGGTTATGTGGTGTCGGACATATGGTTAAGGACCACATTATATTGAGAGAGGAAACCCGCTGTTGCCACTTCATGGGCTACTATTTTTGATTAGCAGTACCATCGCACAGATAGGGTGGTACATACCAATTATAGTGCACTGGTTGGACTAATGGATCCACAGACAGTGTTAAAAAAACGAAAAACAGTAATGTGTGTGTGTGTTGCATATGACCAAAATTGGTTTTGAGGTGAATTCAAACTAAACAGCTGGACGATTTATTGTAAAAGTTCAACTATTACAAATAGTCATGAAAAGACACGTGTGATATTTCTTATATTCTGGTTTGTTACTTTTCTTTTTTTCTTTGTAATAAACCATGCTGCAATATCAGTTTAATACCAAAATACACTCATCCAGCTTTACAGGAGCATTTAGCCTCTGATATCTGTTTTGTCACCAAGCAAACCTGAATATGTGGTTTGTGTGTCGAGTCGTTTTTCATCATGGAACACCAGCATCTCGCATTCACTTTCGGTTAATTTTTGTCGGAAATTTTTTATATCATTGATGTAGCCTTGTCGTCGATGCAGATATAATGGACTGATAGCTACAGTTTGTGAGACAACATTAAAAAATAATAATAATAAAAAACAAAAATGAAGAAAATTATTATTTAAGGCCAGATAGCAGAGACATAAATGGACATAACTGAAAAATATGCAGAATATATATATAATACGTACGTGTTTGTGAGTGTATGTATGTATATACATATATATGTTGTTTAGGATTTTGAATATTCTCTGTGAAATCTACGTCTGACTAGACTCTTCACAGACAATATTCGGGAACGCTGTGGCGCAGGAGGATAAAGTCCAGTCACGACTTCAAACCCTCGTCAGATGCCGCTGATGAGACTCGAACGTATGACACCCTATCGCTCGCACTACCGTTCGGTCATCAAGACCACCTTTATATATGTGCGTGTGTATATAACTACACACACACACACACACACACACATATATACAGGTACTTCTATGTCTGTGTGTGTGTCTATATATATATATATATATATATATGTATATGTTTGTATGTATGTATGTATGTATGTATGTATGTATGTATGTATGTAAGTAAGTAAGTAAGTAAGTATGTATGTATGTATGTATGTATGTATTTTCGCATAACCAAATACACTCTTTAACTGGAATTTAGAGAAATAATAACAGTACAGTTTTATTTTCAGAAGTAATCAATATGACACATGGAACAACGTTTAGATGTGGCCTCAACTATGTATGTGATGAGATAGAACAGTATTGTGTACCTGAAGACAACAAGTGCTATTACTGCAAAGACATCAGTGATTTGTGCTTCACAACACGTTTGAATTTCCCTAAACAGTGTACTCGTTTCTGTAAAGGTAGGTAGATGTGTATGTATGTATGTGAGTTTGTGTGTGTGTGTATGTTTAGTTGTATGTATGTGTGTGTGTGTAGTTGTGTGTATGTCTGTGTATGTGTCCTTTGTCTGTTAGTATCCACATGAATGTTTTTGAATATTTATGCATGAGTATGTGTATAAAGGTTTCTAATAAAAAATATTTTTGCTCTATGTATGTATTTCACAGATTATATTTGTATTTTGGTTTTGTTTCAGCTTTCCTTTATAATCAGACAAAGACAGGTAAAGCTTTGTATTATTACAGCCAAAAACTTATAAATGTTTGTGTGTGTATATCTAAGATTGTGTGTGTGTGTTTGTGTGTGTCTATATAGCTACATATGTTTATGTGGATATATGTGTGTATGAATGCATATATGTATGTACGTTTGTGTGTGTGTGTGTGTGTTTAAGAATTAAAAAACAGATTTTCTAATTTAATCTCAGCGGATTCAAGTTGACTTAAAGTTGATCATGTAATGTATATTATAGGGTGCTTTGGTCCTTTGGCTATATATTTGTGTATGAGAGAGAGAGAGTGTGTGTGTGTGTGTGTGTGTGTTTATTAGTTATAAAGGTTTCTAATTAAAAATATTTTTTTGCTATTTGTATGTTTTAAAATGTTTCTATAAAGCAGGTCTTTCTAGGCTAAATGATACTATATTTTATAACAGTACTGTAACATTTTTATTATGTGTCTCGTTATTTGATAAATAAATAAATAAATAAGTAAATAAATAAATAAACAGAAAAACAATCAAATAAACAAATGAATAAATAAACTCACAGATCTTCACAAAATTACAGCTACAACTTTTGTGTTTTTGATCTCATTTTATACACAGTAACAACTTTTCTCTGTGTTTATTTCACCAGATTATATTTATTATTTGCTTTTGTTTCAGATTTCGTTGGCAATCAAATAACAGAAAGTAAGGCTTATTATTACTACAGTCATGAAATAATAAATGCTTGTGTATGCATATCTGTGCGTATGTGTATGTATGTATGTATGCATGCACATACGTATGTGTATTTGTATGTACGCATGCACGTATGTATGTGTATTTGTATGTATTATGTATGTTTGTATGTATGTATATAAGTATGTATATATGTAGTTTAGGATTTTTAATATTCAGTGTCTTATGTACGTCTGAATAGACTTTGCACATAGACAATATTCGGGAACGCACTGGTACAATCTCGACCTCACAAACCCCGTCAGATGCCGCTGACGAGACTCGAACTTATGACATCCATTCGCTCGCACTCCGAATGCTGACGATGTTACCGTTCGGCAATCAAACAACCCTGTATATATGAGGATATATGAATGCATGTATGTATGTATGTATGTATGTATGTATGTATGTATGTATGTATGTATGTATGTATGTATGTATGTATGTATGTATGCATTTATGTATGTATATATGTATATATGTATTACGGCAGTGTTTGTGTATGTATGTTTGTATGTCTGCTTGTATATATGTTTTTGTGATTATTTATATATGTATAGTATGAATGCGTGCGTGTGGATGTGTATGTATGAATGTATGTATATAGTTTATGGCAGTCAAAGTGTATATGTGTTTGTGTGTGTGTATATATGTATTTGTGTGTATATATGTGTGTATGTATGTATATGTACAAAGGGAGCAGTCGAGTTTGCTTGATAAAAATGGATAAATTTATAGTTTTTTCTAAAGGTGATGTTACAAAGTTACTTTGATTGTATTTCAGATCTTCCACAGAATAACGAGGTCCTTTATACAGCACTTTTCATAGCATGTCTAATAGCACTAGTAGTATTATCAGCTGCAGCTGTACTGGTTTTCCTAAAACGGAGAAGACTGAGTAAGAACAAACATGAACACGATGTTGAAAAAGTTGAAGAACAAACACACAGACACACACACACACACACACACACACATACACACACACACACACATGTACACCATACACATACAAACACACACACACAATACTGCACATGTTTCAGTTCAGATTAATTTCAAATTCTGTCAAAATACATACATTTTTTGTTACATGCCAGTCAATGGTCAAAATGCACTGCGTATTCTTTCAATATTTTATTTGTTTCTTCTAACCTCTTTTTGTTAATAATAAAGAATGGATAGAACATGCGAACTCCGACATTTCCTTCCTTTCTAAATGCCTGTATGACTGGATATCTACCTGCACATATATACAGTGGTACCTATATACGAGCGAGCTTCAGATACGTCGCCTCCAGTTTGCGCAATGAACAATATAACACCCAGCCAGCATCCCGCGTCTCACTCGTTTACTTTCCGTGGTTACTCGCCGCGGAAGCATCTCTGTGGTGTTGTCATCGGGTTTTGTGCAGCATTTTGCCAAATTTCTTTTTTCTGACCATCAATCCTAAGAAAGTGAGTGCAAAATGCAAAGGACATTGCTGAGAAGAAGAAGGTGATGATGTCCATTGAATTAAAGCTTGAATTCATAGAAAAACATGAGAGAGGTGTGCATATAGTCAACTTGGCTAGGCAGTACGAGCGTAGTACTTCTAGATATGTCTTCATACTGAAGCTGAGAGAGTCGATAAAGGCTGTTACTCCAGCCATAGGCTTTAAAATAGTTTGTCTGATCTCCAAGATAAATATACTTTACAAAACTAGTTTCTTTCGTTACATTCTCTTTTATTTTGTTTTTATACAATATTTGTCATTTATAAATATAGTTACAAAAATATAAAAAACAAAACAACAACAACAAAAAAACAACAATAAAAGACAACTGAAAAAACAAAACAAATGGGGTGGTTTTGGGGGGATTTAGAACGGATTAATGGTATTTCAATTAATTTCAGTTGGGAAAATTGATTTGATATATGAGCAAATTGAGTTGCGAACTCTGTCTCGGAACAAATTAAACTCGTAAGTCAAAGTGACTGTTATGAAAATGTTTCTATCAATTTGTAAGATTTCCCAAATGTGTGAGTCTATTCTTAAGATTTTCCAAATGTCTGAGTTTGTATTTAAATGCATTTAGTGAATGTTCCTGCTGTTTTAGTACTTTCCAAAGTCTGTCAGTGTGTGATTGTGACAAGCATCCTTGAGAATAGCTTGATCCTATTAATGTTTACTTTTTTCACTTCCTCACTCATGCATACATCATTCACTAACCCATCCACTGACTTACTCACTCGCACATGTATGTGTGTATATATATATATATACACACATACACACGTACATATATTATAAATGCAGGAAATAATAATTACTGAATCATATTGGTCTTCTCCATACAAATAACCTTTAAAGTATGAATCCATGCTAATTTGGATATAGACAAGTCTTTTTCTGACAACTTATAACAAATCAGTCCTCAACAAAGAAAATGATGTCGTCATCACTGATGCAAATAAAGGTTACATTACTGATCAAGTTTCGTGATAGTATATTTTTACTATCATTAGCAAAGTTTAGTTGTCATTTATTTAAAACAAAAAAACAAAAACAAAAAAACAAACAAACCAAAAACTATAAATTAGGAGATACACTGAATGTTTTCTTGTCAAAGTAGATGCCTATATTTAGGTTAATTTGAAAACAAAATATTAATGTCTTGCTGTGTCGCTGCTGTAAAATATTAATTTTTGTTCAGTTCATAACAATTTCTGACTTATGCTATTACATGTATTTCAGAATAATTGTGACAATAATATTAAGGCTATCTAAAATTTGTAGATGAAATGTGATTGGTATGAGTTGTACAATGAAACAGTAATTTCTTAGTAGTATATTTTTATATTTTTAACAATGTTTATTTCATTTTCTTTTTTTTTCTTCTTTTTTTTCTCTTTCATAGAGTTATATTAAGTGACTAATAAAAGATATGAGTATATTCAGTTTTAATATTTCTAGGGAACAAGATGGGGTTGCAGAACGTGTGTGCTGAATCACAGATAGAGGCAGGAGATGGAGCTGGGGACACAGATACAACAACTTTGTGTCAGGCAGTTCCCAACGGGAACATCCACTGCAGCAGTGACGAAGAAGAAGGAGAGGATGTCGATGCTAAGAACTGAAACCGTATATATTTTATTTTATAAACGGAATTTGTAAAAGCGAAATAAAAAAATATATATTTTATTTTATTTATTTATTTATTTATTTATTTTATTTATTTTATCTGTTTGTTTTATTTATTTTACTTATTTTATTTTTATTCATTCAATAATTTAATTTTTAATTTTATTATTTTTTATTTTATTATATATTTATTTTATTTTATTTATATATTAATTTTATTTTATTTTATTTTATATTTATTTTATTTTATTTATTTATTAATTTAATTTAATTTTATTCATTCATTGATTTAAGCTTGTGAAATTGTGTACTTGTTCTATCATAACTAATATACTACTGTTGTTCTAGATAAAATGTCCGACTTATTTAGTATAAGATTAATAATTTGTAATGAATATAACTAATTTATGCAGAATTAGAAAACAAATAATAGAGAATACAAAATATTCACTGTTAAAATAGTGTAACAAGCCATACCAAAAAAATATTTTCTTCTTTCTTCTTCACTAGCTACAGATAACTAGGTTTTTATTTATTATTATTATTATTATTATTATTATTATTATTAGTAGTAGTAGTAGTAGTAGTAGTAGTAGTAGTAGTAGTATTTAATGAGAGGTAATTATATAAATTGAAATACCCACCTCCTTTAAATGGAACAAGGGCACATTTAGAAATTTCCCTGATAGACTTCAGTTCCATACATCCTTTCTTGTTTTTCCTACTTCAATACAGTGTCCATAACCATCGCTGCAAGCTGATAGAACAACAGTATAATTAACTTAGTATTAACATATTTGATTATTGTAGACATATTAGTTTTGTTTGTGGTATGTATATTATTATTATATATTAATATTTTGTTTTGAAGTGTCTGGCTTATCAGTATATAATTTATGCTTCAGTGATAATTATGTCAAGGGTTCACTGTAAAAGTGTACATGAATTCATTCCAAAAACACTGGGAGAAATCTTCTTGGATCCGAATGAGATCACAAATATTATTTTACACCGGCACCATCTAAATTAAGTTTGTATGATGGTATCAGATACCAGTGAAACAGACAAGATTAAATCCTCGCCAGACTATCCTTGGTCTACACCATGGTGTAAAATAGCTCTTTATATTCCTGGGAATATTTTGGCTTTACAGATTATACCCGATCATACGCTCTTATGTTATTCATAAGTTGGTCTGTGTTTAAATGTTCTTTACAAGATAACATGAATGACACGATACAGTCAGTTTAAACAACGCACAATTCACATAAGATCTTGAGAATGACTCGGATCACTTCAGAGATGTAATGAGGGTTTAGATATAATTATAGGTTTCTTAGATCATTTATCAATAAACAACAACAAAAAAAAATGGTTTAGATCATTTATTTGCTAAATCACCATATCCATTTGCACTGAATAAAAAGCTCAGTAAAACAAAAATATTACATGTAAATATTCGGAAGTTTTCATAAAATGTATGTCTGATCCATACTTTGTTATAGTTTGTGACATAAGTTTAATTCTTGAAGTGTAAAAAGATCCTGAACTTTGAGAATATTTAGTGTTTTTATAAACTGATTCTGTGGGAGCAGCCAGAATATATTCTAGGCGTAAACAGTCTAGTACTCTTTAACCCCAGGGATAGTTTGGACAGGGGATATGCATCTTGGGCTGTTTGACAGCTAAAGTACACGAAAAGAACAAAAACTTGCTATATCTAATTCTTCTTTTGTATTGCTGTTGTTATTGTTGTAATAATTGTAATAGTACTGTGATAGTGTTCGCGTTTGCTTTACTTTGTCAGCTTTATGTTTTTCTAATTATAATAAATAAAGTTTGAATAGCTTTATTATTTGTTATTATTGCTTGTTATTGTTCCTTCTGTTATTGTTATTGTTGTTATTATTAGTATTTGTTGTTGTTGTTGTTGCACCATGTCTAGCGTAGCGTTTAGCGCTTAACCCTTTCACTCCTAGACTTTAAGCATGATAAAGATATCAAAGTTCGCTTAAAATTTTATTTTATTTTATTTTACTTTTCAATGGGGTGGATACCGACGAGACAAATTTAATGTTCAGTGAACAGATTACTTGTCCTTATTTCACTGTCATGGATTATGAGGCATTACGCACTATTAAAAAAATCAATCACATCAGGCAAACACATCTTATACAAAACCGTAACAATAAATAAACAAATTAATTCACTTACAGATTGACTGGTTGAGCAGCTGATTGATCTATCGATGGATCTGCTGATTGACGAATTAATTGACTAGCTGATTAAACTAATCAAAATAAATGAATAAATTAAAAAAATAACAATAATAAAAAAAATTAATAATAAAAATACCTACTTTCAGACTAAAGGACCTGATACTAACCAGGTTATCGGAACTTAACTTTCTTATTCTTATTCTTTTCATGTGTACAACTAAATTATCGTTTCACGCTTGAAAAAGAGGAAATAAAAATTAAACAACCTAACATAGGTCAAATGAAAGTTTGCCTACACTTGTAGATACATTCAGCACAAACTGACTACTACTGTCTTTAATTACTGATGTTGTTCACGTGTCGGTAATATTTTTTGAAACTGCCCAAAATTAAAAATTAAATTTGGGATATGTTGGATGATAAAGAAACAGCCAGCAAGGAGATGAAAATGTCAAGAGTGCCCAAGAGCTGAACAGCAAATAGGACTTGACCGTCACGAATCTCGTTATGAAAAGAACAAACTGAACGAAAACAAGAAAAACGAGTTCGTTACGATTCCATCTGCTCGACTCTCTCTTTTGTCCTTTCTCTTTCCTTCCCCAAACTCTTTTCTGCGACACACACGCCCTCTGGCCCGTCAGAAAGAGGGCTGTCGTAGACGTGCTTCACAACAGCCTGCTCTGATTAGCACGTTAATTGTTTGCACAGTCTGTAATTAAGCAGAGAAGGAAAAGGCCAACACGAGAGCACAGTCAGGCGGGGAAACCAATGTTTCTGAAATTACATTGTCTTCACGGACGACTATGGTAAGCAATTGTCTATTCTTATTTTGGTAGGGTGTAATGTGCAGTTAACCTGTGTCAACAACATTTATTATATCTAAAATTTTAATTGTTTAATCTGTCCTCCGTGTAGATTCTTATTTTATCTTTGTTCCTCGTATGGCCTTACTCGTGTTATTAAACAAAATTACTTAAATATATGTTGTATTGATTATATAGAGTATTATTATCAAGTCACCTCTAGATTATAATTAAATAATTAACATGTATCTTAACTTGTGTTGTGTTTATTTCTCTTGTGGATAGATAGACTTATTGATTTATATAGACTGCTGTCAATTTAGCGTTTAAATTCCTTGTTAAGTGGCCATTAAAGAACCTTGTTACCCTTAATGTAACATCTAAGATGTTTAATGTTTTATATACATACATAAATATTTACATACATATATACATACATACATATTTATTTTTTGTTTCTGTGAATGTTTTATATAGTCTAAGCTTCTTAAAATATATGCAGATAATTATAGTTGTTTTTAAATTTTATTATTATTTCATGTATATCTATAGATATAAAGTTACGAGTCAAGTCTTAATATTTGTGACATTTTCTATATTTTCGAAAGAAATTTAAAAAAAATATTTAAAAGTAATAAAAATAAATAAATAATATTAATAATATAAAATAAAATAAAATAAAATAAATAAATAAATAAATAAATAAATAAATAAATAAATAAATAAATAAATAAATAAATAAACAATGATAAAATAATAATAAAAAAATGTTTTATAAATTAAATAGTACTAAGTATATTAAATAAATAAATTGGTCGCTTATCTTGATCTTTAATAGTGTACCGTTTCTTTGTAATATCTTATTTCGTACAATGACGTATGGGGTCACCTCACTGTGCCCGCACCTATTGTTATATATTACTGAGGCAGTCAAGGATAGCAAATGATAAAACAGTAGGGGATTACAGTATAGTTTATTTTCCAAAAGACCAACAGTGCATTAACATTTTACAGTCCAACAAAATGGGAGATGGAATCAGCATATTCTGTTGCAGATTACTGCCATGTGAAGAGGAACATTTGCTGTAGGCGTATGTCAGACTGCGGGCACAGTGAGGTTAAACCTCTAACACCACAAGTGTAAACTATTAAAGCGTACCTGTGGGTCTGATAAACTGTGTGATAAAATTCTTAATACTTATACTAATGTTTTGATAGGCGAACGGTCTTTAATAGCAAAGTTTAACAATAATAATAATAGTAATAATAATAATAATAATATATATATATATATATATATATATATATATATATGGCGGACTAATAGTAGTTTTTTTTCTTTTGTTGATATAACTCGTTACAAATTAACACTGGACTGCAAAAACGTAACTTGGAAGTATAAAGAATATATTTATACTACATTTTTCTAACCACCAAGGAGAGATTATATTTTCTATAAACTACATGTAAAGGAAATCATTAATTAATAAATTAAAAAGACAAATGAAAACAACAGAAGAAGAAGAGAAATAATATTTAAAGTAAAAAATAAATAATGGAAGTGATGATGGCAGTAGCATCAGTAATAGTAGTGGTAGTTGTAGTAGTAGTAGCAACAGTAGTAATGAACTTCATCAACAAAACCTGAGAATTGTGAGCAAACAATTCAAATCTATGTATGTATGTATGTATGTATGTATGTATGTATCTATCTATCTATCTA